>CM054059.1:30425576-30989576 GCA_028641055.1 Alopecurus myosuroides | reverse complement strand
GATATTTCCAGTTCACTATTTATTCATATTTATTGATGGAGTATGATTTATCTCTGTTTAGGAGGTGCGCAAGTCGGGAAGAAAAACGGCAAGCTTAGTAGACCTTGCAGAGTTCTTTAAATCGTTAGGTACTTAATTTTTTATTGATTGGGTTCTTAGTTTTCTGTTGATTAATTAGTTTGTGCAGCAAATTTACAGCATAGTATGACTTAGAAGTCTATATTTCCGTCATAAAGGGCTTTGCAGTACAAGCATACTATGTTCATTATGTTATTTATTTATGTGGATGCACAGAGCTTTAGTACAGTAGCTAAATTCATATTCGTTCATCAGGAAACACCTTCATGAGGTCAAAACAGCACCTAAAAGCTGTAGAGCTGTACACTATTGCCATTGCATTGAGCAGGAAAAATGCCATTTACTATTGTAATAGGTATGTAAAGTCACTAAAACTTTGGATGGCTGTTTTGGTGAACACACAGCACGTAACGTAAATGGTGAATTGTCATGTTATTTACAGGATCATTCATTTGATTCCTTTCAGGGCTGCTGCATATACCCTTCTTAATATGTGCAATGAGGCTGTCAAGGACTGCATGAAGTCAATTGAGATTGATCCGAAGTATAGCAAGGCTTATAGTCGACTTGGGTCTGCTTATTTCGCCATGGGAAATTATCATGATGCTTTATATAAGGGATACTTGAAAGGTGGGCAGATTAGGAACTTTTAAGTTGATTTATTTAAAACAGTGCTATATTATTGTAATAAAATGCATGCAGAAGTCCTCATTGGTTGGTGCAGTCTGCATATGTTAACAAGTTCGTCCAGTAAATAGTGTTGATTTGAATAGTAGGCTGAAAAGTTGAGCATTCTCTTAACTTTTAACTTTGTGTACAGTGTCCGACCTAAACTAAGAAGAAATTTAATTTTTTTATGTGGATCATGATCCATTTTTCAATAATCTACACAAATGCTATTTTTATTTTCTGCTCTAAATTTATAAAAATTATAATAGTCTTACCGTTCATCCAATCAGGTCAAACAAACATTTACTTTATTGTCTCTTACCAAGTTCTGCATCCATATTCATGCTCTGTTATTCTACGGTGACACACATTCAGCACTGTGTAAACTCTTGTTTATTTAGCGGTTTGTTATATTCAGCACTGTGACACACATACAGTCTTCACCTTTCAGTGCTGGTTGTATTGAGCGGTTTCATCTTGTGCTCAATCGAATCAATAGATCCATTTGCAATTCCTAGATGAATCTGCATTACAGAGGCTATTATATCAACTAACGTATGGAAGCATGTAGTGAACTCACTTTGGTATTCTTGCAGCCTCTGAGCTTGATCCTAGTAATGAAAATGTCCGAGAGAATATTGAGGTAGACCTTTTCTTTTGTTTACTCTTCTGTCTTCTCTTTTCCATTACGAGGCTGGATAGAGTCCCTTTCCCTTGTATTAGCACTAATCACTACTGTATTTTTATTTTTCTCTGCGTCAAAAACTTTAGGCTACCAAAAGGAAGCTGGCTGAACAGCGAGCTCCACCAGGACAGGTACTGTGACTAGAAAGCTACATGTCAATGGACTATGTTATATGTCCAGTTGGCTTAACACATCAGAACCATTGTTTTCTTATAAAAATTTCCACAATCAAAGTTCCTGCTTGAAACTTGTATAATATATTAATATGCATAGAATATCGATATTTGTCTGGTTACTGGTTTCTTTAGTTGGTCTTCTGACATCACCAAGTAATCCATCTCCTTGTTTATAGAATACACATGCACGCCAAGGCCAAGAATCGCATTCATGGTTTGGTGGCCAGGCAAGTGGTGGTCTTCCTTTCACAGTATTCCCTACCGGAAGTTCTCCTCCACCTGAATTCTTGGCAAATATCATGAATCATGGGTCTGTTCCTGGTCAACAACCATCTCAGCATTCCATGAATATAAACCTGAACAACATCTTCGGTCATGCGAACGTCAACGGGAACGGTCAAGGACCAACGACCGGGAACTCAGCTAACTATGCTCCACCACCTCCTTTCCCAGCCAATGCCACCGTCCCTCCAGCTTTCCCCTTCATGGGCTCAGGTAGTACAGAAGCGAATCACGCGCAGCAGCAGGCTTCAGGTGGACACGCCGGAGGACCAGGTGCCCAGACAGGCGCGGGTGTTTATGTGAATCTGACGGAGCAGGAGCAGGCTGCTGAGGCTCTGAGAGCCGTGATGCAGATGTTTGGACCGCAGATGGGCGGCCCAAACGAAGGCGCACCGCCTAGAGGTTCGTCAATTCCCTTCTTATAAGTGGTTTTCGCTTCACTGGACAGGGGGTTTACAGTGCTTTGTCTTTTTCCTTAAAATACTGGTACTGTGATATGTAAAATCATCATGATGTGGTAAACAACAAATTGACTTTATGTAAAAGGTTGTTCTTGGGCATGGTTTTGTTTTTTCTACTACATGGTATCTTTAATTTTCTACCTAATCAAGTGGCGTGTTCTCTTTGGCTGAAATTATGTTGCTTTCTAGTATCGATGCTCAGTGTTTCGAGTATATCTCCTTACTTAAAGTAGTAACCGTAATCCAAATTGTAGGAATTGCTGTTGGTATTACAAACAGGACGCGTATATATATCCTGATTCACATCCTCTGCTAGAAATCTTGACCTCTCTCCCATCCATCACGTTAGGAGTTGGTTTTGAACATCTGAATGGAATTGCTTGTAGATTCTAATTGCTATAGTTTGTGTTTGAATCTCGGTCGTACTTGAAACAGAACAGGGGGCCGACCTATCATGTTTTAGCTTTTTTTTCTTACAATACTATCTTCATGATTTGTTTAACAAAAAGTGAGTAGTATTTGATAATTTTATGAAAGGTTGTTCTTTGGAATGAGTTGGTTTTTCCACTAAATGTACATTAACATTGGCTGAACATATGTTGCTTCTTTCTAGTGTAAGTGCTCAGTAGTACTAGTATAACTGAGTATTTGCTCGGTTCAAGCAGTAGGTGTAACTACCCAAATTAAAGTAATCACTGTCTTTCTTACAAACAGTAAGACATGCATCCCAAGTCCGTTTACTTTTGGACATGGTCTGCTATAGATGTTGACCTAGCTTCTCTCTTGTGCAAGGGCCTTCACGCTAAGAGTTGATTCTGAACAGTCGAATTGGAAGATTCGGGTGTACTAACCAATGTGATCTATGTTCTTCCATCGTTGCAGGGCCAGGTTGAACCTGTGAAGCAGAAAAAAAAAGAAAAGAAGTGTGTAATGTTGTGTATAGTCAGAACATCTCCATTTGCAGCCTCAGGTGGTTATGCTGACCCCGTCATCGTCATGGTGATTGTCGTAAACATTTTGTATACTGCCTTAACTTTGGTACTATGTAGCAAAGCCATTGTCCCTGGGCGGGTTTTGTGTGGGTTGACGCCTGGTGCATGTAGAATCTTTCTGAGCTGTTTGCATTGAGTTCCCTGGATGGATGTAGCAGGGTGTGTGCGTGTGTGTGTTGCCTGATGAAGTTTGTGCACATCTATGTAAGTATGTCTACTTTTGGGGGAAGTTCGTCTGTCCTTTTTTGCTAGGTGGAGCAGACAGATGGCAGATAGTTGCCAAATAAATGGTTCCTTTGATGAACCCACAGTTGTCTCTGTTTTCTCAGTTTGCACTGTCAGATCAGATTATTAACACAAATCTTCCGTGTTTACTGCTAGGTTTAGTCGTTTAGATTAGATCAGATCTACATCTAGATTGGATTAGATTAGATCAGATCTACATCTTGGTTATATTTGATTAGATCCAAGTTCCATTTCATTTACTGCTGCTACTTTTTCTTTTTGAGCTAGGTTTATTATTACTTTTTCTTTTTGAGCATCGGTAGGTTTATTACTACTGGTAGTATATGGTTAGGTTTTGCGTGTTACTACTCCAGGTGGGCTCTGCTTTGTTAGGGCCGTGCGTGAAAATTAACAAAAATAACCTTGAAATCAATTTTCAACACAAAATAAACCTATTTGTAATCTATTTCCAAAAATAACTTTTTTGTGTGGCGCCCGCAACTGGGGTGCCACGTTATGCAGTGTGACTCCCCACATGGGGGTGCCACACTTTCGGCCAGCATGGCAGCATGGGACCCGCGATTGTAAGTGTGGCGCCGGCTACCGGGGAGTTACACTCTGAAGCGTGACTCCGTTATACAGGGTGCCACACCCTGGGAGTAAAACCACTCCGTTTGGTTGCTCTCGTGTAGAAAGTTTTTAAGTGTGACTACTCAGCCTAGGGTGCCACACTCTGAAGTGTGGCTCCATTGCTCAGGGTGCCACACGATGAAATTGTAACCGTTTGGCCATTGCGAGTGAAACAATCTCAGAAGGACTAAAATTCAGAGAGTAGTAATTCAGTAAAAAGAATATCGTAGGAATAATTCACAACATTAGATTGCAAGGTTCGCATAAATCTCAAAGTTCACGACAGTATAAAGTTCGCGACAATGGCATAAATTTGAAGTCATGACAAAGTTAAAGCGAAGTTCATGAGATAGCCAATGTCCATGACGACGTCAATGTTAGAGACTCTATTCAGTCCAACATAGATACTTGCCGTTTCGGTTGCCCGCTTCATCCTTCTCTTCCGCACGGCGAGCTAGCTCACGCTTTTTTCCCCGCTCCTCCTCACGAGCCCTCTTATCTTCACGCTTCTTCTTCTCTTTCTCCAATTGTTCTGTCTCCATACGTTCATTTATCTTCTTTTCTCTCTCTTCGTCTAGGCGGTGCTCCTCCAAACGGCGTTTTATCCTTGTCTTGTTCCTATCGACCTCATTCTTGTAGTAGCTACATTGAAATAGGTCTATCCATTTGAAGTAGCTGCAAAGGGGCGGTGACGACTATAAAGAGACAATAATCATTAACCATCTACAAAAATCTCCCGGACAACCATGGATACAGAGGATACATACCTTGAGACGGTCATAGGTAGATTTATGTTCTTCCTTGTTCCAAGCATAGTTGGGAGACAACCAAAACATTCTTTCTCTTGTGTCATCCCAATCATCGGATTGTTTGACCTTGCAAATGTCTTGGCACCAACACTTGAGTGGATCCTCCTTGGGAGTGTCAATCTCATTCATGTGCTTGAACTTTGTCATAACTTTAAATTTGTGACATTGTTGCGAACTTTGTAATGACTTTAATTTTGTGTCATTGTTGCGAACTCTGTAATGTCGTGAACTTTGAGATGCGAACCTTATAATCTAATGTTGTGAATTGTATTCCTATGATATTCTTTTTACAGAAATACTACTCTCTGAATTTTAGTCCTTCTGAGATTGTTTCACTCGCAACGGCAAAACGGTTACAATTTCACCGTGTGGCACCCTGAGCAATGGAGCCACACTTCAGGGTGTGGCACCCTAGATTAGGGTGTCACACTTAAAAACTTTCTACCCGATGGCAACCAAACGGGGCGGTTTCACTCCCAGGGTGTGGCACCCTGTATAACGGAGTCACGCTTCAGAGTGTAACTCCCCGGTAGCCGGCGCCACACTTACAAGCGCGGATCCCATGCTGCCACGCTGGCCGAAAGTGTGGCACCCCCATGTGGGGAGTCACACTGCATAACGTGGCACCCCAATTGCGGGCGCCACACAAAAGGGTTATTTTTGAAAATAGATTACAAATAGGTTTATTTTGTGCTGAAGATTAATTTCAAGGTTATTTTTGTTAATTTTCACGGGCCGTGCAGCAGCAGGATTTGTTGTTTGACCAGACTTTACGTGTCGGTTGGACAGGAGATTGACCAGACCAATTGGAACGAGCAGCATGCATGCCAGCAATCAGTACAAACATCATTTGGAAACAAACCAGAGCCCACCTGGAGTAGTAATAACACGCAAAAAAGAAAAGTTTTTCTTTTTCTTTTGTGAGATTCAAAAAAAGGTTTTGAACATAAGAAATAGAGAATTTGATTCAGTGACTGAAGTCACAGGCCTTCTCCTAGGCTTTGCTTAACAAAGTCACTCAAGTCAAGTCCAAGAAAAAGACCAGAGCGATCGCAATTGTTTGTCCAACAGACCGCTCACAACACGTAAGCTTAAAGAGACTAGATGGATATCCGCGCTGCCGCCTCGCGTTCTTACATGCCTTAGTTAGGCCTGTCCCAATGCTCTATCTCTTAACACGTTATCATATCTTTACCTAATAATAATAAAGACATTAAAGCTTTCCTGGTTGGTTGGTACGTCACTCAAATTACTCCTGAATTTGTGTGTAATTACCTATATATGCCACCATGTAAGCTAAAAAGGGTTCACGTCGTGTGATCTATTAGGCTAGCCATAGTGGGAAGTATCATATACTAGTATCATGCACATGATACTAGTGTATGATACCATCTCCATAGTGGGTAGTAACATATTTGTGGTATCATGACATATTGCATTTAATAGGTTGTAGACTCATTTTATCCTAGAAAGTGTTATGTTATAGTATCTACCTATGATACCACTACATCATCTCTCTTTATTAATTGCTATGCCACATCAGCATTTTACCAACATGGTATGTATGATACTAGCTATGATACTCCCACTATGGCTAGTCTTAGCTGGGTTCAAGTCGTTGTGTGTAGCTGGCAACCGTGTCCTACCCGAATCAGGACAGATTGATTAAAAGAAAATGCCAAAGCTACGTTATCTAGCAGCACAGGCAAGAGAAAAAACTAAGCCTAGCGACCGTAGGATTGGTTCATTATTATTTCAACCGATGCAATCAAACACATGCACGACTTGGACTCATCTATTTTATTCGATAGGTTTCCCAAACGGACGTCGGACTTGGACTCAGCTACGTTACGATGTACGACATGTCTTACCAATCAGATACTTTTCCTCCTTTATTTATTTTCACGTGTGGCTACCCAGCCCCAAAACTTGATCGATGAACTAGGGTTGTCGTATCAGCCAGGCTCAGCCGGAAGGAAAAAATTGTCGAAGGCAAGACAAGTCGCGCCGGATTGATTAGCTACGGTCATGCAGTGTGTCTCGGCGAATAGACAGTTACGTACGCGTCTAGCCTGAAGAACAGAAGATCTAAAGTATCTCACATGATGGACATGTCACCTACATTGAGAAGATCGCATAGATTGCAACTGACCGGAAACACGTGAAAGGCAACTGAACACATGCACTCAGAACACAGCTCACACCAAGACAAGGCTCGGTTGAATCCTCACGTGACACCAAACTGTCACGACGTTTTATTGTTTCGGTACTACTCCCTCCGTTCAACAATACTTGACTTCTGTTTGTCCAAATATGAATATATCTACTGTACATATATTTTAGTTTATAGATACATTCATATTTGGACAAGTGAAATTCAAGTATTGTTGAACGGAGAGAGTACTAGCTAGCTTCCCAATATAATTATACTCCTACATCTTACAAATTGCAATCATTCAAAATTCAAAATAGCATTATATGTGTTTTGCACTCCATCCCATGCTTCTGTATCTGCTGCCATACTTGTGAATACAGTTATTAATTATTGATGTTGAATACTTCTAACATTTTTTAATAATATTTTAGAAACCACTTCTTGATTTTTACTACAGTAGAATGCATTCCAAGGTAAATCCCGGTCGAACTGATTGTCACATCCTTTATATCTGGTGTTGTAAACACTGATGTCGATGCGAACTCATTTTCTTCCAAGGCAGTGGGACAAGGACCCCCTATCTAAGCATGCCACGGCAAAATTAAATAGGTAAAAAGGACGCGGTGAGAAGATTAAAACACACATAATGCTGGTCACAATGGGGAGTAACATACGGTAGTAACCTACACAGTTTACTAGACTACGTTCCTACCTCCACATAACATGTATGTAGTGTCATGCAATGATGCATTTATTAAGCTATAGACTCATTGTTTCTTGGAGTGTGTGATATTCCGGTAACTTAGCTAGTTACCACAAGCACCTCTCTCTTCATTAAATACGTGCCACATAAGCAAAATTGTATTGTAGTGTGTGATGTTAGTGCTAAGTTCCTGCCCATTGTGACCAGCCTAACCCTTTCTAATTTCCTTTCTTATGCATTTGTGTTGTTGTAACAATATTTTAACAAAATATCTCCGGGCCGTTGCAACGCACGGGCAATTTTCCTAGTGTCTAATAAAAACTTACGAGACAACATGTACACTGCATTGTATCTTAGATGTTGTATCTAAATTAATAATTTTGGGCTTATGCATGCATTTGATTGTCCTAGAGCCTTTTTTTGCCTATGGCCACGTGCCAAGGTTGTATCTTAGCTAAGATACAAACTCACTATCTCTCTTCATTAACTATAGTGTCATATAAGCAAAATGTCTATAAAACCGTCCTAAGAGACTTGCATTGGGATATGCCTTAGCGAGATAAAACGTGCATGTGTTTGTTCTGGGTCTCGCGTGTTATTAGTGGTTTCATTTGATGTTTAAGTAGCTGTATTGTAGTGGACGACGTGGTCTCCCAGGAGATGATACGGGAGGAACTGCCGGTGTCGATGGACAACTGGATCATACATTAAGAGACCAAAAATAAATAATCCATTAAGGAACTTTTGGATCCATCCATCCACAAGAAATTTATCTTGATGCATCAAAAAATAAATTTAACTTGATGCATGAATAGAAGATTTCAAATTCCTACATAAACAATTTTTTTTAAGAGCAGAACAAATCTGAAGAAAAATTCAGATCCCATTTGCAAGAACAAGAACAACAGAAAAGCAATCCCCATTAGGATCCATTACAACATCAGATCTTTGAATCCCCTTCCCCATTAGCATGGCCGACAACCGTGCTCCTCCAAGCGGCGTTGTTCACCAGCGACCCTCTCCACATGTGCAAGATCCAGGGAAAGGAGGCTCCGATTCAGCCCTGAGCCGGTGCATCTAGGCTCTACACACCCGACCAGCTCTAGCTTGAGAAAAGACGCCGATGAAAAAAACAAAATAAAAATAAACATCAAGGAAATACACATCACTTTGGGGATACTAAATAAAAATGCATCAAGGAGTAAAATATTGAGATCCCAATATACATCAAATGAAACATGTAAAATTCCAAGAGATGTCAATTGAAGCAAATATCTATGAGTGAGATATCGAACTTCAATTAATACCAATTGAGGGCATCAAAGCAAAACAAATGAGCATAGAAGATGACTATATAAAATATGGTCAAGGACTTATCTTATTCAAAACAATAGAATGCAAAACAAGGAATGAGATAACCAAGCCCTATACACTTTTTATGATGCCACAAAGTAATAAAAAAGAAAAGTTGTGCCTTCCACAAACACACAAGATATTGATTAAAATACCAATTTGAAAAGATCTAATATCAATTGATGATAACTAGTATTCAAAAAGAATCTATGGTAGCTCCCCCATGATCTACGCATGATTTTTGAATTTTTCACACAAATGGGATCATCACTCTCCATACGCATACACTAGAAACTTTCATTAAGTGGAAAAAAGATCATATTGAAAATATAGTGTTCTAAAGGAAGTAATATAGCTCTCCGATGACTTGTGCGTTATCTAGATTTTGAATTTTAATACAAAAGCACTATAAGGGGATCCTCGCTTTTCTTACAACCATTACACTAGAATTTTATTTGATTATAACACATAGATCTTCAAGAGGCAAGGAAGATAATGGGAGTTCATACAAAACAATTTCTCATCGATAATACAAATGGAAGCCAAGCGCAATGTAAATATGATCAATAATTTCTACCACAAATATGGTTGTCACTTGTCCAAGGACAAGGAGGGTATGGTGTTCCTTTCGGTGGTATATTAAAAAAAATATTCATGATCATGTTCAAACACAAAAGCTTATGGAAAAGGATATGAGTTAATTACCATCCTTACATAGAGATTCTTAGTGGCTTCAACTAGTCAAATGATCATGTAAAGAAATTCTTAATATATCTTGAAGCAACCAGTTTTCTAAATAGTACATACTAGTGCACATTTGAGGAACACCGCACGAAGAAACTCTCTCAAATTCAAGAAACTAAAATGTGAGATACAAAAACTCATTTAATAAAATATGGAACTTGTTTGAGCTAATCATGCCATGTAGTAACAATATAATTTAGAATATCAATTATAAGTGGCATTACCTCACATGTTCACATTTTCTAGAATTGTAGTATGCACATAGCTTATTACTCCCCCATAATGTGATAATCCATTTCTTTTCAACAAGAGGCAAGTGAAATCCAATAAGATAATTAATGAATATTGTAAAATTTGAATTTGTCATGAGAATGAAATACCACATGGAGACTATATAATTTTGTCACATTAATAATAAGTGATATACCTCATGTACACATATTTTAGGATTGTGAGGTGGCAAAGCACATCACTCCCCCAAAATGAGATAGTTCATTAATCTCTCAAAATAGGCAACGAAATTAAACATAAATTGTAATGAAGGCTCAACAAAAAACAAACAAGTACATGGAGTGAAAACCAACAAACACATACTATATTACTCAAGATAGGGAATTAGTAAGCACACCATATACAAACATATGCTAGATACAAAAATAACACATGCAAGGGGCAAGCAACTTTCAATGTATATAATTTAAATACAAGTTACCGCAAGGAGACACATTGGATATGAGATAGATATATGATGATACAAATGGATTGGCTTGAGTAAATATAATTGATGAAGATCCCTTATTCTTCATAAGGTTGCCAAATCTCCAATGTCCTCCAACAACACCAATTGATCAAGTTTTAGCGTGTTGGTCCCCAACCAAGTTGGGTCCTAAGAGGTTAGTCACAATAGGATTGGCAACCCAAATGGTTCTTTTCTTGACACCACTTTGAGTGCCAACATATTTGGCAAACACATTGCCAACCTCATCCTTCCGAATGGAATAAACATCAGCAATAATGGTAGGGTTGGATAAGGTACCATTAGTGCATGAAGAAGCAAAGTGGCCCTTTTCACGGCATAGGTAGAAACATTGGCTTACTCCTTTCTTCTTAGTTGATTTATCAACTTGAGGTTGACCATGAGATTGAACTTGTGGTCTTTTCCCTTGTTGCTTCTCACTAAGATGCTTCTTCTTTAAAGGGAATGATCTAACATGGTGCCCTTCAACCTTGCACTTGAAGCAAACAATCTTGGCCGAATTCTTCACTTGTTCTTGGCCCTTGTTCTTGTTGATGGTATGCTTATTCTGAATATTGGACTTCTTGTTATTATTGGAGTTGAATCCAAGTCCACTCTTGTCATTTGAAAATCTTTGCACACTCAACAAGTTCTCAAGTGCGGACTTCCCATGACGCTTTTCCAAGTCTTTCTTCAAAAAAGTGACTTGGGCCTTGAGCTCTTTTATTTTCTCTACATGGTTAGTAGCAACACAAGTAATAGAGGAAGTAGATGCTTCATTGTTAGAGCAATAAGGCATGTAAATAAATTCATAACAAGATGTAGCGATATTATGAGTGGATGAATTACTAGGACTAGCACAAGGAAAAATAGAATTTTCAGTAGAGTTTGTGCTAATGTCCACATGAGGCTCACAAGATATCACCTTGGTAATTATAGCCTCATGAGATAACTTTAGCTTATCATGTGAGACTAAAAGATCCTCATGAGATCTTGAGAGATTTTCATGACTTTCTTCCAATTTCCCATAATTGCTAGTGAGCAACTCAAGTTTAGCCCTTAGCTCCACATTCTCCTTCAATGTAGATGCTTCGCAAGAAATAGAGTTAGTAGCACAAGCATCATTATTGATAGAAATAGGAGAAGAAAACTTGGCAAGCTCTTATTAATATGAAGCTTTAAGTTGAGTATGTGCGACTTTTAGCTCATCATTTTTAGTTTTAAGATAATTAACCACCTCAAGATTTCTATCATGAGAGTCATTTACTTTTGATAGCTCTAGAGTAAAAGTCTCTTCAAGAGATTCATTGGTGGTTTGTTCTTCTACAAGATCTTCCTCTAGTTTTGCAATTTAATTGGAATAATCACGCTCGCGGCTATAAGACGCGTCAAAGCATGCTTCCAAATCCTTAATGGAGATATTGCGCCCATCAAATGCTCTAATGATTTCTAGGAAATTGGCACAAGCATATTTATCCTCATAAAGGATATTGTGAATCATTTTACCTTTCTCCATTAGCGAATCATTGTCATTATCATCGTCATCGTCATCATCATCATCATCATCATCACTATCATAATCATCATCATCATCACTAGATACATTGGTGTTCAAAGTGAGATATGGTAGATGATGATGAACCATTACTTGAAGCACCACTTAAATCCACATCTTGTTCCATGGAATGTTGAGTTTCATCTACATGGTTAGTAACACAAGTACTAGCGGAAATACAACCATTTTTTTACTATGGAAACAAGATGTATCAAGCATATCATCATAAGAGTTAGTCAAGGAATTTCTACATGATATACATGGACTATCAACACAAGCTGAAAGAAATTCAGGCAGGAAAAGAAAGCCGAGAGCCGGCTGACTGCTTCAAAGCATTTGAGAACACAAGGCAGGTCATACTGGATCCCAAAGACCTGAGAGAATTTGTCGTCATGGGAACAGGAATGACTGACGCATAGGAAAGCGCGCTCATCAAGTTCTTCCATGAGAACTGGGTTATTTTTGCCCGGTGTCCAACCGATATGCCAGGTGTACTCATGGAACTTGCTGAGCACCAAACAAGGATCAAAACCCATCAAACAAGGTCTCCGTCGTTTCGATGGAAGAAGATGGAAGGCTATCAGCAAGGAAATTATCCGGCTTTTAGCAGCTGATTTTATCCGGGAAGTAATACATACTGATTGCTCTGCGAACCCAGTATTGTACCGAAGAAGGATAGTATTATTCTTAGGATGTGTATAGATTACACCAGTCTGAACAAGTTGTGCCCAAAAGATAGGTTCGCGTTACCGTGAATCGATCAAATAGTAGATGCCACTGCTGTCTCTGAGCTTTTATACTTTTTGGACGTTTGGTATCATCAAATACACATGAAAGAAGAAGAACAAATAAAAACCTCTTTCATAACACCTTATGGAACATGCTATTACATAACCATGCCTTTTGGCATGAAGAATGCTGGAGCCACATACCAGCGTTGCATGCAGATATGCTTGCATGATCAAGTAGGTAAAAACGACCACGTTTACGTGGACGATATTGACGTCGTTTCCAAGGAAAAGAATATGCTCCTTGAAGATCTATGAGAAACCTTCTACAATCTCTGCACTTATAAAATGAAGTTGAATCCATTGAAGTGCGTATTCGGGGTTCCCTCGAGAAAGCTTCTAGGATTTATCGTTTCTCACAGAGGAATAGAGGTAAACCTAGAAAAGATCAAAGTAATCTTAAACATCAAAAGACCCACATGTCTAAAAAATGTCCAAAGATTAAAAGGTTCTGCAGCCGCCGTAAGCAGGTTCATAAGCCGGCTTGGCGATAAGGCTCTGCCATTATACAAACTGTTGAATAAATCCAATAAATTTGTCTGGACAGAAGAGACGGACAAAGCATTAACCCAATTGAAAAAACTTTGATAAAAGCTCAGATTTTGGCATCCCAAAAAAACGAATAACCCATGTTACTATATCTTACAGCAACAAATAGGGTTATAAGAGCAGTGATAATCGTGGAAAGACGGAAACACGAGCAAAGTATTCAAGATCAGCATCCAGTGTATTATGTTAGCCAAGTATTCTCGGATTCAAAACAAAGGTATCCATATTATCAAAAGCTGGCATATGGTGTATTTTTCGCATCTCGAAAATTATGTCATTATTTCCAAGGACATTTCGTAACAGTGGTAAGCAAAGCACCATTAGGGATATTATCAACAATCCGGACGCAACTGGCAGAGTAGCCAAGTGGGGCATTGAGCTTGTTGCGTTCGATATTAAGTACCAACCGCGGACGGCTATTAAATCATAGGTGTTGACAGATTTTTTAGCTTATTAGACAGAAGCCATGGAAAACACACCAATGCCAGAGTCGGAATATTGGATCATGCATTTTGATGGATCTAGTGAAGGAAGGCGTGGGCGCTGATGTGGTGCTTAAATCTCCAAAAGGCGACACAATGGAGTATGTGTTACAAATTCACGTCAATGCCAGCAACAATGTGGCAGAATACGAAGCATTGCTTCATGGCTTGCATATTGCAAAAGAAATAAGCGTAAAACGCATACTTTGCTATGGAGACTCGGATCTAGTACAACATCAGGTTAACCAGACATGGGATGCCAAAAGCCCCATAATGGGCGAATATCGGAGAACAGTCGACGAGTTCTCCATTTGCTTCCTAGGATTTGAGGTACATCACGTCAAAAGGGAAGAAAACTGGAACGCGGATGCTTTAGACCGAATGAGCTCGGAAAGGGTGAAAACATTGCCACCTGGTGTATTCGTCCAACATTTGTATGAACCATCAATAAAAGGCGGAGATGTTGATTATCCCTTGGTTTTCGAGTTAATATAAGTTCTACTTGTTAACCCGGATTGGACAAATCCATACTTGAACTTCTTAGTTGATCAGAAGTTCCTGGATAGAGCAGATGAAGTCTTGCAAAGGCAGATAAAACGCCGATGCAAAGGATACACGGTAATCAATGTTTTCCCGTGTAAACACAGTACTATCGGAATTTTCCAGCGATGTATTTCGCCAGAAGAAGGACAACAAATTCTGCAAGAAATTCATGCCGGAGATTGCGGACATCCTGCTCAGTCAAAAATCATAGTTAAGAAAGCATTTTGGGCAGGGTTTTTCTGGCTTTCAGCCAAGACAGAAGCAGAGCACATAGTTAACACATGTGCCAGATGTCCGTACTACACCAAGCAGACAAATATGTCGGCTCAAGCACTCAAAACTATCCCCATAACATGGCCGTTCGTGGTCTGGGGACTAGATATGATGGGGCCATTCAAGACTGCAAGAGGCGGACTCACGCATCTACTCGTTGCAGTAGATAAGTATACCAAGTGGGTGGAGGCAAAACCCATAAAAAAACTTGACGTTGTGACTACTAGAAATTTCGTCATTGACATTGTCATGCGATATGGAGTCCCACATAGTATAATCGCAGATAACGGGAAAAACTTTGCAATCGGAGAGCTGGCAAAATATTGTCGGCAAACAGGGATTCACCTAGATCTTGCATCTGTTGCGCACCCATAATCTAATGGCCAGGTTCAACGAATGAATAGTTCAATCTTGCAAGGAATACGCCCAAGACTCGAAACTCCTCTTCACAGAGCAGCTGGAGCATGGGTAGAAGAATTGCCTTCCGTGCTTTGGAGTATTCGAACGATGCCGAATAGATCAACATGGCATACACATTTCTTCTTAGTCTATGGCGCGGAAGAAGTACTTCCAACGGACATGATCCATGATAGCCCAAGAGTGCAGGAATACGATGACTCGGATGCCGAAAGTGCACGACAGGATACCGTCGATCTTTTAGAAAAAGAGCGAGAAATTGTGTTGCAAAGGTCCGCCATTTATCAGCAAAGTTTACGGGGATATCATAGCCGGAAAATTAAACACCGTTCTTTTAAAGAAGGCGATTTAGTGCTAAGATTGGTACATGACAGAAAGCACAAGCTAGCCCCAATCTGTGAAAGACCATTTGTCATTAGCAAAGCTATGAAAATGGGTCTTATTACCTTGTAGATATTCCGGACACAGAGGATGACCAGAAAAACTCGAAGAAGCATAGATGTAGAGCTAGGGGAGACAAACAGGCCCTGGAACATCCATCAGTTACGTCCCTTCTACACTTAGTTCAATTCTATGTAAACATTATTGAGATCCTGAAATAAAGTTGTCGGAAATGCATGCCTTCTTGTTTTGTATGACTTTTTTTGTCCAAAGCATGTTCCGTCTTTTCTATTTCCCAATGATCTTTCAATTTGCTTCAATGTTTAGCCAAATTGTCCCAGCGAGCTCAGAGTTATAAAGCTGAATGCTTTTGGCCTAAGCAGACTATAGAACACCAGATTGTGCCTGCATGCCTGGAGTTCATATTTTCAAACTCCTTATTATTCCTAAGTATTATCTGATTGTTTGTATTGTTGGGTCTCTTGATCTAGTAAGTAAAGCACGAGAGTATAATCCATGATTCCGAGTTTCGAATGATTGGTTACTTAACCCGGTCACTTGGCGTGAAGATTGCATTATTTTGGGAAACGCTTAAACAATAAGGAATGTCAAAGCATGCAAACCAGAGAACTTAGAAGAAAAGGAGTTCAAACTATTAAACTTGCAAAGCTGAATTTTACTGCAAAAGAGATAATATTATTTATACAAAATAAAGAATACATTACATATGAGTTTTACATCATAATGATAAGTAATGCATTCTACTTTCTATTGGCTACGCAGGTTCAGGCGACATCCATGAAGTCGTCATCCTCGTCTTCGTCGCTATCACTCGGATTCTCCGGAGTTGACGGAATTTCTTCCTCCGGGTAGAATGTCGAGGTAAAGACCATCCGTGCTATCTTGGAAGCATGACCCTTGATAGACTCTAAGATTTCCTCCCTTTGAGTCTCGGTATATCCCGTGGGAATACCGGTGGCGACGCGCCAAGACTTGGCGGTGGTGTAGTGCATTTTCATGTGCCCTAAGGCCATGCGCACGCCACCGCCGGCAGCAGACTTGAGCCAATTCTTGCGTTGGTTAGCAACCTCCGCGAATGCTTCCGGAAGCCGGCTAGATTATGAGAACTTGTCGATTTTGTCTATAATGCACTTACTGATAAGTAGCTTTCGGGCTTTCTTCAGATCGGCGACGGAAGTCCCGAAAGCCCGGATGAGATCGATCCGAGAGATGAGAGGATTTCCCTCTGTTATAAGAAACAAAGGAGAAAATATGAGAAATCTAGAAGCGAAAATGAATGCATTCGGTAAAACAAAAGAAAACTTGGTAAATGACCGCAAAAGCTTACCAAGAATCTTGTCCATTTAAGTGACTTCTTCAAGTCGTTGGTGAAGAGCCGATTCGAGATCTTGGATTGCCCTATTATCTTTATCGGCTTGAAACGAAGCCCGAGACTCGGACAAGCCCAAAGCTAGTTGGCTTTCCTCCAAATCTTTTTGAAGCTTCACATTGATCTTGTGAAGCTCCAACTTTTCCTTACGGAGGTTATGGGCATTCCCAGCATCTTCAACAATTTGTTTGGCCTTGGCCAAAGAGGCTGAAAAGAAGCCAAAAATTTCACGCGAAAAGTACATAAGGAAAAATTTGCAAGGTCGGAATTAAAATACAAAGAAATACTAAGATGCTTACCGGCACTCTCCTTGAGTTGGTTCTGAATCTCGGAAATTTCCGTGTCTTTTTCATTAAGAATTCCAAGAAGGGATTTCACCTCTTCGTTTTTGATGGTAAGTTTTTCAAAAACTTCCACGTTGATGGTTTCGGCAGTTTGCTGAAAAACATACAAAGGAAAATATTTGTTAGAAAACAACAAGTTTGCAAAGATGAAAAGTATCAACACAGAAAGTATGCATTTGTCTTAATACTTGGGGGATAGAGATATTACCTAGCTAATCCTTTGCAAACTGCTCAGCATTTCCGTGAAGTCCTTGGCGTATTCCGAGAAACAAACCCCCATATGGTGGATATCATCTTGGATAACCAGCCGAGGCGAGAATGTGTAATTATTCCGAAAAACTAACCCGCCTTTTGGCCAGGGACGAATCAAGGGGGCTCGAGCGAACTGCTCTTTTGCCCACGGATGCATGTACCTGTGTTGATCAAAGCACTTGCTTTACCTTAAACTTGTCATCAAAATGTGGGATTCGCTCGACTTCCTGGGTAAGGGGAGGTCCGCCTTTTTCGAAATTCTCCACCCTTTCCCGCGCGTCTATAGAAGGCGCATCGGTCTGCGTGGATTGACTTGGAATGGGAAACTCGGACTCCTCTTGAGGATCCGAGTGTTCTTCACCACCTGCCACCGGTGTAACTGGGGCAGTAGCAGGGGAAGGCCGAGGCCCCCTAAGAGCAGTGTCCTTATGTTTCTTCCTTCCTTTTCCCTTCAAAGCAACGGGAGGAAGGCTAAAAGGAAATAAAATCCGAGATTAAAAATCCGAGAAAAAGATTCAAGAGAAGTATGCAAAAGAAAAGTTCGAGTCTTTTACGTGGAGGTAGCAACGGAGGCTCCGTCAAGATCGATCACTTCTTGACTCGAAGCAATCTTCTTGCGCTTGCATCCGCCGGCCGCTAAAAAAGCGGGCTTTAAGCTCTGCTTCCTCAGCCGCAGAGACGAGTTGGTCTTCTGTGAGAGTAGCAAGCTGTCAAAATAAAAACCAGATAAGTAAAAGCATCCGTGAAAGACAAAGTGCGAAAAAAACTTCCTAAAAGACACAAGGTAAAAGCATACCGTGGAAGGGGGGTTGTCGGTGTTGAACATTGGCAGAGTTTCCCCGTATTGGTCACGAGTAGCTACCAAATGGTTGACGCGCTTCTTGAACTCCTTTTTGGACAAAGACAATTTTGTTACCCTCATCGTGTCATCCGCCCCTGTGTACTCACAGAGAAGCTGGCCGTCATGGACCGCGAGGGGTTGAATCCTCCTTCCGAGCCAGCAAAGGACTGTGTCCATGCCGGTTAGAGGAGGGGAAGAAACGACGAGTTTTGCGATCCTCCGTTTGATCTGTAGCAGGTCCGGAGGAAGAACCTGGACTGCATCCAACGCCCGGCGGAATGCCCGTCTCCTTTCTAGTAAATGGAACATCCGGATGATAAAAGAATGAGCCCGTCGAGAATTTGACGGACTCGGAAGTTTTGCTATTTGGGAACCATTCTTCCCTAAACTTGCAAAGGTTGAAAGAAATGGTCCCACAAGCGGGGAGAACACCGTCGGTGGTGTTACGCTTCACATTGAAGCAATACTGGAAGAAATCCAGTCTGGGTTCTATTCCTAGATAACGCTCGAAAAGAGCCTGAAATCCGGCTATAGAGAGGATGGAATTTGGGGGAATATTATGGGGTTGAACCCCATAATGGTTAAGGAACTAAAGTAAGAACACGGAAGGGGGAAACCCATACCTCTAAGGATGTGAGAGGCCAGGATAACCTGTTCTCCGTCTTTCGGTGAAGGCTCCAAGTCCTCCTCGTCAATCCGCCACTTGTGTTTGGCGATGAATCCGTCGTCTTCCATACTGCGCATTAAAACCAATGCAATATTGCACTGGCTCCAGTTGCCGGAATCCCCACCTTTTTCTTCGCCTACAGTGTCGGCAACGACCGCCGTGGGCTGATGCTGCAGGTCTTGCACTCATTGGGAAACCCCAAGAGGAAGGTATGATGAACACAACAACAGTTTTCCCTCTGAAATAAACCAACGTTGAATCGACCAGTAGGAGAAAGAAGCAACTTCTGAAGGTTGATGCAGTTGATATGGTAGGGCGCACTATCGGTTCAGCAGCAACGTGGAACCTACACAACACAATCAAATCACTTTGCCCCAATGAAGCAGTGAGGTTGTCAATCTCACCGGTTTTGCTGAAAACAAAGAGGGTAAACGTATGGTGTGGAAAAAAGTAGGAGAACAATGTGAAAACAGTAGTAGCATTGTGAAAACAGTGGAAAAAGTGTTAAAACAATGATTGCAGTGGTTGTATTATCAGTATGAGGAAATGGACTGGGGTCCACAGTTCACTAGTGTTGTATCTGCATAGAAGATAAATAACATGTGTGGTGAACAAATTACAACTAGGAAAATGATAGATATTCAGACATGCATGACATGATGATTACTATGTGATTCATGTTGGCATTACAACAAAATACATAGACCGTTATCCAATTGCATCTATGACTAATAATCGACCCTAAGAATATCATCTAAACAATCCTTGGGTATTAAGTTGCAAGCAACAGATAATTGCATTCAGCAAAGTGTGTAATATAAACAATGTAAACATCGTTGTTTTCTCCCTAGTGGCAACAACACATCCCCCACCCGTTACGTTTCTGTCACTCTAGCGTGAGTAAAAGGGAGACATGAAGCCACTATCGAGAATAAATACTCCCTCTTGGAGTTACTAGCATCTACTTGGCCAGACCATCTACTAATAACGGAGAGCATGCAAGATCATAAATAACATACATATGAAGATAACATGATAGATTGATAATAAAGGGACATAACATTCAATATTTATCGGATCCCAGCAAACGCAACATGTAGCATTACAATACGATGATCTTGATCATTTAGGGAAGCTCACAAGATCTAAACATAAGGCATAAAGAGGACAGAACAACCATCTAGCTACTACAGTGGACCCGTAGTCCAAGGATGAACTACCCACACATCATTCGAGAGGCGGGTATGGTGGTGTAGAGCCCTCTGGTGATGATTTCCCCTCCCGGCAGCGGGCCAGGAAGAGCTCCAGAACCCTCGTGAACTAGGGCTGACGATGACGGCGGCCTCGGCTGTTTTTCATGGAAAAGGTGGATCTCTTTAGGGTTAACCTCCCGTGGGGGTTAAATAGGCGAAGGGGCAATGTCGGTGGGCGGCCAGGGGCGCGCCGCCCAATGGTGTGGGTCCCCTGTGGCCCCCCGTCGGGTCTCCTCGAGACCCCTTGTTCGTGACAACTTTCTAAGACTTCCGGGATTCAAAATTTTCAATTCAGAGAATATTTCCAGAACTACTTTTCTGAAACAAAAAACAACTGAAAACTAGAACGGGCTCTATGGCATCTTGTCAATAGGTTAGTCCCAGAAAATCGATAAAAATTGCATAAAGTGTATAGCAAACATGTAGCAAATAACATGAAAACAACATGGAACATAAGAAATTAAAGATAAGTTTATGACGTATCAACATCCCCAAGCTTAGTTCCTACTCGTCCTCAAGTAGGTAAACAACAAAACAAATAATTTCCGAGGTGACATGCTACCAACATAAACTTGATCATCCTAATGGTTTAAGCACATCTAAGGTGAGATCATAGAACTTTAAACACAAGCATAAAAGCACATCTAAGGTGAGATCATAGAACTTTAAACACGACCATGATAGATATAATTTTAACTATGAAACATAGCAATCACTTTGCATCATGAAAAGTAACGCAAATAGAAGATCATGAGTAATAATGCATCTGAAAGTTATACGTTTGTTTCTAGCATAAAGAAAACGCAAAGTGATATTTCTCTTGTCCTTAAGAGTCGGGAAAAAGATAAATGCTGGGACACCTTCAAAGTTTAAGAGGATGACTAGAACAATTAATTTGAGAGCAAGTAATAACAAGGTATGAATGAATCAATAATATTTTTGGGACAAATGCACATTAAACTCAGAATGACTACTATGCTCTCTCAATTGTGCATAAAGTTAGAAGGTGGAGACTCAACATAAAAGTAAAAGAAAGGACCTTCGTAGAGGGAAGTAGGGATCACTCATGTGCTAGAGCTTTTTATTTTGTTAAACAGAGGTATTGAAAACATTTTTTATTTTTTAGAGAGGTGTGTATGCTTATGCCAACGAATGGTAAACAGAAAATACAGTACGTCACAAGCCAACTAGACTTCAAAAGAGAGGCTCTCATAGAAGGATGCATCTGGATAGAAGGTCATCCCTATTTTTCCTTTGTTTACACAATTATGCTTTGACTGATAAATCAGGGAAAAAATAGTGAAGATAATTTGTTGTATTAAGTTTGGGGCTGGGCACCCCGCTGCCAGCTCTTCTATAAATTGGATAAGTGGATGAATCCACTAGTCCAGGGTGTGAAATCCAATCAACAAGTGAGATAAAGATTCCCTATTCACGTCCTCATGAGCTAAAAAAGGAGCACAAAACATGAATAATTTTGAAGGATTTAAAGGTAACACATGAGCAATTTACTTTAGAGTGGCGGTTAAATACCACATGTAGGTAGGTATGGTGGACACATTTGGCATACGTTGGTTTTTGGGAGTTGGATGCACAAGTAGATCTCATATCTCAGTACTGGTGGAGGCTAGCAAAGTCTGGGAGCGACAAATCAAGAGACCATAATGGCCATAATCATGCATCGCGACAAAAACACTATTAAGCAAAGCATAAGTGGTATTACAAGTAAAAAACTAAATGATCATAGAGGCTATAAGTGACTAGTTTGTAGTCATAAACATGGTGTAAGCATGCGCCAAGTCAACTCAACCAAATAAAACATTCGAATGAGAACACCACAAATTTATGCTTCAATGTGATAAAATCAATTCATGATTCTTTCAATGGCACATTAAACACTCTCAGCTATTTGAGACAAGTCATTCTACAAAAATAACCAATATTATTATAATTAAAATAACATCTAACATGCCATGAAAAAGTCTATCCACAGCCTATACAAGCTTCTTTTTGCGTCGTTATAAATTCTACCACATGGAGCACTTTCTTTTTCCATCGAGCACCAATTAATATATGTTTTAAAAACACTCTCCAAATGATACAAAAATTAAGCAAGAGAGTACTAACATAACTCTAGTAAAATTAACAACTCTGAATAAGAGATGCATGAAAAAAGGAGCTAAAAGAATTGCAGCAACTAGAAGAAAAACTAAGAATACGAGCATAACGACACTGGTAGAAAATAGGCCTATAGTCCCGGTTCGCCAGGGCCAGTAGTCCCGGCCGCGCAACCGGGACTAGCTATGCGCGACTAAAGAACCCCCCTATAGTCGCGCCACTTACGAACCGGTACTAAAGGCCCGTCCACGTGGGCGCCAGGAGTCCGTCGCGGCGGAGGACCTTTAGTCCCGGTTCTTGTGGCTAACCGGGACTGAAAACCTAATGCGCAGGTTTAGGGTTTTAGGCCCCCTAAACCTGGTTTCTTTTTAATTTGTTTTTTATTTCTTTTATATTTTATTTTGTGTTTTATTTTAATTTTGATGAAGTTTCAGTATATATATATATATATATATTCTACGCTACTATATACATGCATATATATATGAAATTTCAAACAAGAAGAATTCAATAGGAATATATAATATATATTCAATCTCGGGTGACCATATACAACTTCGAACAAGTTTCTATATACACAATTAAGATACATGACCATACACAACTTCGAACAAGTTTCAATCTCGGAGATGCATATAAGCATCATCGTTGGTGGACGCATAGTGTTCTCCTTTGGAATCGACGACATGTCTAAGGAAAAATCCTACTATTTCCTCTTGAATTGGTCGGAAGCGAGCTTCTGGAGTAAGCGCCCTCCGCAAGTTATTGAGACTCTTCCGCGTGGTCTCCGGCTTCTTCTTCTCAGTGGTTTCTTTCGGTATGTTCTCACAAACATAGTATCCACATAGATTGGTCCCCGGTGGCTGCTTATCCACACCACGAACCACATTTTTAAATTCTAGCTGATGTTTGAATTGACCGATAGTTTCATGTGAGAACCGTCTCCAAACTCTACAGTGCAAATAAAATTAAATGAACAAGGGAGTTATTAGCTACTACATATTAGGAAATGAACAAAAGAGACCGATCGATATAGAGCGGAAATGATTGAAAATAATTACCTTTGCATCATTTTTCTCATGTCGATCCAAAGCTTTGGATCTGAATCCATAGAGTCCATGATAAAAACTGTGGAGCTGTGATGTTCAATTTTTGGCAGCAACCAGTGGAACCTGCGGACACGTTACATGCACAGTCAGGCATAACTTATCGATTAGACATACCATGTATGGAGTAAACAAAAGAGAATGGGCACAAGAGAGAAACACTCACCCAAAATGGTAAGAAAATAGAATATGACTTTTGAGTTCATTCTTTTTAAGATAATTGTACAAGTCTTTCTCCACGTCTTTGGGGTGATGCTCTAACATAGTTCCATTAATGATTTGTGGGTCAATGAACCCAATATCATGGATGAGTCTTATTTTGCATTCCCAAATCTTCAATCTGCATAACAGCGTACGCAACAATATAGTTAGGACAATATATATATATATATATATATATATATATATATATATATATAGTGTAGGCAATGAAGAACGAGATGAGGTAGAAATAAATCACTTACAGAACGTAGCAACTCAGGATAGATTTGTCGAGCTCGCGCAGATTGAACAGCTGGAACAATTCACTCATCTCAACTGCTACAGTGTACTTTTTGGTGTGATGCTCCTCTGTAACATCCACATACACAAAGTCTCTGCCGGACCATGATATGAATTGTTTGTACCAACGTAGCAGACTTTTTAGTGGTGGTAGATCCTTTTCCTGCGTAGACTCGACGAGAGGCCCTTTCTTCACATATTGTAATGCTACCTCAGCCATTGGCGCATCGTCCAGGCCTAAAAAGGCACGAAGAGACATAGTGTCCTCAGACGCATTTTTCATGGCAGTAGCTACAGTCAATCCCAATGCTGCCACAACTGCTCTGACCTTGGGGTCCTGTTCCGGACCGGCTTTCACTATGAGCGGGGGGATCGATTGTTTACTCTGCATCCCGAGCTGGTCAACTTGTTTCCCGCTTTTTTTCATTTTTTTCTTTCTCCTCCGCCAATGCTTTTGCTTGCGTACGAAGTTCATTATCATAGTCTTTAGGCAAATTCTTCTCGGCTTGGGACGGTGTCGACAAAAAACCCGTAGCCCACTTGTCTACCTCCGGAGGGTATACTTCCTTGGGCTTAGGCTCCTTTAGCGCGTTCTTACGGGCCTTCCATTTCTCATATTCAGCCTTCGCGGCCAATTTGGTTTCAGCATCATTAAGTTCCCAAGGCCTTGGGGGGATAGGCTTCCGTGATGGCTCCGGTACCCGTGTGGTCTTAGGTACTTAAGGCTCCGGGTTAATAGTCCAAGAGCAGGTTTCCTTGCTGTCCGCCTGCTTCTGTTTCTTCGCCGGAGGAGCGATGGGGGGCGACGGCTGATTATCCGCCAGAGCAGGAATGGGGGGCGACGGCTGCTGCTTATCCGCCAGAGGAGGAATGGGGGGCGACGGCTGCTGCTTATCCGCCGGAGGAGGAATGGGGGGCGACGGCTGCTTACCCGCCGGAGGAGGATTGGTGGGCGACGCCTGCTTACCCGCCGGAGATTGTGGATTGGGGGACGGCGTCGAATGGCGTGAAGGAGGCGTAGGTGAACCAGCACCAGCACCACCACCACCACCACCTGCACCATCGTAGGGGGTGGACTTGTTAGCCTTGGCGTCTCGCCTGGAAACACTATGTACTTGTTTTTCCATAGAATGATCTGGCGCTTGACATCTCCAAGTCTTCTCTCCCCTTCGGGTGTAGCTATGTCAATCTCCAGGTCCTCAAACACTTGGACTATGTCTTCCACCGTGACACGAGCATAGCCATATGGAATGAGGTTGTTGTGATGGAGTACTCCAGGTGTACAGGGTAAAGCACTGCCGGTAGCTACCTTCGTGGAAATGTTCCCCACGGGATAATGCAGATCACATTCTTTCATCTCCTTACATCATCCACGGGGTAGTGAGGCTCCGGTGCACGACTCTCGATCATCGGTGCATTAGCACCTGCAGGCGGGGCCTCCGTGGAAGCCACGCTGCTTCTCCGCTGATGCTGGCTTCCGAGATCCGCTGCATGTTCTTCATGCGGCCCTGCAGCCGCCGCTGTTTCTTTCTCAAGTATTCCCGCCCCGGTCTGCTTCAACTCACTAACTTCTGTTGCAAGCTTCGACAGAAGATCTGCAGCCCGGTCCGTATTTCTCTTACGACTTCTGTAATAGTACGGGTCACCCTCCTGGGAAAACCCTACTTTCCACGGCAATCTGCCTTTGCCTCGTATATGTCCTCCGTGTTCAGGATTCCCGAGGGCATGGGTCAGTTGGTCTTTCTCTCTGTTGAACGTGATCCAACCCTGTTGAGCTTTGGTCATTGCGTCAACAAGGTTTTTTGTGGGAGCAAACGTTTTCTGCCGATGAACACATGCCCCTGTCTCCGGGTCTAGCGATCCCCCATGCCCATACCACCACATTTTGGCTCTTTCGTCCCACCCCTCTGTACCCAGAGGGATTCCTCTTGCCCTCAGGCCGTCCTCCATCGGCTGCCACTTAGGCGCCGAAACGCGGTATCCTCCTGGCCCCATAATATGATGGTACTGTTTCTTATCCGCATTAACCTTATTTTTTTTTCGATATTTCCTTGAAATGCTCCGATTTCTTCTGCGTCACAAATTCTGGCCAATCAGCTCTCAGTTTCTCATATTGTCCAGTGAAAATCGGAGTCTTTCCCTTGTTGACAAATTCCCGGAACAATTTTTTCTTGAAGGTCCGGAATAGTTCGGCCATCTTCTGAAGAGCGAACTCTTTGACTAGCCTCCTCCTCTGACGTCCACCCGGAACCTCGTCACCGAATTCATCTTTTTGGTTGTATTCCGGAGGTAGAATGAAATGTACCATAAGCTTTCTGAACATCTCCTTTTTCGTTCTCTTGTGGACATAACTGAAACCGATCGGGACGGTGTCTCTAACAATGACTCCGCATTGGTTGATAAATTTTGTGGTGTGCTGTAGGGGCTTGCCGGTTACACCGACTGATTCGATGGTATATGTTTCTCCTTCTTTCATCGCCTTGGATTTGCCACGCGTTGTCGTACTCGATCCGGCCGAGGGCTAAAATAAGAAAGAGAGTCGCGCGCGTTAGTGCATATGTATTCACATTTCAGTAAGTTTGTATCACGAGAGGCTCAATGTATATATATATATATACCTCGCCGGAGGTGGTTGTTCTTTGCAATCGGAGATCGTGGTTTGTCGACGGTTGACCTCCGTCATCAATGTCCATTCCTTCACCTCCTTGATCATCCACAATGTCCGTTCCTTCACCTCCTTGATCATCGACAATGTCCGTTCCTTCACGTTCTTGATCATCAAGGTTCAGATAAGAAGAGACTATATCATGTTCTTCGGCTATCATGCCGAATATAAAACCTTCAGCCTCCTGATCCGTAAACGGCAAGGCTCTATTGTCCGCCATATGTCACTCCTGCAGACATGCATGTAGTAAAAATTAATTAAGTATATAAGAGACTTAGCAAATATTGTCGTAGAAGTAGGGAAAACAGATTGCTAGGGTTTTGGGTGGAAGAACGATGACCACCGGAGGGGGAAAACCATACTTTAGAGGTGTGTCAAAGATTAGTTTCTCAAATGACTTGGAGAACCCCATAGCTAGGTTGCATTTGCTTTTCTGGTCATTTTGGTATATTACACTTAATATTATGAATTTATTGAATTAAAACTTATTTTCATTATTTTAATGAATTTAATAAAAATTCAAATATGGTCTCATTTTGAACTTTGTCAAACATGATTGAAAATGATATAAACAGATAGCTTACATTTTTCTGAACATTTTGCATATTTTTCCATAATTTTTGGAATTATAAATTAAAAGTTATTTAATTTAGAAGATTAATTATGTTCTGTAATTCCATATAAAGTGGGCCCAACGTGTCACGATGACGTCATCAAAAAAAAATCTCGCCAACACGTGGCCAGGTGACGTCACCGCTGGCGTCACACGGTGGCCGGCGGTTGCAGTTTAGGCTCTCGGGTCTCCGGCGATTCCGGCGATTCCGGCCACGGGGGAGGGAACGGAGATGGGGAGGAGGCCACGGCCACTGTGGTGCTCGCCACGGGGGAGGGGACGGAGATGGGGACGAGGCCACGGCCACTGTAGTCTCGCTGGCGGTGAATCTGGCCGCGGGAGCGAGCGAGAGGGCGGCGCGTTCGCAGTTCGTGGTCGCCGTTCGAGGGCGACGCGTTCGCGCGCGGTTCGTGGTCGCCGTTCGATGGCGTTTGTTCGAGGGCGGCGCGAGGCCCGCGGGGAACCTACCGGAGAGACGGCGACGGGGCGGGGGCGGAGCAGGGTGGAGGCGGTGGAGAGAAGGGCGCGGCGACGGCGACGGCGCGGTCCTCTCGCAAAGTCTCTGCGCGGGCGACGACGACGGAATCGGGGCGACGGCGACGGAACCGGCGCGAGGAAGACGAGGGTTTGGGACTTAGAAAATTTTGGGGGCAGGAAGACATCGCCATATATAGGTCCAGCCTTTAGTCTCGGTTGGTGACACCAACCGGGACTAAAGGTCCCCCGGGGTACCCTCCGCGGGCCTTTAGTCCCGGTTGGTGTCACGAACCGGGACTAAAGGTACAATTTTTCGCGGCGTTTTCGTTCCCGCGCAGAACGAGCCTTTAGTCCCGGTTCGTGACACGAACCGCGACTAAAGGTGGTTACTCAAATACTTTTCCTTTTCCCAATCTTAAAAATACAAATAATATATCAGAAAATTCAGAAAAATAAAACTAATTCTTTTTAAAATCCTAAAAATACAAATAATATATCAGAAAATTCAGAAAAAGAACTAATTCTTTTTCCAATCCTAAAAATACAAATAATATATCAGAAAATTCAGAAAAATAAAACTAATTATTTTTAAAATCTTAAAAATACAAATAATATATCAGAAAATTCAGAAAATAAAACTAATTCTTTTTAAAATCTGAAAAATACAAATAATATATCAGAAAATTCAGAAAAATAAAACCCCTTTAGTCCCGGCATGTTTTACCAACCGAGACGAAATGGTTATGGTTTTGTTCCATCCAATCAGAAAGATTCACACACATCTTGAATGTATATATAGATAAAAAAGGCAGTACATAATGGCTAGAGTGGATCTAAACCTAAACGGAGAGCATAGATGCATGATCTGATATCTGCTAGTCATACTCCTGCCTAGGCCTATAGTACTCTGACTCGTAGTCGTCGTAGTCGCCGCCGTCGTTGTCACTATCGTCTGACGGTGCTCTGCACTCCCTCGGAGGATCACGACTCCAGGACTGGGCATGAGGGTAGCGCAGACGGGGGATATCGCCGGCCCTGATGTAGTCCATGACGCTCTGTAGAGTCCGGCCGGACCACCATAGCCGACGACCGGCCTCGTGAAAGTTCCCAGGAGGCAGGCCGTCCTCCTCATACCTGGCGAGCGCCCGCTCACGCCGATTGATGAAGAAGGCATCCCAAGTATGCTGGTTATCGGGATGCCAACTGGGATTCCTCCGCTGCTCTGGCGTGAGCTCGTGATAGTAGTCGTTCGTGATGGCCGCCCGACGCGCCACACCTTGAGGAAGAGGAGGGACCGGCACTCCTCCGGCGCTTAGCATCCAACCGGCGGGAACGTTGTAGCCGCACGGGCAGGGGTAGTTCGAGGCGGAAAGTGCCTCCGCTCGGATGAATGTTAGAGTGGGTACGGTAGAAGCCATAAGAGAGTGATAAGTTTGTATGTGTTTATACCAATGGTGTGGCAATGCATACATATATATAGCAAGAAGAAAACATCCCTTTAGTCCCGGTTGGGGACACCAACCGGGACTAAATGGGTTAGGGTTTCGTTTGGACCAATCAAATAGAATCACACGGATCGTGTGTTTCTTTAAAGCGCTTGTGAGTCGTTGGATCCGGGGTGTGTTTCTTTCGAGCTGTTGTGAGCCGTTCGATCAGGGCTACGGTGTGTTTCTTTCGAGCTATTGTGAGCCGTTGGATGAGGTGGTTTCTTAACCGTTGGATCAAAACCCTAGCACAACACTTTGTGAGCCAGAGGACCCTATATATAGCCCACCTCCATACACCGGTCAGTTCATCGAGCAAATACAAAACATCCGGATTCTCCATCATACGTCCTGCCGTGCATTTGGTATGCATATTGCACCCACTAGCCACGTTGGGGCTGTATGATGGCGATACCGATTGTTTTGTTCTACACCCCCCCTTTAACACATCCATCCATGCTTGGGTTGTGTTATGGTGGCGCGTGGCACGGGAGTTGTGACGCGTGGCGCGGGAGTTGTGACGCGTGGCCTGGAGGGCGCGGTATAAACTGTCGCGCCTCGAGCGCGTCTTTTCCATCCCTCTTCACCGTCGCGCTTCCACCATGCCTCCGAGGAGGAACAGCACCACCGGCTTCCGCGGCGTCCGAGCACGACAGAACGGAATGTTCAGCGCAGATATCCGCTGGGGGGACGACCGCATCCCCCTCGGCTCCTTTGCGACGGCGGCGGAGGCCGCCCGCGCCTGGGACGCGGCGGCCTGGCGCCTCAACCGCCCGCGGTCGCTGATGAACTTCAACGACTGCCACACCGTCTGGGAAGCGGAGGCTAGAGCGCCAAAGCCGCAGATCATCACTGCCGCAGACCACCTCCACCTCCGCCACCGCGCGTTTCAGGGCCTAGTCGACGCCAGGGAAGACCACGTCGTCCGCGAGTATTACCGGAACAACCCGGGGGGGGGGGGGGGAGAGAGCCGACGAGGAGCTCTGGCAGACCCGCGCGGCTGAGCGGGCGGAGCGCCGCCTCGAATGCCACCTCGCGTTAGATGCCGCTCGGGAGGCGAGGACGAAGGCGCTGCAAGAGGTTCGTCGGGCTGACCGCGCCGGCGAAGTCTGGGCCTCCGACGATCCGAGGTGGGGGCCTATCTCCGACATACCATCATGCACCTCCGACGACGACGAGGAGGTCACCGACGAGTTCGCCGACAACGATGACCCGGAGGAGGTCACCGACGAGTTCCCCGACGAAGACGAGGAGTAGTAGTACTGTTCGTCTGTTCTCTCTTTTTAATAAAAGAATTTGTATTCCGGCGACACTGCGGCGCGCTAGCGCGTCTGTTTTCTGTTTTCAATAAAAGTTATGAAATCAGATATTTTATCTCACAAGGTTTTGAGACATTTAAGTAACCTTCTGTTTTCCATGTTTTCCACTCGTTTTCTCAAATATTTTGCAAAGGAGTTAGTCTTAAACACATCAGAGATAATATAATTCACATGATCCATTCAACAAAGTTTGGTACAATAAATTATTACACATCAATTCTTCCCTTGTGTCCCCGCTTTCTTACGATTTGGCCGTATCCATGGAGCATCCTCATCATTTAACTTAATGCTTGGGTCAGTGTTGACTTTGAAGGGCGGAATTTCACCAAACATATTATAATCTTCTGACATGTCTGTCTTGTCCTCCACTCCCACGATGTTTCTTTTCCCTGAAAGAACTATGTGGCGCTTTGGATCATCGCATGATGTACTGATCGTTTTCTTATCTTTCTGTTTCCTCGGTTTGCTACTCATGTCCTTCAAATAGAAAACCTGAGCGACATCATTGGCTAGGACGAATGGTTCGTCAAGGTAACCAAGATTGTCGAAATCCACCATTGTCATTCTGTATTGCTCGTCCACCTTTACCCCACCTCCTGTTAGCTTGAACCATTTGCACCGGAACAAAGGGACCTTAAAGGAGGGTCCATATTCAAGTTCCCATATCTCCTCTATGTAACCATAATATGTGACCTTTTGCCCAATCTCGGTTGCTGCATCAAAGCGGACACCACTGTTTTGGTTGGTGCTCTTTTTATCTTGGGAGATCGTGTAAAATGTATTCCCATTAATCTCGTACCCTTGGAAAGTCGTTATAGTCGAAGATGGTGTCTTGGCCAACATGTACAGCTGATCTCCAACATCATTGTCATTCATTAAATGTTTTCGCAACCAACTGCCAAAAGTCTCCATGTGGGCCTTTCTAATCCATGATTCAGGCTTCCCCGGGTTGTCCGAGCGTAAAATAATCTTGTGTTGCTCGAAGTACGGAGCCACCAAGCTCGAATTTTGCAGAACTGTGTGGTGTGCTTCAGTCATAGAATGACCGTCCATACATATCGTTGATTTCCTTCCGATCGTGCCTTTTCCACTTAGTCTCCCCTCGTGCCGCGATTGAGGAATACCAATCGGCTTAAGGTCAGGAACATAGTCAATGCAGAACTCAATTACCTCCACATTTCCATAGCCCTTTACGATGCTTCCTTCTGGCCTAGCACGGTTACAAACATATTTCTTTAATACTCCCATAAACCTCTCGAAGGGGAACATATTGTGTAGAAATACAGACCGAGAATGGAAATCTCTTCGACTAGGTGGACCAGGAGGTGCGTCATGATATTGAAGAAGGATGGTGGAAACACCAACTCGAAACTGACAAGACATTGGACCACATCGTTCTGTAACCGTGGTAGATCTTCTGGACTGATTACCTTCTAAGAGATTGCATTGAGGAATGCACATATCTTCACAATGGCTACTCGAACATTTTTCGGTAGGAGCCCCCTCAAAGCAATCGGAAGCAATTGCGTCATAATCACGTGGCAGTCGTGAGACTTCAGGTTTTGGAACTTTTTGTCCGCCATGTTTATTATTCCCTTTATATTCGACGAGAAGCCAGACGGGACCTTCATACTGCTCATGCATTCAAAAAAAATGACCTTCTCTTCTTTGGTAAGAGCGTAGCTGGCACGACCTTGAAACCATTCCGGATGCCGGTCATCTGGGTCTTTCAAAAGTTGCTGGTCCTGCCGTGCTTCCTTTGTATCATTTGTCTTCCCATACACGCCCAAGAAGCTTAGCAGGTTCACGCAAATATTCTTCATAACATGCATCACGTCGATTGCAGAGCGGACATCTAGGACTTTCCAATACTGTAGCTCCCAAAATATCGATTTCTTTTTCCACATGGGTACGTGCCCGTAAACTCCCAGCGGAACTGATTGCCCGCCAGGACCCTTTCCAAAGATGACTTTTAAATCCTTGACCATATCAAATATCTCAGCTCCAGTACGTTCCGCAGGCTTCGGCCGGTGATCTGCCTTGCCGTTGAAATGCTTGCCTTTCTTTCTTACGTTATGATTTCGGGGAAGAAATCAACGATGACCCAGGTACACGTTCTTCCTACAATTATCCAAAAATACACTTTCAGTCTCATGTAAGCAGTGCGTGCATGCTTTGTATCCCTTATTTGACTGTCCCGAAAGGTTACTGAGAGCAGGACAATCGTTGATGGTTACAAAAAGCAACGCTCGTAGGTCAAATTCCTCTTCTTTGTGCTCATCCCACATAGGTACACCAGGTCTGCCCCACAACTGTAAAAGTTCATCAACTAATGGCCTTAGATACACATCAATGTCGTTGCCGGGTTGCTTCGGACCTTGGATGAGCACTGACATCATAATGAACTTCCGCTTCATGCACAACCAAGGAGGAAGGTTGTAGATGCATAGAGTCACGGGCCAGGTGCTATGGCTGGAGCTCTGCTCACCAAAAGGATTCATGCCATCAGTACTTAGACCAAATCTTATGTTCCTTGCGTCAGCTGCAAAATCTTTGAACTCTCTGTCGATCTTTCTCCATTGCGTTCCATCAGCGGGGTGTCTCAACTCCCCGTCGGACTTACGGTCCTCTTTGTGCCATCGCAACAATTTGGCATGCTCTTTGTTCCTGAACAGGCGTTTCAACCGAGGTATTATAGGAGCATACCACATCACCTTGGCGGGAACCCTCTTCCTGGGTTTCTCGCCCTCAACATCGTCACCAGGGTCATCGCCTCTGATCTTATAACGCAATGCAGTGCATACAGGGCATTCATTCAAATTCTCGTATGCACCGCGATAGAGGATGCGGTCGTTAATGCATGCATGTATCTTCAGAACCTCTAAACCTAGAGGGCAGACAACCTTCTTTGCTTCGTACGTACTGGCGGGCAACTCGTTATTCTTCGGAAACATATTCTTCAACATTTTCAGCAAATTTTCAAATGATGACTCAGCTACACCTTCCCGTGCCTTCCATTTCAGCAAATCCAGTGTGCAGCCCAGCTTTTTCAGACTATTGTTGTAGAGGCCCCAGACCGGTAGGTCCAGAACCCCTCATATGCATTCATTCACGATCCCAGAAGAACCAGTCGTGAACAACATACGTAGTTGGCATACAGAATACATCATCCATTACACGAATATAGAGTCTTACATAAATGGTCACATGACCAAGTTCTTGATAACTGTCACGCAGGACAGACATTCAAAGTAAACACAGCGGAAGACGATAAGCATAGCGTAGTAGAACCCGAGTCACGCCTCATCCTACAGGCTGCTGACTGGGAGACGATCCTAACTCGCAGGGCCATCAGCGTAGAACTCCTCCTCATAGTACTCCTCCTGAGGTGGCTCCTCGTAGTCTGATAAGTAGATACCAGGGGCGAAACCAAATGAGTACATTTGAATGTACTCAACAAGACATCCTTTATTAGCTTACAATAATGCATACATGCTTATTTGGTGGAGTGGGGAGGCCATACATATGGTTCAGCTACCCATGACAGATAAAAGATTTGCCATGGTTGATTCTTCAAGTTCACTTCTTTGTAAACAAAATCATTTAACATAATGTAGTTTTGCTCTCGTAGATATCACATATCTTGGAGGTTTTATAATACTTTTGGAAAAGAAAGTTTTTCTTTTCAGAAACTTTTGGTAGTAGTTTCTTTCTCATCGGTATCTCGCAGATACCAAGTCATTCCTCCATAGTACCTCTCAGGTACAAAAGCCTTCCTTCAAAACCTCTTTTGAAAAGTTGACACAATACTAGCTACATGGCCATTCAACCGTCCATATCCGAGGACGCGGCTATCTCGAAATAGTTTTACTCTGCAGAGGTGTACACATTTCCACCAGATCCAGAGTCTGCCATGAAACAACCATGGACTGTTCCCAACCTATGAGAACATCAGATAACTGGTCTTGACTATCCACTCTGTACAAGCTAGTACATGACTATCTCTTCAATTGGGGTTTCCCTCCCTGGCAAGCCATGTCACACACCGCCTAACAGGAGACCCAACTGCTGCATCCGGAGGGAAAATTAATCCCACACTTTAGATGTCCCGTATACTCACTCCTAGCGACACTTCGGTTCGGAGGATCCAATCCCCTATAGCCTTTGAGATAGCACATATACTAACCCTAACAAGTTTTTAATCAAGCCCCTACCCATATTGGGGTAAAGTGGCAGTACGATAATGGTTGTCCAGCGAAGACTAGGTTATGTGTCTTTTGTAAACATTTCCCATAAAATTTCCCATCATAACACTCCTTCCGGCAGGCAGGGTCTCACCCTTCCTCCGGGGTTTTTCCTTCCATAAGGCATTTGTTTACAAAAACACATTTTATTTAGTTCATTTAAGAACTCAAGTTTTAAGTAGGTGTATGGTATTTATATACCATTTAGTGTCTAAGGGCTTGGTAATACCAAGTTGACTATGATTATGAGTCCTTATACTAGTAGTAGTAATAGTAGTAGTAGGATTCACACAAAAATAGTTTTTGAAGGCATAGTTTTGTAAAACTTCAGAAGTGGAAAGCATGCATGATAGATAATGATAAGTAGTTATACAGCAAGCATTAGGATGGCTTGCCTTGGTACAAGTGATGGTCCTGATCCTGAAAGTAACAGGAGTTGCAATACCCTTCTTCAGCAATTCCTTCCTCCTCGTTTTCTAACGTCGTAAAAAGAAATAAAGACACACTTTCAGAACCAAGCAAGGCAAGCAATGCTACAAGCAATACATACAGCAAGCAATCAAAAAGTACCACCCATAGTTCTCAATTTTTCCCTAAAGAAAAATTGGCATAAAAACTATAGTTGGAAAAATCTGCTTTTTCCTAGTGCTTATGTGTGGCCAAAACAATGATTCTTAGTTAAGAACATTGTGGACCAGTGGGATATAGCACATGCTACTGGACAGTAGGGTGTCCCATAAAACATATTTTGATGCCTAAAAATCCCCACAACAATTCCTATGGCTAGCACACATAATTTGCGAAATTACTCAAGTAGTGAAAATAAGTTCATGACAACAAGTCAACCTATTTTCCACTATGAGGCAAACATACCAGTGGGTGCTCCACTAGTAAATATGCTCACCAAGAGGTTAATAAGCCTCTGGTCACTTTTATAAAAGTGCTAAAAACAACAAACAAACACCCAAAAATTCCTACTCATACTAGTAGAAAATTTAGGAAACTACTAGACTAGTTTAGACTATGCTAGCTAATGTTATGCACAAGTGTGCAAGATTTCAGAGGCAAAATACACCTCTAACCAGTACCATATATGCTACTGGATCTCACAAAAATGACATAAAAACATAGCTAGGAAACAAGGATAGATATGCTTAAAAAGCTACACATGTGAGGAGATTTATTTCTAGTCACTCAAGTGCTACTCATGCTTTTGTGCTATTTAATAGGAAATCTACCAGAGGTGAAAACCCTAATGAAATATTGCCACAAGTACTTTTCATCCTCTGGTTTCAATACCAAAGAGTCATATTTTTCCCTAGTGGAAAACAAGACACAAAACAAACATGAATATTCTAGTGTGAAATCTAGTCCTCAAGCATTTCTATTTTAACCTATTTCAACCACAAGCACCAAGCATTCAGAGGTGCTATAAACTAATTAACAGTACCTAAGTGGTACTGGTTCCATGAAAAACAATCTAGCAACTAGCCTAAAGATTTATTTAAATATCTACTCAAAAAATACATAAAAATCTAGCCAATAGCAAGACATAAGCATGGAAAACTAGTTCTAAAATGCTACCATTCAAACCATTTATTCTAACATGCTCATCCAACTTGTATACATCATAAACACAATGGAAAACAACATAACAAGCAAGATCACATCATTTGCAACTCACAAAAGTAACATATAAGGCAAGATCTAGAATTAAAATTTAGGCAGAAAATAGCCAAAACTTGTTCTGTCTCTCTAAATTTTTCTGTTGCTCTAAAAAGCAAATCCTTCTAGGATGTGATAGTCCTTATCACTACAAAGCTTCTCCAACTTGCCTCACTCAAAAATAATATCCCAAACTCCCTCTAAAAATCATGGAATAGCCCACTGATGTTTTACCAAAATGGATGGCATTTCCAAATGGTAACTCTCCTTGATGCAAACTAAAATTCTACTGATAGGTATTGGAAAGGGCTTTCAAAAACAGTTGAGTTTGCTCAAAAATGTTTTGTATTTTTGAAGTTCTAATCAATTCAATTTTTAGGGTACTGTCTGGCATATGATTTTTAGAAAAATCATAAAAACTCAAAACAAGTTTCTGCCAGTGGGATATGGTTGCAATTTTGTAAGGCTAGTAGTACAAAAATTAGCAAGGTAAAATAAATTAATATGCTACCTTTTCTAAGCTTAAAGCTAGGATCTAGTTAATCTGCCAGAGAAAAAAAAAGTATACTCGTTTTTAACCGAAACTGCCCAACGGGCCAGATCTGGCAGCGCGCGGCCCAGCAACGCGATGCACAGCCCGCCTGCGCGCGCGCGCGCGAAACGCACGGTTCAAAGGGGGCCGTCGATTCGCAGATCGACGGTCCCCGTCCTTTCTTCCTCCCCGCGTCGCTCCTCTCTCTCTCTCCCTCCTAACCGCGGACGAACACCTCACGGGCACGGGGTTTTGCTCACCTAGGGCTCGCGAGAAGCAAGGGGACGGTGCGGGGTCGAAGGAGGGTGGCTTGGGCGATGCCGTGGCGCGGTCTCGGGCGGTGGCGACGGGTGTGCGCTGCGGCGGCTCGACGGCGTCCCGCGGCGGCTCCGAGGACGGCGGCGATGGATCTGCAAGCGATCGAGGGCAAGAGGGTGTCAGGGAGGTTGGCACGAGCTAGGGGATCGCAATGGAGGTGAAAGGAGGGCGGGAGAGGCAGTGGTCGCGGCGCCACCTCGAGCTCGATCCGATCGGGTCCGAAAATGGGCGCGGCTCGCCTCGCTCGCACAGAGCGAACGAGCAACCGAGAGCTTGATGGGGTGGTTCAGTGGGGTGAGGAGAGTGTGCTGGCGAGAGGGCTAGGCCTCTAGGGCTTTGTAGTCACGAGGCCAAGGTGGGGTGCTCGGGTTGGCTTGGCATGGGCATGCCCTTGCCCCTTGGGGGTTCTCCAGGGCTTGCACTGGTTTCAATTGGTGCCAAAGGGTCAAGCAAGTACCAAAATGATGAGCAAGGCCACAGCAAAGGCCAAGTGATGGGCAAAAGAAAGAATCAACACTATTTCAACCACTCTAATGACATCACAATATAGTCAAATGCCACCTCATGTTTCTCTCATCCTGGTCAGTCAAAGTAGCATCCAATGCCACCTTCTAGAAGTATATACATTAGGCTTTCGAATAGGCAAAGTGCCCTGGCTTGGATCAGTGCCCAACATCTAAAAACATCAAGCCTAAAAGTGTATTCACTGTTCTGTCAGAAAAATTCAGTTAGACAGTTTCTGAATTTTTCTAAGTGCTGGAAAAACAGACAGAGATAGCAAAAGTTGGGTTTGTTTTCACCAAGCAAACCAGCTCTAAAATGAGTGATTTAAAATGCTCAACAAAGAACAACTATCCAAGTTTCAGATCCAACCATTTGATTTGAAAAATGATGGGTTTATGGCTCTGAAAATAAATGGCAAAGTAGGTACATTCTCTGTTTTTAAAATGCTCAAATTTCTGTCTTATCAAGATGGCTCAAAAACCATCTTGGCATTGTGTGTTAATTTTCTTTGTAGGTCTTTCCAAGAGTGTAGTTTTGTTGTACTCATATCAGAGAGTAGTTTTGATCAAAGAAAATCCCTAATTGGATAATCCTTGTGGTGGAAAACAAGGGTTGAAAACAGCTACTTGGCTGTTTTTCAGGGCAAAAAATTTATATTGGAAAATCTAATGGAATCTTTTCCAAATAATTTTATTTCAAGCTTAAGTTGATTCCTAAACATTAGTAACACATTTACAAGTTGAAACAAAGGGTCACCTCAAGTCTTGAAAAATAATCTCATAAGAACCTTAGTGGAAAACAATAATAAAGCAATGTGTTTCTTAGGAGAAAAACTCCTCAAGTGAGTGAAAAGAAACACACCACTAATATTGCATAGATAAACATCAGTACACAACATGTTGTCCACCTAATTGCATTACAAAGGTCTTAAGAGACATGCTAAAATACTATTATACAAGTGCTTAAAAACAGGGATGTGACAAATCTCCCCCCCTTAAAAGAATCTCGTCCCGAGATTCGCGGGTCTAGGCTTTAAGAAAATCAGGGAACTCCTTCCTGATATCATCCTCACGCTCCCAGGTAGCTTCTTCCTCAGAGTGATTGGTCCACTGAATCTTAAGGAATTTTATAGCACGGTTCCTGGTAGCACGCACCATTTCCTCGAGAACCCGCAGGGGTCTATCACGATAAGTCAAATCATCATTTATGTCAATGGTCCTGAAATCCACGTCTTGATACGAGAGATCCTTCTCCGGTACTTGAAGACATTTCCGGAGCAATGACACATGGAAAACATTGTGAAAAGCAGATAGCTCCTCAGGTAATTCTAACTGATAAGAAACTTCGCCACGACGTGCCAAGATCTTAAAAGGGCCAATATACCTGGGGGCCAGCTTTCCTTTAACATGGAAACGCTGCATCCCTTTGAGTGGCGTAACACGAAGGTACACGAAATCTCCAATGCTGAAAGAGACATCACGACGCTTCGTATCAGCATAACTCTTCTGACGAGATTGAGCTGTCTTTAAACGTTCCCGAATAAGTTGGACCTGCTCCTCTGCATCCTTCAAAGTGTCCACACCAAAAACCTGACTGTCTCCAGTCTCAGTCCAATTTAAAGGTGTACGGCATTTACGTCCATACAGCGCTTCAAAAGGGGCCATTTGCAAGCTAGACTGATAACTGTTGTTGTAAGAAAACTCTGCGAAGGGCAGACAGTCTTCCCATTTAGTTCCATAGGACAACACACAAGCACGGAGCATGTCCTCCAGAATTTGGTTCACACGCTCTGTTTGTCCATCAGTCTGCGGGTGATATGCTGTGCTAAAAGCTAGTTTGGTTCCCAAACTCTCGTGCAACTTCTTCCAAAATCTAGATGTGAACTGTGTACCTCGATCAGATACAATCCTGCTTGGGACTCCGTGTAGGCTGACAATCCGAGAAATGTAAAGATCCGCAAGCTGATCTCCACGATAGGTTGTCCGGACAGGAATAAAGTGAGCAACTTTTGTGAGCCTGTCCACGACAACCCATATAGAATCATTTCCTCGGCTGGACCTAGGAAGTCCAGTGATGAAGTCCATTCCCACTTCATCCCATTTCCAAACAGGCACTTGCAATGGTTGGAGCAATCCAGCGGGACGCTGGTGTCCGGCTTTTACTTGCTGGCAGACATGGCACTTGGCTACGAATGAAGCAATCTCTCGCTTCATTCCATGCCACCAGAATCTCTCTTTCAGGTCTTGATACATCTTTGTTCCTCCAGGATGGATAGAATACATGGTCTCATGAGCTTCGACCATGATGGTCTGCTTAAGATCAGATTCAGAGGGAACACAAATACGGCCTTCATACCATAATCCTCCATCAGCATCGATGGTAAACCCAGCAACCTTTTCCTTCTCCATGCGGGCCTTAATCCCATCAATACTTTTCTGGCCTTTCTGCGCTTCTTTGATTTGGTCAACCAGGGTTGGTTTAAGTTCTATGGCGTCCAACATGCCATAGCTGACCACTTCAATACCAAGCTGGTCCAGCTCTTTCCACAACTCGGGTTGCCTTACTAAAATCATAGCATTTAGAGAGGCCGGCTCTCGACTAAGAGCATCTGCAACCACATTTGCCTTTCCCGGGTGATAATGAATACTCAGATCATAATCTTTAATGAGCTCAATCCAGCGGCGCTGCCTCATGTTGAGCTCACGTTGAGTAAAGATATACTTTAAACTCTTATGATCCGTGTAAATTTCCACTCTTCTTCCCATAAGAAAGTGCCGCCATGTCTTGAGAGCATGAACAACGGCAGCAAGCTCTAAGTCATGAGTGGGATAATTCAACTCGTGGGGTCTTAACTGGCGGGATATGAAAGATATCACCTTCCCTTCTTGCATAAGCACGCTTCCAAGACCAAGCTTAGAAGCGTCACAATATACGTCGAAATTCTTGGTGACATCTGGCATTATAAGGATTGGGGCAGACACCAGTCGGTGCTTTAACTCATTGAAACTTTCTTCACACTTGTCCGTCCATAGGAACTTGCTATCCTTCTTGAGCAACTGGGTGAGGGGCCTGGCTATACTCGAGAATCCCTGAACAAACTTGCGGTAATACCCTGCCAAACCCAGAAAGGATCTGACTTCAGTCTGGTTGGTCGGAGCAGCACGCTTCTCCACAGACTGAACTAGAGCAGGGTCAACAGATATTCCTCCCGCAGATACTACATGTCCAAGAAATCCGACTTCCGTCAACCAGAATTGACATTTACTAAACTTAGCATACAGTTGATGCTCACGAAGTGTTCCGAGCACAAGTCTCAGATGTTCTTCGTGTTCTTCCTCACTCCTCGAATATATAAGAATGTCGTCAATAAACACCACGACAAACTTGTCTAGAAAATCCATGAATACCTTATTCATGAGATTCATGAAATAGGCAGGGGCATTGGTTAGACCAAAGGACATTACGGTGTATTCATACAGCCCGTAACGAGTGGTGAAAGCAGTCTTTGGGATATCAGTATCACGGACTTTCAATTGATGATAACCAGTCCGAAGGTCAATCTTGGAGAAGATTACAGCCCCATTCAACTGGTCAAACAAGTCTTCAATTTTGGGCAACGGGTATTTGTTCTTGATGGTAACATCATTTAACTTGCGGTAGTCCACACATAAACGAGTGGTACCGTCCCGTTTTCCCACAAAAATGATCGGAGATCCCCAGGGTGATGCACTAGGGCGGATCAATCCCTTCCTTAACATGTCCTCCAGTTGAGTCTTCAACTCATCTAATTCCTTCGGGTTCATCCGATACGGCTTCTGTGCTATGGGTCCAGTTCCGGGCACTAACTCAATCACAAACTCGATATCCCGATCAGGGGGCATACCGGGTAATTCTTCAGGAAAAACATCCGGGTATTCGCAAACTACCGGGACTTCCTCAAGGGCAGGTTGGGCTATACCAGTGTGGCAGTGAACTTGTGACGAGGGTCGGGTTGCAGTGTACGCAACCTTTTCCCCATCCTCTGAGATCATTTCAATAGATTTCTTAGTGCAATCGATAACTCCCTTATACTTGGCCATCCAGTTCATACCGAGTACCACTTCTATCCCTTTGGATCCCAGTATTATAAGATCAGCATGAAAAGTTTTCCCTTGAATTTCTACTGGTACCTCATTGCAAATTAGGTTGGCTTTAGTACTATCCCCAGGTATTTGTACTAACATAGGGTTGTGCATACGGGAATGCTTCATACCACTTTTCTCAGCAAACGGTTTAGTGACAAAGGAATGTGATGCACCAGAATCAAACAGTACTGCGGCTGGTACCGAGTTGACAGGAAACATACCCATCACCATGTCTGGTGCCTCCTGAGCTTCTGCAGCATTGATATGGTTCAGGTGTCCCTTCATCCTATTCTGCCGTCCAGTGGAAGGACCATGGTTCATCTTGGTTGCAGCAGGCTGGGCTGGAGCAGTAGCTTTGTTGGGGCAATCGCGAGCGAAGTGACCCTCCTTTCCACAGGCAAAGCAACCTCCAGAAGGCTTTGAGCTTGGGTTTGTTTTGGGAGCATTGTTGGTGTGGTTCCCATTTCCTCCAGTGTTACCTCCATAGCGGTTTCCATGATTATTCCCAGAGTGATTCCCATGGTTACCACCATAGCTGTTTCCTCCGTACCTTGGTGCATACGGTGCAGGGTGGTTGTAGTTGTTGGGCCTTGGTGCATAGTTGTGGTTGGGGCGGGGTGCATAAGCAGGCTCCTTGTGGGTTGGTGGCCTCGCATACGGAGTGTTGCGAGTCCTCTGAGCACTAGGTCCTCCATGAGCAGTCATTTTCCTCTTGCGGTTATCATCAGCAGATTTCCGCTTGTGCTCCAGCACCATAGCGGCATTAGCGAGAGTCTCCATGTCCTGGAATGGAACTACTACCAGAGAGCACTGGAGCTCATCATCCAGCCCATTTAAGAACCTCTCCTTTTTCTTAGCATCAGTATTAATATCATCCTGTGCATACCGGGACAGAGTAGTGAAATTCTCCCAGTATTCAGACACCGGCATACTTCCCTGCTTCAGATTTAGAAACTTCTCCCGCATAAGTGCCATCATCCCCTGGGGAATGTGATACTTGCGGAACCTTGCAGAGAATTCCTCCCAGGTGAACACGTGACCAGCAGCAACAGTCTCACGTGTAGTTTCCCACCAAGTCCTGGCAGGACCAGCGAGAAAATGGGAGGCCAACAGAACCTTATCATTCTCATCCACCGAAGCAACTTCCAGTTTGTTTGCAATGGTGCGGAGCCAGTCGTCAGCATCGAGAGGCTCCACAATCCTGGTAAAAACTGGGGGGTTGGTGTGCTGAAAGTCTCTCAGCCTCGAGCGAGCACCATTTCCATTGCCATTGCCATTATTGTTGGCGGCAGCAGCTAGCTGTTGCAGAGCGGTAATGGTGGCTGCACTCTCATCTCGGCTGGCCTGGCGATCTTCCATCAGCAGGGCCAACAGCGCCTCCACTGTGGGTGGTGGTGGCGGTGGGGGTTCGCGACGGGGTGCCATGCTGAAGTGAAACATGTGTAAGTCTAAGAAATAAATTCTTGTTTTTGAAAACCCAGTACCTTAATACTTAAACAAAAGGAATACTAGCGATATGTTTCAAAAACAAGAGCGGGGCAGTCGCAAACTTGAATGAAATGAACGCAAAGTAGCGACAATCAACAGAAAACCAAGCCAAACATTTCATTCATCACCATAATTAAACAGAGTTCCTTACATTACACACACACATCACAAGCCATATCATACAAGGAAGGCTTCATCGAGCTACAGGGGGTGCGATTGGTGGGGTCATCGCAAGGCTACTACTAGCAAACTATCTAGCAAAACGATCTAGCATACCTAACTAGTATCTAGACCAGCACCATGTGCTAAGGGTGAGAAGGCAGCGACTACACAGAGTCGTCGCTGTCCCCAACGTCGAAGATACGCTCCTCAGGGTCCTCCTCCTCCTCGTCAAACAGGTCATCATCATCCTGCTCGCTAGCCTCGCTCATGTCCATCCCCTCCAAGTCGGAGGGAACATCCTCAACAGGCAGAAGATCCTCAATCTCCCTGTGGAGCTCTGCGGCCTCCTCCTCCAGCTCCTCTACGGCAGCGTCTCTCGTGGCTATGTCATCACGAGCTATCTGAAGCCTGCCGCGCAGAACGGCGTTAGCCCCCTCCAAGGCCGTCAGTCTAGTGGTGAGGCGTGCACGGCCAAGGCGGGTGGCCCTCAGCTGCCTCCGTAAGGCACGGTGCCTCGCGGTAGTAGCCTCCAACTGCTCCCTCGACTCGGACAACTGCTGAGCCAGAGCTCCACTCTCCTCCTGGCTGTCGTGAAGCTCAGCCCTCAGCTCGTCAGTCTCGGCTATCAGTGTCTGGTGCACCAATATGCCGTGGAGGGTGTCAAGACGCTGGTCGTCTAGCCTGGTCTGAGTGCGGTGTAACAGAATCTCCATCTCGTCCAAGTGTGGACCAACAGTGGTAATGTCTGGCTCAACAGGAAGTGGTATGCCATCCTCATCACGTCTCCCAATCAGCTCGAACCGGGAACCGATGAACATATACTCCCCGATGTGCGCCAGACGCGCTACTGACTCCTGTATCACGCGTACCGCCGCCTCGTTCCAAGAACGATCAACAGCACGGTACACGTAGGCCTCCACTGTCGGGCTAGCCAGAGGTGCGCGGATAGTGACCTCCGCGTACCAGTCTCCCTCCAGAGGTGCCCCGACAACTAGTCCTCCTCGCAGCTCCGGAAGTGGCCGTCCCAACACAGTAGCCATAGATACTAGCCTCTCCTCGAAAAGGAAAGACTCGCCACGTGGACGTCCCAACTGAAAAGCCACGGTGATGTCCACGTCCATCTACACAAAATTTTAAGTAGCTTAAGTTAGATACAAGTGTGCAAAGTTTTAGGTTCATGCGAGAAGTAACTTTAATGCAAGTAGAGTCTAACCCAGAGAGGTGGTGGGATATAGGGAATAGTTTTATACTTAGTCATATCCAATTTTCTTTGTATTAGTAACTTAGATTATCGGAGTATACACTAACGTCCATGCTAACTAAGGTCTCCTAGAGTCAGGATGGCTCTGATACCAACTTTGTAGAGGCCCCAGACCGGTAGGTCCAGAACCCCTCATATGCATTCATTCACGATCCCAGAAGAACCAGTCGTGAACAACATACGTAGTTGGCATACAGAATACATCATCCATTACACGAATATAGAGTCTTACATAAATGGTCACATGACCAAGTTCTTGATAACTGTCACGCAGGACAGACATTCAAAGTAAACACAGCGGAAGACGATAAGCATAGCGTAGTAGAACCCGAGTCACGCCTCATCCTACAGGCTGCTGACTGGGAGACGATCCTAACTCGCAGGGCCATCAGCGTAGAACTCCTCCTCATAGTACTCCTCCTGAGGTGGCTCCTCGTAGTCTGATAAGTAGATACCAGGGGCGAAACCAAATGAGTACATTTGAATGTACTCAACAAGACATCCTTTATTAGCTTACAATAATGCATACATGCTTATTTGGTGGAGTGGGGAGGCCATACATATGGTTCAGCTACCCATGACAGATAAAAGATTTGCCATGGTTGATTCTTCAAGTTCACTTCTTTGTAAACAAAATCATTTAACATAATGTAGTTTTGCTCTCGTAGATATCACATATCTTGGAGGTTTTATAATACTTTTGGAAAAGAAAGTTTTTCTTTTCAGAAACTTTTGGTAGTAGTTTCTTTCTCATCGGTATCTCGCAGATACCAAGTCATTCCTCCATAGTACCTCTCAGGTACAAAAGCCTTCCTTCAAAACCTCTTTTGAAAAGTTGACACAATACTAGCTACATGGCCATTCAACCGTCCATATCCGAGGACGCGGCTATCTCGAAATAGTTTTACTCTGCAGAGGTGTACACATTTCCACCAGATCCAGAGTCTGCCATGAAACAACCATGGACTGTTCCCAACCTATGAGAACATCAGATAACTGGTCTTGACTATCCACTCTGTACAAGCTAGTACATGACTATCTCTTCAATTGGGGTTTCCCTCCCTGGCAAGCCATGTCACACACCGCCTAACAGGAGACCCAACTGCTGCATCCGGAGGGAAAATTAATCCCACACTTTAGATGTCCCGTATACTCACTCCTAGCGACACTTCGGTTCGGAGGATCCAATCCCCTATAGCCTTTGAGATAGCACATATACTAACCCTAACAAGTTTTTAATCAAGCCCCTACCCATATTGGGGTAAAGTGGCAGTACGATAATGGTTGTCCAGCGAAGACTAGGTTATGTGTCTTTTGTAAACATTTCCCATAAAATTTCCCATCATAACACTCCTTCCGGCAGGCAGGGTCTCACCCTTCCTCCGGGGTTTTTCCTTCCATAAGGCATTTGTTTACAAAAACACATTTTATTTAGTTCATTTAAGAACTCAAGTTTTAAGTAGGTGTATGGTATTTATATACCATTTAGTGTCTAAGGGCTTGGTAATACCAAGTTGACTATGATTATGAGTCCTTATACTAGTAGTAGTAATAGTAGTAGTAGGATTCACACAAAAATAGTTTTTGAAGGCATAGTTTTGTAAAACTTCAGAAGTGGAAAGCATGCATGATAGATAATGATAAGTAGTTATACAGCAAGCATTAGGATGGCTTGCCTTGGTACAAGTGATGGTCCTGATCCTGAAAGTAACAGGAGTTGCAATACCCTTCTTCAGCAATTCCTTCCTCCTCGTTTTCTAACGTCGTAAAAAGAAATAAAGACACACTTTCAGAACCAAGCAAGGCAAGCAATGCTACAAGCAATACATACAGCAAGCAATCAAAAAGTACCACCCATAGTTCTCAATTTTTCCCTAAAGAAAAATTGGCATAAAAACTATAGTTGGAAAAATCTGCTTTTTCCTAGTGCTTATGTGTGGCCAAAACAATGATTCTTAGTTAAGAACATTGTGGACCAGTGGGATATAGCACATGCTACTGGACAGTAGGGTGTCCCATAAAACATATTTTGATGCCTAAAAATCCCCACAACAATTCCTATGGCTAGCACACATAATTTGCGAAATTACTCAAGTAGTGAAAATAAGTTCATGACAACAAGTCAACCTATTTTCCACTATGAGGCAAACATACCAGTGGGTGCTCCACTAGTAAATATGCTCACCAAGAGGTTAATAAGCCTCTGGTCACTTTTATAAAAGTGCTAAAAACAACAAACAAACACCCAAAAATTCCTACTCATACTAGTAGAAAATTTAGGAAACTACTAGACTAGTTTAGACTATGCTAGCTAATGTTATGCACAAGTGTGCAAGATTTCAGAGGCAAAATACACCTCTAACCAGTACCATATATTCTACTGGATCTCACAAAAATGACATAAAAACATAGCTAGGAAACAAGGATAGATATGCTTAAAAAGCTACACATGTGAGGAGATTTATTTCTAGTCACTCAAGTGCTACTCATGCTTTTGTGCTATTTAATAGGAAATCTACCAGAGGTGAAAACCCTAATGAAATATTGCCACAAGTACTTTTCATCCTCTGGTTTCAATACCAAAGAGTCATATTTTTCCCTAGTGGAAAACAAGACACAAAACAAACATGAATATTCTAGTGTGAAATCTAGTCCTCAAGCATTTCTATTTTAACCTATTTCAACCACAAGCACCAAGCATTCAGAGGTGCTATAAACTAATTAACAGTACCTAAGTGGTACTGGTTCCATGAAAAACAATCTAGCAACTAGCCTAAAGATTTATTTAAATATCTACTCAAAAAATACATAAAAATCTAGCCAATAGCAAGACATAAGCATGGAAAACTAGTTCTAAAATGCTACCATTCAAACCATTTATTCTAACATGCTCATCCAACTTGTATACATCATAACCACAATGGAAAACAACATAACAAGCAAGATCACATCATTTGCAACTCACAAAAGTAACATATAAGGCAAGATCTAGAATTAAAATTTAGGCAGAAAATAGCCAAAACTTGTTCTGTCTCTCTAAATTTTTCTGTTGCTCTAAAAAGCAAATCCTTCTAGGATGTGATAGTCCTTATCACTACAAAGCTTCTCCAACTTGCCTCACTCAAAAATAATATCCCAAACTCCCTCTAAAAATCATGGAATAGCCCACTGATGTTTTACCAAAATGGATGGCATTTCCAAATGGTAACTCTCCTTGATGCAAACTAAAATTCTACTGATAGGTATTGGAAAGGGCTTTCCAAAACAGTTGAGTTTGCTCAAAAATGTTTTGTATTTTTGAAGTTCTAATCAATTCAATTTTTAGGGTACTGTCTGGCATATGATTTTTAGAAAAATCATAAAAACTCAAAACAAGTTTCTGCCAGTGGGATATGGTTGCAATTTTGTAAGGCTAGTAGTACAAAAATTAGCAAGGTAAAATAAATTAATATGCTACCTTTTCTAAGCTTAAAGCTAGGATCTAGTTAATCTGCCAGAGAAAAAAAAAGTATACTCGTTTTTAACCGAAACTGCCCAACGGGCCAGATCTGGCAGCGCGCGGCCCAGCAACGCGATGCACAGCCCGCCTGCGCGCGCGCGCGCGCGAAACGCACGGTTCAAAGGGGGCCGTCGATTCGCAGATCGACGGTCCCCGTCCTTTCTTCCTCCCCGCGTCGCTCCTCTCTCTCTCTCCCTCCTAACCGCGGACGAACACCTCACGGGCACGGGGTTTTGCTCACCTAGGGCTCGCGAGAAGCAAGGGGACGGTGCGGGGTCGAAGGAGGGTGGCTTGGGCGATGCCGTGGCGCGGTCTCGGGCGGTGGCGACGGGTGTGCGCTGCGGCGGCTCGACGGCGTCCCGCGGCGGCTCCGAGGACGGCGGCGATGGATCTGCAAGCGATCGAGGGCAAGAGGGTGTCAGGGAGGTTGGCACGAGCTAGGGGATCGCAATGGAGGTGAAAGGAGGGCGGGAGAGGCAGTGGTCGCGGCGCCACCTCGAGCTCGATCCGATCGGGTCCGAAAATGGGCGCGGCTCGCCTCGCTCGCACAGAGCGAACGAGCAACCGAGAGCTTGATGGGGTGGTTCAGTGGGGTGAGGAGAGTGTGCTGGCGAGAGGGCTAGGCCTCTAGGGCTTTGTAGTCACGAGGCCAAGGTGGGGTGCTCGGGTTGGCTTGGCATGGGCATGCCCTTGCCCCTTGGGGGTTCTCCAGGGCTTGCACTGGTTTCAATTGGTGCCAAAGGGTCAAGCAAGTACCAAAATGATGAGCAAGGCCACAGCAAAGGCCAAGTGATGGGCAAAAGAAAGAATCAACACTATTTCAACCACTCTAATGACATCACAATATAGTCAAATGCCACCTCATGTTTCTCTCATCCTGGTCAGTCAAAGTAGCATCCAATGCCACCTTCTAGAAGTATATACATTAGGCTTTCGAATAGGCAAAGTGCCCTGGCTTGGATCAGTGCCCAACATCTAAAAACATCAAGCCTAAAAGTGTATTCACTGTTCTGTCAGAAAAATTCAGTTAGACAGTTTCTGAATTTTTCTAAGTGCTGGAAAAACAGACAGAGATAGCAAAAGTTGGGTTTGTTTTCACCAAGCAAACCAGCTCTAAAATGAGTGATTTAAAATGCTCAACAAAGAACAACTATCCAAGTTTCAGATCCAACCATTTGATTTGAAAAATGATGGGTTTATGGCTCTGAAAATAAATGGCAAAGTAGGTACATTCTCTGTTTTTAAAATGCTCAAATTTCTGTCTTATCAAGATGGCTCAAAAACCATCTTGGCATTGTGTGTTAATTTTCTTTGTAGGTCTTTCCAAGAGTGTAGTTTTGTTGTACTCATATCAGAGAGTAGTTTTGATCAAAGAAAATCCCTAATTGGATAATCCTTGTGGTGGAAAACAAGGGTTGAAAACAGCTACTTGGCTGTTTTTCAGGGCAAAAAATTTATATTGGAAAATCTAATGGAATCTTTTCCAAATAATTTTATTTCAAGCTTAAGTTGATTCCTAAACATTAGTAACACATTTACAAGTTGAAACAAAGGGTCACCTCAAGTCTTGAAAAATAATCTCATAAGAACCTTAGTGGAAAACAATAATAAAGCAATGTGTTTCTTAGGAGAAAAACTCCTCAAGTGAGTGAAAAGAAACACACCACTAATATTGCATAGATAAACATCAGTACACAACATGTTGTCCACCTAATTGCATTACAAAGGTCTTAAGAGACATGCTAAAATACTATTATACAAGTGCTTAAAAACAGGGATGTGACAATTGTCGCATCCTGGGTACAACGACTTCGTGTGATCCTCTAACATGCGATCCAAATTCTCCCTCTCCTTATCAGTTTCGCAGCGTCTCCGTGCATCAGCAATGGTCCGACCAAGATCATCAGCGGGCTCATCATGTGCCTCTTCTTCACCTTCACCAAACCCTTCCCCACCTTTAGCATCATCCTCCATGAAAGTATCACCGAAAGCGTCATGATAGTTGAAATCGATATCATCCTCTTCTTCATCTTCTTACATTCTAACCCCTTTTTCTCCATGCTTGGTCCAACAATTATAGCTTGGCATGAAACCGTGCCGAAGCAGGTGCATGTGAACGACTTTTGAGGAGGAGTGACCCTTCTCATTCTTACATTCAGCACATGGACAGATAATAAAACCTCGCTGCTTGTTCGCATTTGCCACTACGAGGAAATCTTTCAAACCCGTAGTGAACTCGCCGGAGAGTCGGTTACCGTATATCCATTGCCGATTCATCTGCATTATTATTATATAAAGTATATAATTAACCATCATGCATTTGTTAAACTAACTAGCTGGAAATAATACAAATCATGAAAGGTTCAAGTTGCTAACCGCGATCACGGAGGTAAAATAAATGAAAACGCTCAAGTGCGGCTCGGACACTTCATATCATGTGTGTTTCATGCTCTCGGGCATTTCATCAAACACCTTGTGTGCATAGGAGGAACAAAAAGCAAACCCACCACCCCTTGTGAATATTGTGAGTAGAAGTGACACCAAATGTGGCAAAGTGCAGCCAGCTGAGCCCTATATATAGGGATGGGCTTTTAGTCCCTGTTCACCTGGACAATCGCGACTAAAGGCCTTGGGGCCAGCCTGAGGACCTATTAGTCCCGGTTGGCCTGGCCAACCGGGACTAAAGCCCCTCCCGTCCGCCAGCTGTGGACCGAGCGCGCTGGGACCAGACTGTTGGTCGCGGGTCTCCACCCGAACCGCGACTAAAGACCCCTATGGTCGCGTGTCGATAATTTTGGGGACTAATGGGGGCGTATGGAAGGCCTATTTTCTACCAGTGCGAGTATTCATATGAAAAAGTGGAGCATGTCTCTCTCCGAAAAAAGAATGCTAGGTTCCAATGATATTTATTGCAGTAAGGAAAACAAAAAAATAAAATACGCTCCAAGTAAATTTATATGATGTGACCGAATAAAAATATAGTTTCACTAGAAATGACCAGATAATTTTTTGATGAACAAGGGGATGCCTTGGGCATCCTCAAGCTTAGACGCTTGAGTTTTCTTAGAATTTTCTGGGATGAACCACGGGGGCATCCCCAAGATTTGTCTTTGCACTCTTTCTTGATCACAATAATACCCTCTTCTCTTGACCCTTGAAAACTTCCTTCACACCACACTCAAAGTAATTCGCATTAGAGGGTTAGTGCATAATCAAAAATTCATGGGTTCTGGATGGGCACAAGTTCTATTGATATTTTTAAAAATTAGCTATATCAGCTGATGTTTCGTGAAGCAAACAAATCCACTTGACATAGTAAAAGAGCAAATGTAAGAAAAAGAGCAGAATCTGCCAAAACCAGAATAGTCTGTAATGACGAATTTTTTCAGGGCACTTAAGTTGCTCAAATCGAGAAACATAAAGAACGAAAAAGTTTTAGAATTAGCTGAGTATTGAGAACAAAACGTTCCAGGTCATCTTGATCTTTCTGTGAATTATACGATATTTACAGTGGACAACAGAAATATGTTTTATGCGCAGAAATCCAAAACTTATTCCAATTTCCGCTAGAAACTTTAGTTGGCACAACTAATGCATGAAAACAAAGATACAAAGGAGTTTCTATATAAATATACAACACCTTGACTCAAAGAAAATAGATAAACACAAAGCAAAAATAAAACCATGGGTTATCTCCCAAGAAGTCCTTTAAGAAGTCCTTTTCTTTAATACCTTTCAGCTAGGTATTGAAAGAATGAAGATGCTCACATAAGAAATATGAATTAAGAAAAAGAGAGCATCAAGAAGCAAGTATAATTTTTTTTTAAGTCTAACCCACTTTCTATGCATCGGTATCTTGTAAATAAATAAATAAATTGAAGAAGCTCAAACTAGAAATCATGGGAAGGGAGAACAAGAGCAATTTCAAAAATTTCAACAAAAAGAGATGTTTTAGTAACATGAAAATTCCTACAACCATATTTCCCTCTCTACATAATAATTTTTAGTAGCATTATGATAAAACTCAACAACATAATTATCACATAAAGCATGTTTTTCATGGTCTAAAAGCACACAATTCATATCAAGCTAAAAAACAGTGGGATCAAAATTAAAATTAAAGACCTCTTCTTTCCCACTTTTAGCAATAGAAAAACAAGATGATTGGTCACTCTTAAAATGTATGGGACACATTATAGAAATCCTATTTTCAGTAGCATTATAATTTATAACATCAAGTAACATAGGACCATCATCTAGAGCATTATCATATAAATTTTCTAAACAAACTTCCTCATTATCATGCATATCAATAGTTGGAATAAATAGAGGATTATCATAGGATTTATCAAAGTAGTATGGATTATCATAAATAACAGTAGCAATATCCTTCTCATAAGTTTCATTCATAGTAGTATCAAGGTCACAGGTATAGCAAGTATCAATTTCATCAAAAAGGGATATTTAAAAGAATCAATAGGATCATCACAATTATGAGCTAAGAGTTACTCTCATTTGGCGGTAGACATGGGTAGCTACTCCATTAATCCTCCTCTTGATCATCACTCTCCTCCTCTTTTTCATCCAATGAGCTTCTAGATTCAACAATTTCTTATTCCATAGGCTCCTGCAAGGCATTAGTCTCCTCCTTTGGGGGAGAGCATCTATTAAAATATTTAAGTACGTAGTAATTAAAATCCTTGTAATTATCAAAGCAATATTCCAGTATAGCGTAAATCTCATATTTATAAGGTGTTGATGCATGTAAAATGCATACATGAACTTTGCATATTATTACTTGTTTTTCCTACATATTAGCAACTTATATTCATGTTTTATAATGATTTGGGGGATTTTCTAAACAATCCCCCTTCTTTTGGTTCTAACCCTATTTTTCCAGAAAACGTACTTTTTAGTGTTTCACACTTTCCGGGAGCTTCGGGACTCCAAAAAGGGCAAGGCCAAAGAGCACGGTTCAGAATTTTCGAGACGAAGACCATGGGACAAAGTAGAGGGCCAGAAGGCCAACCAGGTGGCAAAGAGGACCCTCCACGCGGCCAGATTCCTTGGCCGCGTGAGAGGCCCCCTTTTGCCCCCGTGGCTCCGATGCCGTCGATCTTTCTTCTCCCGAGTGTCTCGTGACCTAAAAATGACTATATAAAGGGTCCCCTGGCCTTTTCGAGGAGGAGGCGGCGCCGAGAGCCGAAACCACAAAACAGAGAGACAGAAGGCTACCGCCGGAGAAGATCGGAGGGGGGAAACGCCGCCGGGATCACCCCCGGAGGGCTCCACCCCCTCCGGCGTGTTCATCATCAACATATACAGCAAGATCAGATCCATCTCTCCACTGTAATCTCTTGGCAAACACGATGTATGATGCAATACTATATTCCCTTGATGTATTGTGTCTCCCCGTCTATGTTTGAGTAGTGAATTGTTCTTGGCAATGGTGAAATAGTTCGTTGATTGGTTGCATACAAGTTTGTTATCTTCTATGATTGTCTTTATGTACAATATATGAGTGCACGCATATGTTGGGGAATGCATGTAAGGTGATCACCGGTAGCATAATGGAGTGGTGGTGACTTGGGAGTGACAGTAACCTGAGACCGAGCCACAAAGTTAAGTTATTGGGGGATATATAGGGGACCTTAGAATGTAAGGCTATGGTGGTACTTTATGTCTTAATCAATCTTGTGCAGTCATTTACTTGGCCACATGATCCATCATAAGGGTTTGTAGATCATTTACTTGACTATACCTATTCATGGCTCCTTCCTAGAAGAAACAACTAAGACTAAAACATGTGCTTCACTAATTGTGACAACCACACGAACGAAACACCTATTGCTAGAACACTTGCTCCCTTGAGATACTTGAGATATTTGCTGCTTGCTACTTGTGAAACTTGCTTAGAAACTTTCTTTAGAAACTTGCTCTAGGATTACTTGCATTTTAAACTTGCTTCACTAGTTACTAGACAAACCACACTCCACGTCACTTGCTTTTAATTAGTTAGTTCCTTTTAGTCAAACTTATTGCTTTGCATAAACAACCATATAAGAGGGTTATAGGGTTTAGAGAATAGATAGCTTACCTTCAGCTCCTCGTGGGTTCGACACTCAAATACTTATCGAAAGGTACTACAATTGATCTCCTGCACTTGGGAGTCATCAAGCACTTTTCTGGCGCTTTTGCCGGGGAGCGTTGTGCTAAGCTTTTATTCTTGTTTGCATTGCATACTAACATATAAACCTAAAACACAAAAAAAATTATAAAATGGAAAACAACCAAACAATTTTAGAACTGTATAATATCTACCTTGAATTAGGACATGAAGTGTTTGAGGAGAAATTGAAAAATTATTTGCACAACAATCATAGTTGTGGTAGTACTAATTCTTTGAACACCTTTATTGCTAAGGAAAACCTTGAGCTTGGGGAAGTTTGTCTTGATGAATATGATATTTTTAGTCCCCCTACTATTGAGGATAAAAATGATATACTTGCTGATTCTATGGAAAGTTTTAAGCTTGGGGAAGTTGGTTTTGATGAGCATGATATTTCTAGTTCCCCAAGCTTGGAGGAGAAAATTCACTTTGATGATGCTATGCCTCCTATATATGATGATTGCAATGAAAATTATGAATGTTTAACTCCCACTATCACTAATGAGGATTTTACTTATGTGGAGAGTAGTGATTATTTTATGCATGTGGCTCATGATAAGAATGTTTTATGTGATATTCATATTGTTGAATCTATTCATGATGCTACTGAAAATTATTATGAGAGAGGGAAACATGGTTACACATATTTCAACAATATTAAGTTTCCCCTCTTTATGCTGAAAGTATTGAAGTTGCACTTGATCTACTTTTCTATGCTTGCTACTATGTGCTTCTTTTATTTGTTTTATTACAAAATGCCAATGCATAGGAAAGGGGTTAGACTTAAAAATAAATTGTTTAATATTTTTTGGTGTGTTCCTTATGCTTTAATTTCCTATTAGGTTTGAGCACACATTTATGTCTTTTTAACATGTAGAATACCTTTACCTACTGTTATCTATCATTTAGTTTAAGATTTTCATTTTATAAAAAAATTGGGAAAGTAAATGAGAAGGATGAGTAATGGAGAAGTTGGGGTCGACCTTGAACATGTGTTGTTCATGCCAATGAAACCATTGCAAAGTCTCTATCATTAAAACTTTTCCCAAAGATAAAAACAATAAAAATATCAGTTCACTACTGTAACATCACATTTCTGTCTTATTTCTCATCATAAATGGCAAGAATAATCTTATATGAGAGATAGGATTAAACAATAGTAATTAGCTGTCCAGAAAACAGATTCCTGAACTTCACTGCGAAAAATGTTTAAAATCACAGAAGTGGAATTTTGACCTGGTAATTTATGACAGAAATATTTAGTTATCACTACATATTTCATTAGTTTTAAGTTTTCTGATTTGAGCAACTTAAGTGCCTCTAAAAATTCACTCTTTACGGGCTGTTCAGTTTTTGGAAGATTATGTCTTTTTTTTGCATTGCTCTCATTACTTGTGTTTTGTGTGGTTCTTTTGATCAAGGAGCAATGCACAACTGTAGTAACAGTAGTTAAGATTTAGAATCAACTCATGATGTGTCTTTGCTGTACCTATGTGGATTTTATTTATGGAGGCACTAACCCCTCTAATCAAGTTTTATGTTGAGATTTGTGTAAGAAGAATTTTTCAGAAGGAAGAGTTGAGTGAGATGGACAAAGATCAAGAGGGACAACCAATCAAGCTTGGGGATGTACCCCTGGGCTCACCGTACATGTATCAAATAAGTACAAGAATCCAAGCTTGGGGATGCCGAGCCACCTCACTCCAACCATCATGATGTTAAGTAAGTAAAGCCTAGCTATATGGCTATAAAGAAAACGCTTTACGGGAGGCAACCCGGTTGTTTTTGTTTGGATTTTACTAGTGTCCTCTTGCTGTCTCAAGAGATTATTTTTTTAATTCTGGATTTTTCAATAAAGAGTCAAGTCAAACCCATTTGGACTTATAAGTTGCTATCCTAGTGCATGAAATTTCTGTTTCAGCACGAGTCTGCTCACCGTATGATTTGACGTTTTTTATTGGTATGTTGGATTGAGCTAATTTTTTAGTATGTTCTGCAAATTTTCGTCCTCTGTAAGCACCAAAATTGGCTTAGTATTTTGACGAGTCTAGCTTAGGAAAAACCGTTCGTTTTGCTTCTGTTGCTTTTCTGGACAGATTCTGCCTTGTTTTGTTTTATGCACTCTTTGGGCTTGGGAATCGAATTTCCATGATTCTTTCAAGCAAGAGAGTGAACATACAACATAATGAACCTTATTGTCTATCTACTGGAGCATTTGATTTGAAATTTACACAGCAAGCATGTGATTTGTTTGTCCTTGCTATTCTCAGCCCACAGAAAAAGAATGGGAGAAACATGTTTTGTGAAGTTTTTTCACAGGGAATAGAGGAGCTGCGCCTCAAGACATCCAAGAATGGTGAAAGCCATAAGATTGGGGATGTGATGAACACCACACTGGAGCTACACTCTTTTGGTTAGCACACGTCTACTTTCTGTTTTTCTAAGCAAATCATTTATCGTAGAGACTTGAAGCGTCTAGTTTTTGTTTTTATTTTTGTTTTGATAAGACCACACCCATCATTTTATATGAGATTGAGCTACTGGAGTTTGGGGTTGGAATGTATTGGATTCTAGTATTATGACTTGGAATAGGGATGCCATGGTTGATTTGAAGAGCTACATATGTTTGCATGATTTATAGGCTTTTTATGTGTAGAAATTTGCAATAATGTTGTCTTGAGCTATCTCTTATTCATGTCCTTGATTGTAATTGCTGGTTTATTTAGTTTGTCATGAAATGAGTAGTTCTATGGACATATGCATGCATAGTAGCTGGTCAACTATCTCCCTCTTGCTAGCCCAAAATTTAAAAATTCCAACAAGTAAAAACTTGTTTCCAACACTCCTTAGCCAAGTATTTCCAGTGAGTCCACCATATCTTCCCATTAGCTTCATTGCTATTCCGAGTATGTTCACCATGTTATTGTGTTATTTATGTTCTAAATTAAGATATTCACTTTATTAATTGTCATGGGTTGAACTTGGGATAGGACTCTCACGAACTTTTGAAGGCACACTTTACTTTTTATGCATCTAATAAACATGACCCAATAATGGGAGCCACAAGTTTTGCGTTTGACAAGTGTGTGGTTGGGACCTAGCTATAAACGTGTATCACCGGAAAGCTTTCAACATTGCAAAAAAAATTACATTTGGTTGATATCATGTACTTTTGTTTTTGGACTCCTGCCATGCCGAAATAAAATAGAGGAATAGTAAGTTTTGATGAGTAAGTATCTATATGACTAGAGAAACGCATTGGGCCGCTAACCCAAGCCATGCTTTATCATGGTGGAAATTTACTTACACTTTGAGTGACTCTACAACACATCCTACAATAAAATAATAAGCTATGCATAATAGTGAATGAAAATAAAAAGGATGATGAGTCTACTCCGTTTGTTTGTCTTGTCATTGTGACATGGGCTTGTTTCCATGTCATGGGGCAAGAGATACCTCTTTGCGGTTCTCTATGATGTCATTAATACTTATTATGATTGTACAAATCTTATTAGGAATCTTAAGTTGAGTAATCATGGAGTAGGTTTTCACACTCACGGGGCATGAGGCTTCCAACCACCTTGTCATTCACATTACTTCAACATTCACCATTTAAGATGCTAGTGATAAAGGGGTAATGAGAGTCCTAGATCAATGGATACCACATTTCAATTAGTAATTTTAGTTGAATAATTTAGAGGCTAAATAAGACTTGATCCGGAAAGCAGGCCTCTTCACCGCTTCCTGATGGTGAGGGAGGTCCAAGTGTTAACTCTGGGAAGAGCAAACAGATGCGGGTGTACGGCCCGGCTGTCGCTGGAAAACAACACGCTGTAGAGCGGCAGCCCGGTGAGAAACACGATGCTGCAGGAACTCGACGTCAGGCCGCCCGAGTTCACCAAAAGGGGCAAGGAGGAAACCGAGATGATCCATCTCGACATCATGTTGCCAACCCGGTTCAGCATGTTGTTCAGCAACAGGTAGTTGCTGCGGTGGTCAACCCGGTTGCTCAACCCGGTCCTGTGTTACAACGACGGGTACTCGGCGATGGAGCAAGCCGGGTATGCCGACCCAAGAGATCTTGCTGCTCGGTTGGGAGCAAGGACGCTGGAGCCAAGCGATGCAAGGTACAAGCTGGACCGGATCTACCGGTCCGAGGAGATAGAAGCAAGGGGCCCGCCCGGGCCGAGCTGTTTTGGTCCCAGGATCATGGGGGAACCGTCTGTGGCCAAGTTCCAGCTGGCTAGAGGGACCAAGACCTATGATGGAAGCACCAAGCCAGAGGATTGACTGAATGATTATGTTACTGTTGTGTATGTTGCGGGTGGCAACCGGAGATGGGCTGTGAGGTATGTGCCCCAGATGTTGGAGGGTTCTGCCCGAATCTGGCTCAATAAGCTGCCAAAAGACAGTGTGAACTGCTGGCTTGACTTCTCGGAAGCCTTCATCAGCAACTTCACCAGCACTTACAAGAGGCCAAACCGGACACAACAGCTCTCGGCGTGCAAGCAGAGAGAAGAGGAGACTAACCGCGAGTATCTTACTCGGTGGAGCACTCTAAGGAACACCTGTGAAGGTGTAAATGAGTCACAGGCCATTGCTTGGTTCGCTCAAGGCTGCCGACATGGCAGCATGCTGTGGCAGAAACCACTAAAAAACTAGCCCGTAGAGGCACTATTTTAGTCATCTAGAGGCATTTAAACTGTCTCTACATACTTCTAAAGACAATTTCCATAGTGTCACAAAAGTGCCACTACGGGCAGTGTCTCTTGGACCGTAGAGTCGCATTACAAAATGCCTATATACGGCGTATGGTCACTTTGTTGAGACATGGAGTTATGTATCAACATATTTGGAGGAACTTCAAAGACACACTTAGAATGTGTATGCATATGAATAGAGGCACTTTCATGCGACATTTTAGCTTGCCTCTAAAATTAGTCATTTTCTTCGGTCTTCAATAAACATAAAGGCACTGCGTGGAGACATTCATATTGTCACTTCCAATAATGTAGAGGCACTTGGCTATGGCATTATATTCAGAACATAGATCATAGCAGCCTTACAACTTGACATTTCAAACAACCAAAATCCAAATTCTTGTTGCACTATGTAAACCTATAGCTATCTACACTAGATTACAACACAGATCACAACACTCACATGTAGAACATAAATCTACTCTATAACTTCTAATATTCCCGTGTCTGGAGGATGCAAAGAATCTCTCCACCATGCACCTGAAAAGAGTTACACTTAAGTATTAGGATGCAGCAAAAGAGAATGGAATGCCATTGCACTCAATGAAGTCTATTCAGAAAATGGAAATTCATGGAGAAGGACACCCTAACTGTTATCACTTTTCAATAGTGGAGGCATGGCAGAACAACTTATTCTTCAACCATACAGTAAAGAGAAGATAGTAATAAACAATTTGAATTCTAAATAGCTGAAGTCACATGACTTATAAGAATTCAAATAATAGTATCTCATCCGGCCAAGCTTTTTATTTGTAGTGCAAAACATGGATACATAAATATATTTCAAGATTTGATATGGCCAAGATTTTGATATGTAGTGCAAAACATGGATACATAATCATATTTCAAGATCATATTGTGTCCATGCAATTAGGTGAGAGTTTCGCGTTAAGTGAGGAGATTTACACATGTACATGATGTTTCGTGTGCGGTGACTAACAATTAGTGTAGGATATATATGATAAGTCGTCGTACATTGTATCGTGCCATCAAATGATCTAAAAAACCTAAGATAATTTGAATATCGCATATACTTGATAGGTAGTACCATCACATATGTACATAATGGTTTGTTTATGTAAAAAACAAAAGATAATTTTAATATATCGGATATACTTTTTAGGTAGTACCATCACATCTGTACAGAATGGTTTGTTTAGGCATCGTGTATTGAGCAGAAATTAAAATATGACGTACAGATTATGTCAAGATAACATATATACTCAAACATTTAGAAGCAGAGTAATAGAACATATGTATGTATCAACATTTAGAAGCAGGATCGCCTGAACTTACCCCCATGCAGCCACAACATATGCAAGATCGTAGTTAATTCGTACTAGCTTCACCAAGTTAGGCATGCAGAGAGAAAATGAAGGATGTCATTATCTACCATTTGCAAGCAAGTAAAATATGACAACCTCATGAGAAGAAAGATCTTATTGACAAGATTCCCTAATTCATTCACAGCTTCAAATTAAAAAAAAAATTATTGTTCACTAACACATATCAAAGAAAGTGGCAATTTTTTAATTTAGTCATTCTAGTTCCTTTTATCATATTAGGGACGGAATCACCAAATAATAATTTCAGAGGACATTAAAATGGTTTTTTTGTCAATCATAATACAGCTAGCTGGACTTACAATGGGGAATCCCAGTTGCTGGACTAGCATGGCTGAACCAACGGTTATCTTAGCAACTTGAGGAGTTGACATGCTGCAATTTTAAGCATCGGAATCTAATAACCAAAGAACACATGACTGGATTGTTGCACTAGCTTCTAAATTAAGTACCAAGGAGTCGTGTCAATCTGTATGAATAGGAAAGATAAAAACAAACATTCTGAAACATAAACAGTTAAACATCAACATGTTATATAATGTAACAACACCGGCAGGAGATTTAAGTGGCGAGTAAGCACAAAGGGCAGTATGTAGCTAGATTCTGATGTCCCGCTCATAGGCACGGGTGGTTGTTTGGTAATGTCACAGAGATGGAGGGTTAGCTTTGCTTGGCTAGATTGATAGTGACCACAATAAAAAAATTGCCATCGGAGGCTAGCCCAATTGGCTCTCCCGCATGGGCAAGGTGACACGGAGATGTTTATCAGCCTCTAACCGGCACACACATTGTAGGGTGCCTGTCACTGACCAAACAAAGCAATCTTGCTTTTATTTTCTATACCTGATTGAGATAGTTTTGTCTAGCCTACCTAAACAAGGGCGAACGCTAGGCGTAGGTCGCCCTAGCGCGCCCAACTCTAGGTCCCCTCGCGGACCGTTGGATCATCATCGCACGACCACAAAAAGCGTTTTGTGTTTTTGTATTTTAGCCCCCTATTTTTTGTATATAGAACCCGCACTCCACTCTAGACCCACTTAAACGAAGGGATATATTGTGTTGCCCCCGAACATCTTGATAATTACAGCAAATATGCCATAGCAACAAATTCGCAGGTACCGAAACAAAATTTGTTGTTCCGCGTACAAAAATAAGTATTGCAACAGATTATTCCAAAAAAATTCGAAAGATAAATAATGTTACAAATAATAGTTAAACAATATGTTATTGCGTTGCAACAAAAAAATTACAACAATTAAACAAAAATCACAACCTATTGCAACAACAAAAAAATTGCATCCATTAAAAAGTTGATAAGTAACAAAATAATTTGTCATTATTTCAGTTGCAACAAAAATCATCACCTATTTCAACAGAAAGGTAAAACGATAGCAACAAAAAAGTTACATGTTTACAACATGCAAAGAAGCTCGTAAACATGTCATTCCAAATGAATTCTAATAAACATATAAACATTTTCTAGAAAATCTTCCAGAAAACATTGCAACATCTCATTTGTGGTTTCTCACAAAAAAACGTGCGAAATTGTAATAAATTTTACAGACGTACGCAACATTGTCCGAAATAGCGAAGAACACTTAGCAATATAAAGGTTGCATGTGGTTTGTATGCCCAGACACGAATACTGGGCCCAAAATACTAACTTGATGCTAATTGGGGCTATATACGCTAAATGGGCCGGCCAAAGCAGCGCTCGCTCGCTCGCACAAGGGGACCTACGCTAGCGAGTCTTAGGTCCCCCTAAGATAAGCATTTTCCCTAAACAAGATAAGCTAAGGGAAGAGGATATTTAACCTACCATGGCCATCAGGGCAGTCTCGACGGCACAGTCCTGCTCGTGATAAAGAGACGGGTCATGCCAATCATCGAGCTCCATTGGATCGACAGAGTGGCAGTGCCCATCAGATCGGCGGTGTGGTCGTGCCCATCGTCCAGCTCCAACTATCAGCGGCGTTGCCATGCTTCCGCCGCTGCAGCCATGCTCTAGCGTCCACCTCGTCTGGATGGCGTAGGTGGCTGTGATTCCTCTTATCTCGAGTTGCAGTGTGTCACGCTTCAGCGACCCCCGCATGGTCACGTGGCTGTTAGAGGCCCTGGACGATGGCAGACGAACCTTGGCATGGTCGCCAGCCTGGCTGCAGATGGGGCAACATGGAGAGATGACCATGGAGGGTCAATCGTGCGAGCACGGGCTGGCTGAGGTTGACTGGTAGCGAGCTAGGAGGTGGTCGTCGCTCGGGCTTGGTGGACGGAGGCGTGGCATTGGGAGGTCGCCTCGGACAAGAGGTGAGGAGGTTGGGGAAGCTGCGCTCGAGCGCGGGTGGAGGGCGGAGGAGGTCTGTGATTGGAGAGCTCCTGGCGGCCATGGGAGAAAGTGACGATGAGGGGATAGGGAGAGGAGAGAGAGCAAGCGAGCTGAGAGGGTAGGGAGCGCGGCGAGCAAGGAGACGAAGGAGAGGCGACGCGCGTAGGGGAGATGCGGCGGCGCTTGGGAGGTTGGGGAGAACACGATGGGGGATATGGGGTCGTGGTGCGTGCGTGGCACTGTGGCAGCGTGGGGATAGGGTTGGGGCAGTTGGGGGTCTAGCTGGCCGGTTCCTGTAGGTGGGTTTCGATATAACGCTGACTATGTGGTTTTTCCCCCTAAAAAAATGTGTTTTTTTAGTGGACAGCGCTGAGCGTCCTCCGGAGGATCAAACCGCGCGATCCTCCGGGTGGACGACCGTAGGATGCGTTCAACGTGCGCCGTTCGATCGCGCGCGGATGCCAACTCCCGCTTTTGCTTCCGTAATAGCAAAAAGTGTCGGTCGGAAGCAAACTCGATACGAATCGGAATCAGGACACATCCCGGCGATTGCAGAGGCGACGGGGGGGGGGGGAGCGCGGCGGCGCAGTCTGCAGCAACTTCTGTCGCTCCATGGTGCACCTTCGAGCAAGCATCCTGTACCCGCCCCCTGGCCAGCCTCACCATCTGCGACCTCCCGCCATCGTAGCATCGAGCTCGGGCTCAAATCCGGCAGCACGGCGGAGAGGCTCCTACGGAACAGCGAGCGGCGGCGCCGGCGATACTTTCCTGCAGTGCTTCATCAACCAATTCAACAACCCACACGTGGTTTTTTACCAGAGCCCAGAGAATCCAGAGGCCCCTGCATCGGTAGGCACCTGTCTCCACCATGTATCCCCTGTGTTAGTTTCCTCTGGTTCATTGCTACGGTTGCTACAAATTGGTATGCATTTTTTTTGCTACAGATGGTTGAATTATCTGGATATAGTTGCTACAGTTATGTAAATTTGTTGAATCTGATTGATACATGATTGAATATTTGTTATCAGATTGCTCTAAGTTAAAAATTGCTACCTGTAATTGTGATCAGATGATCAGTGAGGAAAAAACCGAAAAATCAAAAAAAAATCTACATATAAGGTAATTTATACCTTGCAACACTTTCCATAACCTGCAGCACATAAGCTACATGAATGTTGTAGCTATATTTTTCTGTTTGAACCAATGCAGCAATTTTAGTTTTAAAATATGGATAAAAAACTTGCTGTCAAAAGACATGTAGGGATTTAAGATTTAAGACATGTAAGGGGGTTGGAATGTGACTGTTTTTGTGGAGGAGAACATCCATCCCATGATGGAGCAAGTTGGGCGGCGCAGATTCTACCGCTCTCACGGAAAAGTACCGGAAGAGGACTTTCAGTTCATACAGACACTGCACAACCAGAACATTACCACTGCCCAAATCATGGGTTGCCTTGGGGGTGTGCATGGAGGTGATCCGAGGTGTCTTGGTTATGTAAAGAGGGATGTATCCAACATAAGAACAATGCTCCATAATGAAGTTATCTTGCGCGACATGAGCATGACTCTAGACTACTTCGCGCAACGAGTAGCCGAGAACCCGAGATTTTTCTATGCTTCACTAGTGGACGCAGACAAATTATATAGAGCACTGTTTTGGGTGGAAGGGAGGATAAGAGCTTTGTATCCAAAGTACAAAGATTGTGTGTTCTTTGACACTACGTTTTGCACCAACAGGTACAATATGCCATTTGCTCCAATAGTTGGGATCAACAACCACACCCACACAGTGGTTCTTGGATGTGCTCTGCTCCCTGGTGAAACAATAGATGATTTTCAGTGGGTATTCAAGCAGTGGATGATAGCAATGGACGGCATTGCTCCTGACAACATTATGACAGACCAGGACCAAGCTATAGTGACAGCGATTTCTAATATATTTCCAAACTCTGTCCACACAAACTGTCTGTATCACATACTGCACCTAGCTAGGAAGAAGCTAGGTCCTCACTTAGCGGAAGGCAATCCGTTCGCTGATGTTTTCTACTCGTGCATCTATGGCACATACACCATGGATGAATTTGAGACATGTTGGCAGCACATGATTGAACTCTATGGAATGACTGACAATACACATTTGCAAAACATGTGGTCCAACAGGAAGAGGTGGGCACCAGTGTTCTTTAGGAGCAACTTTTTCCCATTTACGAGCACGATAGGCAGGTCGGAAGGTCTCAACTCTTATTTCAAGACGTTGAACCACCCAAGTTACTTGGTCTGGAATTTTGTGCAACAATATGAGTTATGTCAGGTCTTGATGCTTGACCGTGAGGAAAACTCAGGATTTACGATGGAGGCAACAAGAGCAAAGCTCAGGGGCAGGTAAGACACTTTATGAAGAAAAACAATTTTCATTGATGTTCACTGTGTAGCACGAAAAAATGTCTAGTAGGTACTCATGTAGCAACTGGTTCACACCTATTGTAGCATTAAACATTTCATATTGTAGCATAATATAATATATAAAGTAGCAAAACCATGTATATTTCATGAAATTTAACAAACGATTTGACAAGTTTCTATTGTAGCAATATATATAGTTTAAATTAGCAAAAATCTTGACACGTAGTGAAAACATTAAAAATGTTTGCAGTTACCCCATGGAGGAGCAAGCAGAGAAATTCTACACAAGGGAAATTTTCGTCAGGTTCCAGAGAATTGTTTCTGCATCGACAAAATTTTATCCAAGACACGCAGCATGTAACATCCCAAGTACGAAACATCCCTTAGAATGTTTGATTTATTGTTTTATTTCAAGCAATGCATCATGTCATCATCTCATTGCATTTGTTTTATTATTGTTTGCATTGTTAATATTTGTTTTGCATCTGTTTTATCCTGTTTTCTTAATCAAACTCAAACTATTTCAAATGGTTATTTTCATACTTGATCTGTTACAACATTTGGAATAAAAATAACAAATAAAAACAACCATGTTATTCCTTGTTACTCACTCATTAAGTTGTTGGTTTAATCAAACCATTAATTCAAGCAATTATTTCTAAAACATTTTCAAATTCAAACCAATTCTCCAAAATCAGTACCTTTTTGAATCCATAAAATTCACCACACATTGGTATTCTTTAATTCATTTTAAAACCCTAGGGGAAACCCTATTGAAATTACTTTGTTTTCTATTATTAATTAATATTGCAATTTCAATCATTTTGGTTCAATTTTTAAACAGCAAGCAAATGTTTGAAGTTTTGAAAACAGAAGCCACCAAGTGTTTGCTTTTGGCCTAAGAAAACTCCCCAAATTTTTTCAAATTTTTCTATAAACGGAAACCTAGCTTTTTCTTCCAAAAGCAAAACTACAAAAAAAAAACAGAAAAATAAAAAGAGGAGAAAACAGCCGCGCGCGCAGCAGCTAACTACCCTAAGCCCACCTAGCCTAGCGCGCGACCCAGCCCACTCTACCCCGCTCACTTACCGCTTCGAGATTCGTGCCATCCTCTTTTTGAAGTACGGCGGGCAATCGGCCGGAGCCACCGCGACCACGCGCGACTCCGGCGGCCATCCGAGCCCTGCCGCGCCTATAAAGCATGCCCTAGCCCCTGGAACCTAACCCTAAGCCCTAGGTTCACTGCTCCCGCGCCGCGCCGCCATTTTCCTGCCCTCTGCCATCGCTTCCCCCCTCTCTGAACATCCTCGCCGGCGACGGCTCACTGAACCTTGCCATGGCGCCACCCACCTAGCCCCTCTACTCCCTGTCCACCTGCTGGAATTGAACCGCCACTCTCCCTTCTACTCGTTGGACACCAGAGCGCGCGAGGAGAAGCACTGCAGCCGCGCCGCCGTCCTCTTCCCCTCCGACGTCGCCTCCGTCAGCAGAACGTCACCGTCGACCAAATCCCGGTGAGCCACCGTCCCACTCACCCTTCTCTCTCTCTGTTGTGTCGCATCCGCGCACGTGCACGTCCTGCACACACCCAGCGCCTCCAGATCGCGAGCACCTCCGTGGATCAACGCCGGTGAGGTTCTGTCAGGCGAGCAACACTCTGCTCGTCAGTTTCGTCAGGTTTAGTGCGGATCTGAACCTTAACCTATCTGAATCGCCTATACTGTCAAGCAAGCGATCGCAGCGCAGTGGTTGCGCACACTCTGAACCTCCTCGTGGTCGCGGGTTCGAGTCGCGGGCGCGCGGAATAAACACACATTTTTGCATCGCTGTCTGACACCCGTGGCCCACCTGTCATGCACTCCTGTGGCCACGCAAGCGTGCGCAGGGCCACGCTGGCCGCAGGCCCACCGTGTAGTGACTGGGGGTGAGACCCAGTGCGGTAACAAAGGTTTAAAAACGAATCTGTTTTAATTCTAGTTTCTTTTAAATAGCAGAATAAACAATAAACTTTAAAAATCAATAACTTTTAATCCATAAGCCTAATAAATAAAACTTGTATATGTTTATTGCTCCAAATTTCATAATCTTTCCAACTAACCTATTTGTGTTCTGTTTTGAGTTTTCAAAATACATTTAAAAATTCAAATTTGAATAATTCAAATGTAATTTGCAATAATTCATAAGTAATTCATACTATTTCCAAATAAGTCAAATAAAATATGTTTTTCACACCTTTTTGAATATCCTATTCAAATATAAAATTTGTTTCATTGTTTGAATAATTTAAATTGCCTAAATAATTTAATACTTGTTTAATTCAAATAAATTTGATAAAAATCATAACTTGCTTAATATAAAATATTTTTGAACATGCAAAATATGTTTGCAAACCACCAAAGTGTGAACTTTTCAAATGTGAACTTGAAGTTATGGTCTGAACCAATAAAATTCAAATAATATTTAAACTTGTTTTAAATTCAATTAAAACTTGTTTAATATTGTTTAATTCATAATAAATTCATCCTAATTCCAATTTCAATAATTGAAACATGTAATCCAACTGAAATTTGATGTTCTTTTCAAATATAAATTTTTTCAATTGTTTTGCACACTTTAAATTGGTGAAAACAATAATTGTATGTGTGGCATGTTTAAGTAACCAAATTTTTCTAAACTTAATAAATAATTTCCAAACTTGTTCTATTCCCTTTCCTTTGCATCTATTATTGTTATTTGTTGTTATTTTGGTATTATCATCATGCATGCATCATGATAAAAACTTTCACATAGTAATTAGTTGTAGATCATTTGTTCTACTTAATCCATGGACCTTTTCCATATGCAACTCCTTTTAGCATATGGGTCCATTTAAATTGTGTTATCATGTTAGTTAATTTATTTTGATGCAACCATTAATTTGTCATGCATCATCTTGATTGTGCACAATGCCATGGCAATGATTGTTTACATTCCTGTTTTGTTTGTTTGCTTCTTCTCGAATAGACGACGACGTTGAGGCAGACGACCCTTACAGCACCCCTTCTGAGGATCTAGCTCAGTACCCGGCTGTTGAGTTTGCAGGCAAGTTATCACTCACATGAATCATTGTGTTCCTTTCAACCCTGGTTACCGATACTTTCCGTTGTCTATATCTTGCTAGCCTTAGTGGTAGTTGATTCTGTTACGAACCTATCACATGAATCCTTTAACCCTGATATTGCCTCAGCACCCCTCCTACAACCCTGTTGATTGAGCCAGTGTCTTACTAGCATGCTTAGGTTGTTTTGCTCGAGTCTGTTAACCGTTACTTTCAGTTACTATATTTTTTTTCATTATGTTCTGGGGGCTCGATGTTTAATCAATCAATCAATCATGCTAATGTTATTACTGTTAATAATAATTTGATGATAAGGCACCGGCAGGAGGCCCTGTGTGGTTTTGAGGCCTGCTAGTGTCGACCCTAATAGGAAAAGGGTCTTGTCTACCGATCCATGATGAGCGCACTACCCGCATGTGGGAAGCGAGTATGGGCGCCCCCCTCAATTTGATTCGATTCGCATCTCGTCCAAATCATCTCATTTAGTTCGTGCTTTCTATTTGCCGCATGCATGTTTTTGCGAGCCCAACGCAGGGTGGAACTTTTGTAGTCGGCATATAGGGGGACACGTTCTTAGAGTGCTATGAGGGTCCATTTTCTTCTGGGCTCGAATAGCCGTGCGCCCAAGGTGCTTTGGGCTTGATGCGGAGAAGAGTTGAGTTGTGTTGAGTGCCCCGCTTGGTGGGAGGCATCCCATCTGGCGGGTTATTCATACGTGTACGGCCAAATTGGTGCAACCCTGCAGGGATAATCTTCTCGAGAAGCCGTGTTTTCCGCGGTTATGGATTACTTGGTGAAAGTACTGGCTAACAAGTACTCAGGACAACTTAAACTTAATGATTCATAATCTCACACCCCATAATTACAATTTGACTAGTAATAGGATTATTGTCACAATAACTTGTTTCATCTTAATCCAACTGTGTGAGTTATCCTCGGATTGCTTCTTTGGATAAGGGGCGAGATCCAGGATGGGTTTGTTTGATGTTATCTTTCAGTTGGTTACAACCCTCGATCTTATCCCCTTTCTGATAGTTGGAATTGATAGAATCTCTGTAGTTGGTTAGCGCAGCCAGTTGCAGCATCTTATTTATACCCCTTCTTTCCGTTGAACCCAAGTCATCTGTGCTTGTGTTGACGGGCTATACTTTGGTGAACTGTGAGTCTTGCTTGCCAGTACTTGGATGTACTGACCCCGTTGGGGCTGTGGTTTACGCAGACTACGACTACGGCTACGATGACCACCAGGATGGCTACTTCGTGGAGTTTGACGAGACTGCAGACGAGTAGTTAGCTGGACCAGGGCTGGATCCAGGACCTACGTGGATGGGCTTCGTCTTCTTTATTTTCACCGGCTTCTTAAGCCTGTTGGATTTTTCTGTACCCAGACACCGTTGATTGCTTCCGCTGATGTAATGAATGCTATGTTGGGACATGTGTCCTCTGGATGATTGTATTTGCTATCTCTGCCTTAGTGAAGGCCATTTGCTACCTTATTTCAATCTTTTGTGTCTTAGAGATAAGTTGTGATCATCATTCGTTCAAAGCTGTTGACGTACAGTGCGTGATTGATATGAAGTACGTCGACAGTAGTGCCTATGACTTCTAGTGGATAGTTTACATCGACGGTGGAATAGCAGGGCTTGTGTTGTCGCGCATAAGCGCAGGCCTACCAGGAAGCTGGGACGTGGGAGCAGTTATGCCCCATAATCCAAGCACCTGCTATCCAGTTCGTACGATGAGTATCCCTTAGAAGCCAGGGTGCGACAAATGGTATCAGAGCCTGTCTGCCTGTAGGATCCCTTTTTACTGGTCGCAGTTGAGTCTAGAAACTATTTTGTAGCTATATAGGAAAAATGAAACGTGAGAGTAGGAATTCTGCCATTTTTCTTCTTTCCCCACCGACCCACCCTTTTCTGGTAAGGAAGTGCAACGATGTTTTCTGTTCTCACCTAAACTTTCAACTTAGGATTTCACGTGTTTTGGGTTCTCTGTAGTACCTCAGGAGCTTTTGGTCTCATTTTCCCGATGTTGCTTCGATATCCTGTTCTTTTAAAGAACCTTTCGTCCGTTGAAATCTTGTTGTTGTTTTCCACATCCTTTTCCTTCTACCGGAGTCTAATCAAAACCTCCCAAATCATCTGCAGATGGATCTCAGGTTCTACCCGCAGGTGGTTCGGATGACTCGCTGTGAGAGCACCGCCGGTTATCCGGAGATGCTGAGAGACATGGTTACCTATCTGGGGTTCCATTGGGCACCAGAGTACCAGGTCTACGAGCAGCAGCGAGAGTTTGACCAGACCTGCTACCGGGCTATCGTCTACATTCTGTCGGATGATGGCAGGAGCATTGTCCACCGCTACGAGGCAGTAGGTTCCACAGTGGATATGGCCGTGCAGCAGGCAGCGTACGTGAGTCTCACCGTTCTCCGTGCTGACTACTGGGGGTTTGATGATTCCATCTATCGTCACATCCCCCGTGGTTACATCACGGCAGCGGGAGTTCACTTCACTCTCCACAGCAACCTGGATACCTACGAGTCTGATAGCTCCAGGCTGCACACCACTGCTCAGTTCGTGAGGCACAGTGACGCAGTTGCTTCCACACTTTCTCAGGAGTTAGCCTCAGTCAGGGAGCAGCTCCACATTGCTCTCACCCGTCTGGCGACGTACACCACAGACTTTGTTGGAGACGAGCGCTTTGCACGTATCATTCAGACAGCTGGGTTACCGCTGCCAGATGCTGGAGGTTACGAGCCGATCAGAGGCCCACTTCTCGACCTCGGAGCTGGTTACACTGGGATTCCACGCTATGGAGCACAGGGAGACGACGCTTTCTACTTCACCACACCGAGGGTTGCTCTCAGGGCAGTCCCGCTCTACGTGGATCGTCGTCATACATACTTCCGTGGGATTCCTCCTCACCGTATCTCTCGTCGTACTACTCACCGCCGTCCTGCGTGATGAGCATGGGAGTACCGTTGTATCCATTCCTAGCTATGTTTAGTTATCCTTGTCTTTCAAACCATGTGTTGGTCTGTTGGATATTCTGATGTATGTGAACATGCGATGATGTACCTGTTGGTTATCTATTCATGCGTCGGAATAATCTATCTTTCGGTTACCAAGTCTATCCTTTTCTGTTGTTGTGCTAAAATGAATTTCTGTTCAGGATGCCTCCAACCAGGAACAACCCGCCTCCGCCACCACCAATGGGGGAACTGTTAGCTCAGATGACCCAAGTGGTGACACAGATGGCCCAGATCCAGGCTAACCAGCACACCAACCAGAATGCTCCGCGAGTCAGCATCAAGGAGTTTCTGAGCGTGGGGCCGAGAGCTTTCGTGGCAACGCTTGAGCCTCTGGATGCTGATGACTGGATCAGGGAGATCAACAGGGCTCTGGAGATAGCTCATGTTGCTGAGGAAGATAAGGTCAAGTATGCCACCTACCTACTGAAGGGTCAGGCAGCTACTTGGTGGGAGAACTACCAGACCATGAGAGCTGGCTATCCTATCACCTGGGGATGTTTCAAGGATGCCTTCCTGAAGCACCACATCCCGGATGGTCTCATGGAAAGGATGCGTGAGGAATTCTGCTCTCTCAGACAGGGCAAGCTGGACGTCCTCGGCTACCAGAACGAGTTCAATCGTCTCGCTCGGTACGCTGGTGACGAAGTGTCCACTGAAGCCAAGAAGATGGCAAGGTTCCGCCGAGGTTTTAACCCGGAACTGAAGTACGCTCTCACCAACATCAAGTGCAAAGACTTCGTGGAGCTTGTGAACACCGCGCTCAATGAGGAGAATGGGCGCAAGGCGTTCGAAGAGTCCCGCAAGCACTCGCGCGAGGGTGGTTCCTCCTCCAACATGACCACCCTCCGCAGAAGCGCCGCATCTGGGTGCCAAATGGTGCTGTCACTCGGGCTCCAAATGCCCAAGCTTCTCCAGGCTTTGGTCCCCGCCCACCCAACCCATCTCAGATGCAGGGTCAGAGGATTCCAATGGGGCAGCCAAGGCCAGGTCCTTCTCGTGTCGTCACATGCTACAAGTGCAAGGATACTGGACACTACGCTGATAAGTGCACTCAGAAGCAGCTACCCCTACCTCCTCGCCCCAACACCAACCAGGCAATGGTTCGTGCTCCCCCGGCTAAAGCCTTCAACTCCAACAACAGGCCTGTCGGGAGGACCGCGAGAATGAACCATATCAAGGCCGACAAAGCTGAGGAAGCTGCTGACGTCGTTCTCGGTATATTACCCGTAAACTCTATTCCAGCTAAAGTGTTGTTTGATACTGGAGCATCGCATTCCTTTGTGTCAAAGATTTTTGCAAAAGCATACAACCTAGTTCTGGTTCCGCTAAGCAATCAAATGACTGTTCACTCTCCGGGACCGCAAATGTTGACATCCAAGATAAGCATGGACAATGAGATCCTAATTGGAGGTCGCATATTCCTTGCTTCACTCCTGTTGCTGGGAAATTCTGACATTGATGTCATTCTGGGTATGGATTGGTTGAAGACCCACAAAGCTAAAATTGACTGTGCTCAAAAGTCAATAACTCTCTCCCACACTTCAGGCCAGATAGTCTATTCTCCATATGGATCAAGTTTTGTTCAGCTGTTCAACCTCGATGCCAAACCCCTTCCTGCAATTGAAAATGTTCCGGTGGTTTGTGAATTCCCTGACGTCTTTCCAGAAGAGTTGCCAGGGATGCCTCCGGACAGAGCAGCTGAGTTCGTGATCGAGCTTGAGCCAGGTACTGCTCCAATCTCTAAGCATCCATACAAGATAGCTCCTCCTGAACTGAAATTGTTGAAGGAGCAAATCGATATGTACATGGAGAAAGGTTACATTCAGCCTAGTTCCTCCGCTTGGGGTTGCCCAACTCTGTTTGTTGCCAAGAAGGATCAAACAAAAAGACTCGTGGTTGACTATCGTCCTCTCAACGAGAAAACCATCAAGAACAAGTATCCAATTCCTCGTATCGATGATCTTTTTGATCAACTTGCTGGAGCCTCAATATTCTCAAAGTTGGACTTGAGGATGGGTTACCATCAGATAAAGATCAGAAAGGAAGATATTCCTAAGACAGCTTTCACCACTCGTTACGGTCTATATGAATACACCGTCATGTCCTTTGGTCTCACCAATGCACCGGCAACGTTCTCAAGACTCATGAATTCTGTCTTCCATGAATACCTCGACAAGTTCGTTGTGGTATATCTTGATGACATTCTAGTCTACTCAAAATCCGAGGAAGAGCATGGAGAACACCTTCGTCTCACTCTCATGAAACTTCACGAGCATCGTCTGTATGCCAAGTTTTCCAAATGTGAGTTCTGGATTCCAGAAGTTGCATATCTTGGTCATATCATCTCTGCCAAAGGCATTGCCATTGATCCTGAAAAGGTTAAGGCAATTGTTGACTGGAAACCCCCTAAGACGGTGAAGCAAGTCAGAAGTTTTCTTGGCTTGGCTAGCTATTGCCGTCGTTTCGTCCAAAACTTTTCTAAGATTGCCAAACCTCTCACTGATCTCACAAAGAAGGACAAAAAGTTCGTTTGGACTCCACAATGTGATGAGAGTTTCAACCTCCTGAAGACTAAACTCACTTCCACCCCAGTTCTGGTTGGCCCAGATACTACCAAACCTTTCCAGATATTCTGTGATGCATCTCTCCAAGGCCTAGGAGCAGTTCTTATGCAAGAACGTCAAGTTGTGGCTTATGCTTCACGTCAGTTGAACCCACATGAGAAAAACTATCCCACTCATGATCTTGAACTTGCAGCAGTTGTGTTTGCCCTCAAGAAATGGAGACAATACTTGTTGGGTAACAAAACTGAAATCTTTTCCGATCATAAGAGTCTGAAATACATCTTCACTCAGCCAGATCTGAACCTCAGGCAAAGGAGATGGATTGAGAAGATTAAAGACTTTGATCTCACCATTTCTTACACTCCAGGCAAGGCTAATGTTATGGCCGATGCTCTCAGTCGCAAATCCTATTGCAATAATCTCATGATCATGGAAAGCCAACCTCCACTTCATGAAGAATTCCAGAAGCTGAACCTTGGTCTTGTCCCTGAAGGATACCTTGCTAGCTTGACAGCCAGTCCAACTCTCGAGGACAAGATTCGTTCTGAACAACTTCGTGATACTGAAATCAAGAAGATTGCAGAGCACATCAAGGAAGGCAATGATAAATTCAAGTCCTTCTCAATTGATGACAAGGGAACTGTGTTCTTCGAAGGACGCATTGCAGTTCCTCAGATTCAAAGTCTCAAGGATATCATTCTCAAGGAGGCTCATGAAACTCCTCTCTCCATTCACCCTGGAAGTACAAAGATGTACCAGGATCTCAAGACTCTGTATTGGTGGTCTGGCATGAAACGTGAAATTGCTCAATACGTTTCTGAATGCGACGTTTGTCAACGTGTTAAAGCAGTCCATCAGAAAACAGCCGGTCTACTCCAACCTCTGAAAATTCCTGAGTGGAAGTGGGACATGATTGAAATGGACTTCGTTACTGGGTTTCCAAAGTCCAAGAAGGGAAACGATGCAATTTTCGTTGTTATTGATCGTCTCACTAAGGTTTCTCACTTCTATGCTGTAAAGGAAACTATCTCAGCTAGCCAGTTAGCAGAGCTCTACACAGCAAAGGTTGTTCCTCTTCATGGTGTTCCATTGGAAATAAGCTCAGACCGTGGAAGTATCTTCACTTCTCATTTCTGGAAAAGCTTTCAAGAAGCATTGGGCACCAAACTTCTGTTCAGCACAGCTTATCACCCTCAGTCTCAGGGGCAAGTCGAAAGAGTCAATCAGATTCTCGAGGATATGCTCAGAGCATGTGGTCTCTCCTTTGGCATGAAATGGGAGGATTGCCTACCATATGCTGAATTCTCCTACAACAACAGCTACCAGGCAAGCCTAGGCATCGCACCATTTGAGGCACTGTATGGTCGCAGATGCAGGAGTCCAATCAATTGGTCTGGAGCTGGTGAACGTTCACTCCTAGGCCCTGACATTGTTAAGGAAGCCGAGGAGAAAGTTCGTATCATTCGTGACAATCTCAGGATTGCTCAGTCTCGTCAGAAGAGCTATTATGATAGCAAGCACAGGGATATGATCTATGCACCTGGTGACAAAGCATATCTCCGTGTAACTCCCCTCAGAGGCACTCATCGTTTTGGTGTGAAAGGAAAGCTTGCACCAAGATACATTGGTCCTTTCAACATCCTCTCAAGACGTGCAGAAAATGCTTATCGTCTTGAACTTCCAGAAAAACTATCCAAGGTGCACGATGTGTTCCACGTGTCACAACTCAAGAAGTGTTTCAAAGATCCAGATCGTGCAGTTGATCATGATTCCATTGAACTGCAAGATGATCTATCTTATGAGGAGCACCCTATTCGTATTCTCGATGAGACCGAGCGTAAGACTCGCAACAAGAGCACCAAGTTCTTGAAAGTGCAATGGTCGCATCATTCCGATAAAGAGGCAACGTGGGAGACCGAAGAGGATCTTCGCAAGAAGTATCTGGACCTTTTCACATCTCAGTAAGGAATCTCGGGGCGCGATTCCTTCAAGGGGGGGCGTTTTGTAACATCCCAAGTATGAAACATCCCTTAGAATGTTTGATTTATTGTTTTATTTCAAGCAATGCATCATGTCATCATCTCATTGCATTTGTTTTATTATTGTTTGCATTGTTAATATTTGTTTTGCATCTGTTTTATCCTGTTTTCTTAATCAAACTCAAACTATTTCAAATGGTTATTTTCATACTTGATCTGTTACAACATTTGGAATAAAAATAACAAATAAAAACAACCATGTTATTCCTTTTTACTCACTCATTAAGTTGTTGGTTTAATCAAACCATTAATTCAAGCAATTATTTCTAAAACATTTTGAAATTCAAACCAATTCTCCAAAATCAGTACCTTTTTGAATCCATAAAATTCACCACACATTGGTATTATTTAATTCATTTTAAAACCCTAGGGGAAACCCTATTGAAATTACTTTGTTTTCTATTATTAATTAATATTGCAATTTCAATCATTTTGGTTCAATTTTTAAACAGCAAGCAAATGTTTGAATTTTTGAAAACAGAAGCCACCAAGTGTTTGTTTTTGGCCTAAGAAAACTCCCCCAAAATTTTTCAAATTTTTCTATAAACGAAAACCTAGCTTTTTCTTCCAAAAGAAAAACTACAAAAAAAAAAAAAAACAGAAAAATAAAAAGAGGAGAAAACTGCCGCGCGCGCAGCAGCTAACTACCCTAAGCCCACCTAGCCTAGCGCGCGCGACCCAGCCCACTCTACCCCGCTCACTTACCGCTTCGAGATTCGTGCCATCCTCTTTTTGAAGTACGGCGGGCAATCAGCCGGAGCCACCGCGACCACGCGCGACTCCGGCGGCCATCCGAGCCCTGCCGCGCCTATAAAGCATGCCCTAGCCCCTGGAACCTAACCCTAAGCCCTAGGTTCACTGCTCCCGCGCCGCGCCGCCATTTTCCTGCCCTCTGCCATCGCTTCCCCCCTCTCTGAACTTCCTCGCCGGCGACGCTCACTGAACCTTGCCATGGCGCCACCCACCTAGCCCCTCTACTCCCTGTCCACCTGCTGGAATTGAACCGCCACTCTCCCTTCTACTCGTTGGACACCAGAGCGCGCGAGGAGAAGCACTGCAGCCGCGCCGCCGTCCTCTTCCCCTCCGACGTCGCCTCCGTCAGCAGAACGTCACCGTCGACCAAATCCCGGTGAGCCACCGTCCCACTCACCCTTCTCTCTCTCTGTTGTGTCGCATCCGCGCACGTGCACGTCCTGCACACACCCAGCGCCTCCAGATCGCGAGCACCACCGTGGATCAACGCCGGTGAGGTTCTGTCAGGCGAGCAACACTCTGCTCGTCAGTTTCGTCAGGTTTAGTGCGGATCTGAACCTTAACCTATCTGAATCGCCTATACTGTCAAGCAAGCGATCGCAGCGCAGTGGTTGCGCACACTCTGAACCTCCTCGTGGTCGCGGGTTCGAGTCGCGGGCGCGCGGAATAAACACACATTTTTGCATCGCTGTTTGACACCCGTGGCCCACCTGTCATGCACTCCTGTGGCCACGCAAGCGTGCGCAGGGCCACGCTGGCCGCAGGCCCACCGTGTAGTGACTGGGGGTGAGACCCAGTGCGGTAACAAAGGTTTAAAAACGAATCTGTTTTAATTCTAGTTTCTTTTAAATAGCAGAATAAACAATAAACTTTAAAAATCAATAACTTTTAATCCATAAGCCTAATAAATAAAACTTGTATATGTTTATTGCTCCAAATTTCATAATCTTTCCAACTAACCTATTTGTGTTCTGTTTTGAGTTTTCAAAATACATTTAAAAATTCAAATTTGAATAATTCAAATGTAATTTGCAATAATTCATAAGTAATTCATACTATTTCCAAATAAGTCAAATAAAATATGTTTTTCACACCTTTTTGAATATCCTACTCAAATATAAAATTTGTTTCATTGTTTGAATAATTTAAATTGCCTAAATAATTTAATACTTGTTTAATTCAATTAAATTTGATAAAAACCATAACTTGCTTAATATAAAATATTTTTGAACATGCAAAATATGTTTGCAAACCACCAAAGTGTGAACTTTTCAAATGTGAACTTGAAGTTATGGTCTGAACCAATAAAATTCAAATAATATTTAAACTTATTTTAAATTCAATTAAAACTTGTTTAATATTGTTTAATTCATAATAAATTCATCCTAATTCCAATTTCAATAATTGAAACATGTAATCCAACTGAAATTTGATGTTCTTTTCAAATATAAATTTTGTTAATTGTTTTGCACACTTTAAATTGGTGAAAACAATAATTGTATGTGTGGCATGTTTAAGTAACCAAAATTTTCTAAACTTAATAAATAATTTCCAAACTTGTTCTATTCCCTTTCCTTTGCATCTATTATTGTTATTTGTTGTTATTTTGGTATTATGATCATGCATGCATCATGATAACAACTTTCACATAGTAATTAGTTGTAGATCATTTGTTCTACTTAATCCATGGACCTTTTCCATATGCAACTCCTTTTAGCATATGGGTCCATTTAAATTGTGTTATCATGTTAGTTAATTTATTTTGATGCAACCATTAATTTGTCATGCATCATCTTGATTGTGCACAATGCCATGGCAATGATTGTTTACATTCCTGTTTTGTTTGTTTGCTTCTTCTCGAATAGACGACGACGTTGAGGCAGACGACCCTTACAGCACCCCTTCTGAGGATCTAGCTCAGTACCCGGCTGTTGAGTTTGCAGGCAAGTTATCACTCACATGAACCATTGTGTTCCTTTCAACCCTGGTTACCGATACTTTCCGTTGTCTATATCTTGCTAGCCTTAGTGGTAGTTGATTCTGTTACGAACCTATCACATGAATCCTTTAACCCTGATATTGCCTCAGCACCCCTCCTACAACCCTGTTGATTGAGCCAGTGTCTTACTAGCATGCTTAGGTTGTTTTGCTCGAGTCTGTTAACCGTTACTTTCAGTTACTATATTTTTTTCATTATGTTCTAGGGGCTCGATGTTTAATCAATCAATCAATCATGCTAATGTTATTACTGTTAATAATAATTTGATGATAAGGCACCGGCAGGAGGCCCTGTGTGGTTTTGAGGCCTGCTAGTGTCGACCCTAATAGGAAAAGGGTCTTGTCTACCGATCCATGATGAGCGCACTACCCGCATGTGGGAAGCGAGTATGGGCGCCCCCTCAATTTGATTCGATTCGCATCTCGTCCAAATCATCTCATTTAGTTCGTGCTTTCTATTTGCCGCATGCATGTTTTTGCGAGCCCAGCGCAGGGTGGAACTTTTGTAGTCGGCATATAGGGGGACACGTTCTTAGAGTGCTATGAGGGTCCATTTTCTTCTGGGCTCGATTAGCCGTGCGCCCAAGGTGCTTTGGGCTTGATGCGGAGAAGAGTTGAGTTGTGTTGAGTGCCCCGCTTGGTGGGAGGCATCCCATCTGGCGGGTTATTCATACGTGTACGGCCAAATTGGTGCAACCCTGCAGGGATAATCTTCTCGAGAAGCCGTGTTTTCCGCGGTTATGGATTACTTGGTGAAAGTACTGGCTAACAAGTACTCAGGACAACTTAAACTTAATGATTCATAATCTCACACCCCATAATTACAATTTGACTAGTAATAGGATTATTGTCACAATAACTTGTTTCATCTTAATCCAACTGTGTGAGTTATCCTCGGATTGCTTCTTTGGATAAGGGGCGAGATCCAGGATGGGTTTGTTTGATGTTATCTTTCAGTTGGTTACAACCCTCGATCTTATCCCCTTTCTGATAGTTGGAATTGATAGAATCTCTGTAGTTGGTTAGCGCAGCCAGTTGCAGCATCTTATTTATACCCCTTCTTTCCGTTGAACCCAAGTCATCTGTGCTTGTGTTGACGGGCTATACTTTGGTGAACTGTGAGTCTTGCTTGCCAGTACTTGGATGTACTGACCCCGTTGGGGCTGTGGTTTACGCAGACTACGACTACGGCTACGATGACCACCAGGATGGCTACTTTGTGGAGTTTGACGAGACTGCAGACGAGTAGTTAGCTGGACCAGGGCTGGATCCAGGACCTACGTGGATGGGCTTCGTCTTCTTTATTTTCTCCGGCTTCTTAAGCCTGTTGGATTTGTCTGTACCCAGACACCGTTGATTGCTTCCGCTGATGTAATGAATGCTATGTTGGGACATGTGTCCTCTGGATGATTGTATTTGCTATCTCTGCCTTAGTGAAGGCCATTTGCTACCTTATTTCAATCTTTTGTGTCTTAGAGATAAGTTGTGATCATCATTCGTTCAAAGCTGTTGACGTACAGTGCGTGATTGATATGAAGTACGTCGACAGTAGTGCCTATGACTTCTAGTGGATAGTTTACATCGACGGTGGAATAGCAGGGCTTGTGTTGTCGCGCATAAGCGCAGGCCTACCAGGAAGCTGGGACGTGGGAGAAGTTATGCCCCATAATCCAAGCACCTGCTATCCAGTTCGTACAATGAGTATCCCTTAGAAGCCAGGGTGCGACACAGCACTTCAAGGGCTAAGTTTTGATCTTGTTCCGAATATTGGACTTGATATGAAAACTTACCGGGTTCAAGTTGTCACTGAAGATGGCATGTTCACTTGCGGTTGCAACAGCTTTCAGATGTGCGGACTTATATGCCCCCATATTGTGAGGGTAATGGTTCACCTCAATGTGCAGCAGATTCCAGATAGATACTTGCTCCAGAGATGGTCTGCAGCAGCAGCAACCCCTGGTATTGCTCCCGGAGCAGACAACAGAAGATTTGGTATCCCTCCTACCAACACATTGAAGTACAATGCCTTGCGCAGAAAGATGAATAACCTGGCTTCAGATGCTTGCTTCGCTGGTGAAGCTTACAAAGTTGTGTCAAGCATGGTTGACGAGGCTGCTATTAAAGTTGCTGCAATCAGAAAATCATATTGCTATGTTGAACAGGTTGTTGAGGAAAATGGTGAAAATTTACAATCTGATCGGAACAAAAACGACAACGACCTGAAGAACCCTGCAAGGGTCAAGCCCAAAGGTCACCCCACCTTGAAGGAGCAACGACGGAAGACATTGGTTGAGCAGCGTGACGAAGAGAGAGCAAAAAGGAAGAAGAAAGCTCAGGATCCAAAGCCAAAGGCAGAAAAGATGAAATCGCCAAGGAAAAAGAGGAAGAAGAAATGTCCCTTCTATCAAGGAGAAGGACATATTGCAACTGAAGTTTGTGAAGAATTTAGGATTTGGAAGTTCAAAGAGGCAACAATGGCTGCTGGAGCAGAGTTGAGGATGTAGATAGCCATTCATTTGCTACATACAATTGAAAAAGCCATAAAATATAGTAATATTGTGTGTAAAAAACAACATGTAAGTATATTGCTATTATTTGTACAAGTTTATTGGTGATTACAAGCAAGTAAGAACTATTTCTTTGTGTGAAAAGCAATAATTATTTGTTACGAGTTCAACATCGAGGAAAACAGAAAAAATGTGTGAACAAAAGTTTAAATCTTTGTGAGAAAGCAAAAACTACATTTGGAGCAAATTTTTAGACCTTCAGAAGCACATAAAATGTTTATTACCCAAAAAAGGGGAAAAGCAGCAACTTGATTCTTATTACACAGGAAAAAACTATAATTTGATACATGAACAGACCTGGGTAGCACTGAGTAAAGAATGTATGAAAAACTGGTTAACGCTAAATTCCCAGATATGAAGCAAAACCTAACATCTATATTAGCAATCTATGTAGACTATTGTAGCAAAAAAGTATAATGAGTCTGCAGTAATTTTTGAGATTCTTTTGATCTATCATAATGTAGAAAACATAGAAGTGGTAAAAAAAACAAAAACTCTCTTTGTAGCATTTCTGTAAAACTTATAGAGCAAACCACAACCAGATACATCCATGAACAAAACTGATGCACACAAAGTGGTTGAAGAAACATCATTAATCCTTCAGACACAAATTTTGTCGATGTAGCAACATCCAAACTGGTTTTACACGCATGTTTTCATCGTTACATGCCAGAAAACAAAAAATAACTAGGTGCATCACGAAATCCCTATCTAATTCTCCAACTTCTCCTTCATAATTGCCTCGAGGTCATCTTGAGTGTTATCCATGTTCTTTACGAAATCTGAAGCAACACACATGCGGAAATGCGGGATGTCTTCTTTGGCAAACGACAGCATGACCTTGGCGTTGAAGTATTGGACGAACAACATGGTGAAGAACCCACAGTCATAGATGTAGCAAAGAAGAAAACCACAAAAAAAGCGAATTGGAAAAAGCAAACAAATGATACAACATCAGACATGATTGAAAATAAAATGAACACCCAACAAAAAATGTTACAGAATACTTACATGGTTTTCTGTTGAGGATGGTCAGTGGTGAAAAGTGGGAATGTTGAAAGGTCCTTGATACACAGTTGAGAAGCTGACGCCACCGTTCTAAAGTTCTTAAACTATAATAGCAAAAGAACGAAGCTGCAGTTAGCAAACAAAAATATTGAACCAAAAAAAAAAACAAAGCAAAAACCCGAAGACAACAGAAAAATAGACTCCATGAGTGAGGAAAGAGGTTTCTTGCAACTAACTAGGTTATTTTCTGCTTCATCCAAAATGCTCTGATTCTTCGAGTCCTTCATAGAATCAAATATGAGATTCTGGTTATGCAGCAAATTGATAGTGCATAAAAGCCAATGGCTCGACTTAACAATAGGAAAGTGTAGCTGCAAGACAAATTTCACATTGCTAATGAGAAAAAAGCAACAAGAAACAAAACATGTAGTATCAATTGGTGTGGTGCAAATCACCAGGTCATTTTATAGATCTGGAATTCCACATTCTGACTCTTCAGCTCACTTAGTACTTCTGATGGATCAAACTCTTCTGGATCAACCAGAATCCTCATCTATAAGGTGAGCAAAACACAGAAGTGAGGATCATAAAAAAATCTCAAGAAACAATCAAATACATGCTACAATAAATAAGCTGCAAAGTTGGACAACAAAAATTCCTAGAAAGGTTTCTGCAATACTCACCGTGAAATATGGGCTGAAAACATACTTCTTTAATACAGTTTTGTTCCTTTCATAGGCAGCTTTTGTTGTCGTGTTAACAAGTTCAGTCCACACACCCATGACCTGAGAGTCGAGGTAGTGTCTTTGCTTCGGAGACTGGAAAAAAGGCTTGTACTCACAGTGGAAACGATTGATTCTGATAAAAACAGTCCTGCAACAAAAAAGAAACCAAAAATATAAAAATGAATGTCATGGTTAGCAACAAAAACACGTTGTGCAAAAAATGTGTTGGTGTAGCATTATCTAGCCGACATGGTAAATAAGAAAATTTTGCTACATGAGTAAGTGAAATTATCAAGAAAAATAACAACATTTATTGAGATGCTCACGGGATTGTTTTTTTCTTCTTCTGACGGTTAGTCTTCAGATTCTTGCTATGTTTGATGAACTTGTCATGAACATCAATAGCATCTTGAGAGACCTTCATCTTTTTCACCATCAGAGGGGACGATTCCTCTTTCCTCTTCCTTTTGTGCCTCGTCTTTCTTTCAAAAGTTTTTAAGCCGGTGCTTGGGGCAGCATCCTCCGTGGTATTCTTATAATCTTCCTCTACAACAAAAAAATGGAATTAGTATTGTAGCACAAAAGGTGTGATTCCATGAGTTGTAGCATGCAGTATACCTTATATTAGCAAAACTAAATCAATAAAGTAGCAAAAAAAAAAGATGTGTAACTACAAAAAAAAGAGTGGTTTTAACTACTGAAGAAAGTTTTGTGAACTTAATGAGCAAAAATAAAACATTACAGTAGCACATAGTCTAAACTATATCCGCATAAAAACAATTACACAAAGTATTTTACAAACCTGTCATGTAATGTACAACTGGCGTTGCAGCAACAATTGGGTCTCCCCCTACTACAACATCAACTGCTTTGTCAATTCCTTTGCCTTTATCAGAGCCTATGGAAACACAGTAGCAAAAAAGAAGGTGTGTTTTACATGGGCAAGAAGAGGTAAAAGTGATATCATGAGACGTAAAAGTACAATAATTAAATCGGGGGAAAGGGAAAAAGGCATAGATGTATTTGCACCCTCATCAACGCGCTCCGAACCAATTGCAGTGGTTCCCTTCTCTGCACATTCCACTTCATTGACATGTTTCTGTGTCGGCATATCTTGGCACCAAACATCGAACTTGGGACAGTCATCCCAGTGACCTGGGGGTATGAAACATCATGAAGGGGATGGCATAGGAGGAGCTGGTACTGATCTATCAGGGTTGTTCACGGCGTCATGGTCGACAATGTCATCAATGTGAGAGGAATCAATGACAATTGTTGCTTGAGGGACATCTTTATTGATACCGCTGCATTCTTTGGTCGAGGTGTGCACTCCAGCAACTCCCGTTGCGCATGGTACCTCTTTTGCTTCACCTCCTTGCGTGCTGGTTGCTTTTGCTGCCCCGGCATCAGTTGCTGCTTCAGGGGCGTCAACATTTGCTTCATCCAAGTCTGTATCAGGCAAAATACCCTCATCTTCACATGCTGGACTGGTTGGAAAAACTACACTGGGACCTTCTTCTTCTCTCAGAGCGGCATCAATGTCATTCAATAAGCAGGACATGCGTGCGGATTGCATTGATTTCAACCCTGAACCAAGAGACTTCAGTTTAGCATCTACATCAGAAGCAAAAAGTACCTTGTGCTTGTTGTGCAAATTTCTGAACTAAGCTGGGGCCTGCATTAATCAACTTGGTCAAAAGTTTTAAAACACATAAAAAATCTACAACAATATACATGGTTGGTCAAAGCATACAAAAGCGTGAATTGATAACTATGGTAGCGAACAACATAAGAGATCATGACTTAATAACTACTAGAGCAAAACTAAAAATGTATAATAGCACCAGAGTACATTACAAACCCAAAAACATGATTCACGCTATACTAAGTAGCAGAACTATAAAACTAATGCAGCAACTGTCTTATGCTATAAAAGCATAAAAAACAGACCAAAGCAGCATCAGGTAAATAAAAAGTTGCCTCCAATTCTTGCATGCTAGGGAAAACAAGCCAATCATTCAACGACGCAGATGGGTTAACCTCGATTTCTTTATTTATTGTACTATCCACGTCAACCAATCCATAAACGGTTTGCGGCAGGGGCAGATGCTACACAGATACAAAAGAAAACACAAAAATGAGTGTTGAAACTTCGCGTACAATTGAAACAACAACAAAAAGTTATAGACCAATGTTGTTTTCTGTGACTTACAGGACGCCTTCCAAACACGGTCTTGTTTCGGAGCATAAAAACATCGAGATCAATTTTCACTAAGAAATGGAAGTCATCAGTACTGACAAAACAAGCTCTGGGGCAAGAGTAATTAATTATGTGCTCATTCTTTGGAATGTCAAGATGGTCCATGTAAACAACCTATAGACACAAAAGCAGCAAAAAAAAACAAATACATGTGAGGCTACAACCAACACACAAAAAAACACAAAAAAGGACAAACAAAAATAGACGGACATATGAACTTACAGCTAGAAAGGGAAGAGGGCTAGATACCCAAAATTCAAGGGCCTTATTCTTCTTTTTATTTTTGTTCAACCCCTCTACCTCCAACTGATCTTCCTTCTCCTCACCGACATCTTCCACATCAGCAACCAATGGAAGTTCCTTCTTCTTCTGAATCTTCTTCACATAAAGCATCGCTAACTCCAAGATGTGCTCATTCCAGTCATACTCGTGCGTCTTCTTTGGGTCATCCATGGATCCCAAATACTCTAGACACATCATATTGTTGGTCCCAGGGTGAATGGCAGTAGCAAAACACAGAAGGTCCGATGTCCTTATCATACCATCCTCATCACTAATATCAAGCTTCTTGAGCACGGTTGCTGCATTTTCTATTGGGAGTCTGACCAAATCGCCTCTGTAAAAATCCCGGAGATCTGACTGCATACTCTTAGTCAAAAGCTTCACTGGCTTGTTCCCCGAGAAAATGTCAAAAACCTTGCTCACCATCTCCTTCGTGAAAACTATCCTCTTGTGATTATATTTGAATTCACGCAGCTCGCAAGTTGTATTGACAACAATGAAGTCAATCAGTTCATTTGGCACGTTGAATGGGGAAATGTTGAGCAGGGACCTGAAAGCACTATGTTTCTCTATAACAGCTCTTTTCTCAGGGGTAAGCTCTTTTGCACACTTATGTAACCGCTTTGCAGCGAAACGGTCCTTTGAACACCAATATGGATCCTGCACAACATATATTACAAAAAATTGGCAAAAATCTGTGTACACAAACAACTTATGCATCTGAAAATTCCTAATGTAGCAACAAACCCCTACTTATACATCTGAAAAAGGCTAATGTAGCAGGACAGGTGAAAAACTATATACAAAACTAAAAAGATAACTAAGATAAGATAGCAAAAGGTACAAAAAAAATGACTACTAACATACTGAAAGAGTTAAAATAGGAAAATCACAAACATCATGGAACAAAAATGTACTACCAAAAAAAAAATCACAAACAAGCATGAATTGGAGTTCAGTACAAATCAAGTATGAATTTTAGGATGAACAATATATGAGCACAAAAAAAACATATGATAGCACATTAGTACAAGACAAAATTGTACATGAACAGACCACACTAAATAATCACAGCCTAAACTCCTTGCTAATAGTGCTACAATGGAAATTATTGAAATCAATCTGATAAACCTTGAAAAATTGCTCAACTGCAAAAACGCTAGCCCTGCAGAGGGGAAAACAATGAAATATGGGGGACTGACCGCTATGGCTACGTAGGAGGACTCCCATTGACTGGTGAAGCAAAAATATCAGTCGTCGACACCTGGGAACAACCGGGGAACAAAGCAACATATTCAGGACATGGGAGTGGGATTTGCACCGGGAAAAACACGAGGAACAAACAAGCATCAAAGGGGGGAGGGGGTTGGGGGAACGGCTACTAACCAGCAGGATCCCGTGGAGCTATGCCGGAGAGGTGCTCCGATGAATCCAACGGGAATCGGCCGATTCCGCACCTGTCGAAAGCATAGAAGCTGGCCAGAGTGAGTATAGAGAAAGGAGGAACGAGGGAAGGAGGTGCGGGGGGTACGGATCTGATCGGAGATTTCCGGAGGAGAGCCGCCGCCGCCGGCGAGATGGAAGGCACCAGAGAAGGCCGTCCTCGACGCCTGGCCGCCGCGATACACGCGAGCCTGTTGAGAAATGAACTAGGGCAAGGGAAACTCGCGATTTGCTACTTACGGTTGTGTAAGGAAACATACACGTGACGGGGTTCACGTGGACGAATCACAACCATAGGACGTGGGCTGATCGGACGGCGCGGTCCAGAGGACGCGCGCGTGACTTCCTCCGAAGGAAATGCAACGGTTTCCTTTTTTTATTTTGTCCTTTTACAAAACATTTTACTAGTTTAATTTTAGAACAGAAAAATAGATTAGAAATAAGGTATTATTTTATGAGAATGAGGGGAAAGTTGTGTTTAACTTTTTATAATTTTGCAAAACAAAATGGTTTTTAGTTTTAGGATACTAATTTTTATGGTTGCAAAAAAGATGCAAAGTTATGCATGATGTCATGTGCAAAAATAAAAGAAAAATCAAAACTAATATAGATTATTTTCTCAAAATTTGACACACTGGAAGTGGAGATGTGGCTGGAAATAGTGGTCGAGTGTGGCAGGAGGTGAGTGTATAGTTGTGACGCGGCTGGAATAGGTAGCCCTAGGTAGTTTCGGAAGGAGGGGAGTGTGCATGTGAAATTTACTTTGAAAAAGGTGGTTTCACTGAGAAAGTCTTGGGATGTTGCTGGAGAAATTTTCTAGACATATTTAATTTTTGGCATATGAAAAATATGATGTTGCTAGATGTTTTACAATTTTAGTATTCACTAATGTTTCTACATTACGTCCGTAAATTTCTACTTTTTAACTTTCTTCGCAAACTTGGACAATGATATGTTTTGGATCTTTCTACCTGTCTTCATGATTTTCTGATAGTGCTGGTGTTATAGATATTACTTTAAGGCATTCTCTAATTTGTCTTCCATAACAAAAGAGACACATGTAGTGTCTATAAATAATGACTCTACCACTGAGGCACTCACATAGCTGTCTCTCTTAATGCCTTTAAAGAGGTGACAAGAGACATTACTATGAGTGTCTTTAATGAGTTGTCTCTATTTTTAAGATATCCTCAAGAATGTCTCTTACAATGCCTTTATATACATAATAAGAGACATTGTGGAGAATGTCTCTAGGTAGATGTCTCTACTGCTAAGGCATTCACTAAAGTGTCTCTCTTAATGCCTCTACAACAAAGTAGATTGAGATTTAAGAGACACAGTATAGTGCCTCTATGAAAATGACTCTACGGGCCATTTTTCTTGTAGTGAACTGCAGAGGGAGATGCCAGGTACCCTCGCCGAAACAATCAAGATTGCGGATATGTATGCTCTGAGCGACCCTACTCAGCCTCTGCTCGATTCTTTTGAGCCAAAGAGGAAACACCATGATGGAGCTCGGGATCATGACCGCCAAGACTTCCGCAACAAGAGAAGGGAGGACCGCCCAGACATCCGATATGGATCGGACCATGTCGCTGCAGTTACTCAGGATCAAGGTGCTGCCGGGAGCAGCTAGAGGCAAAAAACTGCTGGAGCCCAGTACGGGCAAAACCAGACTCAGGGCCAGAACTTCAAGAAGCAGTACAATGCTCCTCAGCAGAACAATGCCCCCCAGGAGTCCGGAGATCCTCCGAGGTTTGTCTTTGAGAACATTAAGGATAGGCCATGCAGCTTTCACACTCGCCATCGGAGTAGGCCAGCCAACCATACTACCCGGCAGTGCAGCTGGTGGGACCGGATCAAGAGCGAGGGCTTTGGACAGCTGCCTCCTCCTCCTCTTCCGCTCTCAGGCTCCAATGTGCAGCCTATTCGGGCAGCTTCTCCCAGGTCGGCCGAGAACCAGAGGAGAGAATATGTGAACCAAGTGGCGCAGGGAGCCAACAACAACTACAACCGCAACTACAACAACAACAACCGCAACTACAACAACAACCGCAACAACAACTAATACACCCGCAACAACAACAATGCCAACCAGAACAACAACAAAAACAACAACAACAACAACAACAACAGTGGTGGTGCTAGGGACCGGAACCAGTACCAGGAGCATCATGAGAGCTACATGGTGTTCACCACTGAGCCGGATGACAAGCAATTTCAGCACAGGCGCATGAAGGAGGTGAACGCTGTGATGCCGACGGTTTCGCATTACATGGATTGGTATGATCAGGACATAGTATGGTCCAGAGATGATCATCCCAAGATAATTCCCAACCCGGGTACATATGCTCTGGTGGTGGACCCTACCTTCTTGGGGACCAAGAAGAATGTGAGGTTCAGCAAGGTGCTGATCGACAACGGGAGCAGCATCAACATCAGATACCATGGAGAAGCTCGGCATTGCCGAGAACATGCTGCTACCCAGTCGGACTACATTCCATAGCATTGTGCCTGGAGTGTCTTGTGCTCCCATTGGCCGGATCTGGATGGATGTGCTTTTCGGCACAAGGGAGAACTGCCGGACCGAGTGCCTGCAGTTCAAGGTGGTTGATCTTCAGAGCCCTTATCATGCTCTGCTCGGCAGGCCTGCTCTGACCAAGTTCATGGCTTCGACTCATGCGGCCTATCTGAAGATGAAGCTTCCCGGCTCCAATGGCATCATCGCCATCTCGGGTGACTACAAGCGATCCCTGGAGTGTGCATCTGCTGGCTCTCGGCTCACCGAGTCCATGGTCATTGCTGCCGAGAAGAAGAAGATACATGAGGTGGTGGCACTGGCACATGCAGGTCAACTCGGTATGCCTGGCATGCCGAGCTCTCAGCATGGAGCTACATTCCAAGCCTCCGAAGAGACCAAGAAGGTGCAGATTGACCCGGAGTTCCCAGAGCGTGTTGCCATCATTGGCGCCGGATTGGAGGAGAAATAGGAAAGCGAGCTCATGCACTTCCTCCGTGAGAATCGAGATTTCTTTGCATGGTCCAATCAGGACCTGCCGGGTGTCCCGAGGGAGTTGGTTGAGCACTCTTTACATGTGCGGCCGGATGCCAAGCCGGTGAAGCAAGCTATGCGCCGTTTTGCGGCTGAGAGGAGGAAAGCTATTGGTGACAAGATCACGAGGCTGCTAGCAAGTGGATTCATCATGAAGGTGCTGCACCCGGATTGGCTGGCCAATCCGGTCATGGTGGAGAAGAAGAAGGATGACCCCATGGTCGTTGTGGTGTGGCGCATGTGCGTGGACTACACCTGAACAAGGCCTGCCCCAAGGACCCGTTCCCGCTACCCCGGATAGATCAGGTGATTGATTCCACTGCCGGGTGCGAACTTTTGTCTTTTATTGATGCATACTCTGGTTTTCACCAGATCCCTCTAAATCCGACTGATCAAATAAAGACTGATTTTATTACCCCGTACGGGGCTTATTGCTATCGTGTTATGTGTTTTGGCTTGCGGAATGCTGGGGCTACTTATCAGAGATGCATGCAGAAATGCCTGCCTGAGCAGATAGGCAAGAATGTGCAGGTGTATGTGGATGACATTGTCATCAAAACAAAAGAAAAACACACTCTTCTAAGCGATATTGAGGAAACATTTGCCAGCTTGCGCAAATACAGGATGAAGTTGAACCGAACCAAGTGCACATTTGGCATCCCGACTGGCAAGCTACTCGGCTTCTTGGTATCCAGACGGGGCATTGAGGCCAATCCTTCAAAGATAAAAGCTATAGAGAGCATGTCTTTGCCGAGGTCATTGAAGGATGTGCAGAAGTTCACCGGGTGTCTGGCTTCCCTTAGCCGGTTCCTGGGCAGAATGGGTGAGAAGGCCTTACCTCTCTATCAGCTCATGAAGAAAAGTGACAAGTTTGTCTGGACCCCACAAGCTGATGTGGCATTCAAGGAGCTCAAGACCATGTTGGGCAATGCTCTTGTCTTGGCATCCCCACTGCCTAAGGAGCCAATGCTGCTCTATATTGCAGCCACCAAACGAGTTGTGAGCGTAGTGGTGGTGGTGGAGCGAGAAGAAGAAGGCAAGTCGGTGCAGAGACCGGTCTATGATCTGAGTGAAGTACTGTCCAGCTCCAAGCAAAACTATCCGCACTACCAGAAGATGACTTATGGGGTTTACCTGGGTGCCAAGAAGCTCAAGCACTATTTCCAGGAGCATCCAATGACAGTGGTGAGCACTGCTCCCATCTCGGAGATCATGGGCAACAATGTTGCAAGTGGCCGGATGGCTAAGTGGGCAATTGAGCTAGCTGCTTACACCCTGTTGTATGCAAGAAGAGAAGCCATCAAATCCCAGGCTCTAGCTGATTTCTTTATTGACTGGGCCGAAATGCAGTATGAGCCTCCCTTGACGGAAACAAACTTCTGGAGGATGCATTTCGATGGCTCCAAAGTAAAAGAGGGACTTGGTTCTGGTGTTGTACTCACCTTACCCAAGCGGGACTAGCTCAAGTATGTGCTTCCGATTCACTTCCCGGCATCCAACAATGTTGCCGAGTATGAGGCCTTGGTCCATAGGGCTGAAAGTGTCCAAGGAGATTGGAATCTGGCGGATTGTTTGTTATGGCGACTCGGATCTGGTGGTTCAAAAATTCTCGGGGACTTGGGACGCGTTGGATGCCAACATGGCGTCTTATCGGTTCCTAGTCCAGATATGACCGGATTCTTCGATGGGTGTGAGTTCCATCACATCCACCGAGCTGAGAATGATGCAGCAGATGCTCTGTCCAAGTTGGGGTCTTCTCGGCAGTTTATCCTGCCTGGGATTGCTCTGGCACATTTGAGGAAGCCCTCTATCAAGCCATCCCCTAACTCGGATTCCATATTCATCCCGGCTCTACCAGACTCAGAAGTTGTTCCCATGGAGATTGACTGGGAGAGCTCAAAGGAGAACCCGGGGACTGCTCCATCAGACCCGGGGACTGCCTCTGCAAAACCGGGGACTATCGCATTCATCGAGGGGATCAGTTCTCAGTACTCGGGGACTCGTCTCCAACTTGGAGCAAGTCATGGCAGCTGATCCAATGGAAGTGGACAAACCAGTGTTTCCTATTCGGGGGACACCAAGTTGGGCTTTGCCCATATTATCCTTTCTGATGAATGGCACTTTGCCGAGTGACGAGGTCACAGCCAGGAAGATACAAAGAAGATCCAAGGGCTACACCATCATCAACAAAGAGATGCACAAGAGAAGTGTTACTGGTGTGCTCCAACGCTGTGTTGAGCCAAAAGGAGAAGAGATTCTGAGGGAATTACACCAAGGAGAATGCGGGCACCATGCCTCATCTCGGGCCTTGGTCAAGAAAGCATTCCGGCATGGATTCTTTTGGCTCACTGCCTTGCAACAAGCAGAAGATCTGCTGAGGAAGTGCAATGGGTGCCATAGGTATGTAAGCAAGATTCACATGCCAGCTTCCGAGTTGAAGACAATCCCCATCACTTGGCCTTTTTCTGTCTTGTGCTTGGATATGGTGGGTCCTTTCAAGCCGGCTCGGGGAAATAGAACTCACATCTTGGTCATGATTGATAAGTTCACCAAATGGATTGAAGTGAAGCCAATCCGGAAGTGTGATGGAAACACAGCAGTGAGCTTCTTGAAGGACATTATCCTGAGGTATGGCTATCCGCATGGGATCATTTCGGATAATGGGACAAACTTTGCTGAAGGAGGTTTTGCTCGGTTCTGTAAGGAGAAGCGGATCTGGCTGGACATCGCATCAGTCGCCCATCCGGCTTCCAATGGGCAAGTCGAAAGAGCAAATGGCATGGTCCTTTCCGGGATAAAGCCAAGGCTAATTGAGCCATTATAGTGAACCCCTGGTTGTTGGTTGGACGAGTTGCCAGCGGTGTTGTGGAGTCTAAGGATTACCCCTAACCGATCAACCGGATACATAACATTCTTCCTGGTATATGGAGCTAAGACCGTGGGGCCCACTGACCTTGAGCATGACTCGCCCAGAGTAACCCTCTATACTGAGGCGGAGACAAGATAATCTCGAGAAGATGATGTTGATCTGCTTGAAGAAGCAAGAGAAATAACTCTATCGCGCTCAGCTGTATATCAACAGAATCTGAGACGCTATCATAGCCGGAAAGTAAACCCAAGGGTATTCCGAGAAGGAGACTTGGTGCTGAGGCTTGTGCAACGCACAGCTGGGGTGCACAAGCTTTCCCCGCCTTGGGAGTGTCCTTTTATTGTGAGCAAGGCTCTGCACAATGATGTCTATTACCTCATCGACGCACAGGCACCGTAGAAGAACAGGGCGGATAAATCCGGAGAGGTATCCAAGCGTCCCTGGAATGTAGCTCTACTCCGCCGTTTTCATTCCTGAACAAACATTGTATGTATATTCTCAACCGAGTTAAATTCCAAGTCGGCACTCCGAATTTGAACTCGGGGACTGCCCGTGCCAAACTTGCTCTGTGTTATTTATTGTCTTTATTTTGTCTAATCGGTTGGACTACTCAAAATTTCACGCGCATGTCTAGTAATGTGTTTAAACCTAAGGGCCAACTCTTCGACTTTGCTTCTGTCTGCAACCCGGCTTCATGGCAAGCAAGAGAACAAGCCAAAGGTCAAGGAACACATGAAAAATTGGTAAGGAAAAGAGGAGTGTATCAACCAAGTAGGGTGTCTTTTACTTCCGTGTTTTTGGCTAAGTGGTGGGCAGCGTTAAGTTAAAATCTCAAAGTGGTTAAGTATTAGAAACTCGGTTTTTGAAATATTGTGGCTCGACTACCAAAAAGACACAAGTGGTAGGTAAGAGCAAAGACAAAAGAACTGGGTGGATAAAAAAACAACCCGGGGACTTGCATTTAACGCAATCCGACATTAAGCCAGTCTTGCTAAAAAACTTGATAGAACAAGGTAGCACTTGAAACAATAAACTATTGATACATGTGCACCCGGCATACCAGGGATCTGATAAAAAGTTTGCAGTTAAAGTAAAAGCAGGACCTTAAGATATTGTCGAGGGAGTGGAGTTGGCTTCCGCGCTGGACAGATCCAAAGACTCGAAGGTGAGCGCGGAGACGTGTTCGGGAGCAGCAGTTGAGGTCGGAGGAGCGGACCCAGATGCGATGTCCTCGGCTGCGGTCCCCGCCGCACCCAACTCGGGAGCAGGTGTGGCGATCACCATCTCGGTGGTCACAGCTCCGGAGGGGGCAGTGGCGACGGGTCAATCCGGACCGCTTCGGAGCCAGCTCCTGGCTCGGTTGCTTCCTGATCACCCTCCATCTCGGCCTCCTCCCTAGCATCGTCCTGCTCGGCTCCTTCGTCGCCAACGTCATCCCGCTACTCCTCTTCATCACCTGGGTTCCCGTCATTGCCTTCATCACCGTCCTCATCTTCATCATCATCTTCAACGTCCGTGTCCGGCTCCGTGGGGCCGTCGATGAACTCGGCGGTGTCCGCGTATGAGGCAATCCGGTAGGCGGTCTCCTTGCAGCGCTGGATGTACTCGCCTTGGAGGGTCCACTTGGACTTGTTCCGGAGATCCTTGAGCTTCTCGAGATCCAGATTATCATACCAACGTAGCATGAAATGGAGGGCTTCATCAGCGCCAGCTCGGGCTACTGAGGCGCACCATTTCTTCAGCTCCACTTTGGCATAATCCAGTTTGGAGGCTAGTTCGTTGATGGTGGTTGTGAAGGGTACGTTGCATAGAAAACAAAAAAATTCCTACGCGCGATAAACCTGAATGGCCAAGATCTAATCTATGAGATGAAAGGCAACATGGAGAAAGAGAGTCTTGAGATAACATACCCTCTAAGAATCAAAGTGGTACGAGATAAAATCTCATTGTTGGCGCAGTAGTAGTCACGCCGATCCCGAGCGAGAAGAAGTGCACCGCAATCCGGCGGTGCCTCCGTAATCGGTCACACGTTCAGCTCGATGAAGACTTCCGTTCCCTTGATCCAGCGGGTAGCAGAAGTAGAGGATCCCGGCGGAACTCCAGCAGCACGACGGCGTGGTGGTGGTGAAGAATCCCACGGTCAGGGCTTCGCCAAGCCGGAGACCATGGAATGGAGCAGCGGGTGGAGGGAAAAGGGAGTGGGCAAGTGTGTAGAGAAGAGGGAGCTCTCGCCCTCCTTTTATAGGGGAGGGGAAGGCAGCCCAAGGGGGGGTACAGACAGCCATGGGTTCCCCCACCCCTTCCTCTCTTCATGTGAGTGGAAGCCCCACTCACACCCACTCATACTCCCCTAATTTTCCACTTAGAAAATCCAAAGGTTTTTCTTTAATAAATAAATAAAACATTTTTATTTCTTTATTTATATTTGTTAATTCCATTAAAAAACATTTGCATGCAGCACCTCGAATCATTTGTTAATTCTATTAACAACCATTCGATGAAAAACCCCTTGAACTATTTCAATTTTCCCCCGAAACAATTTTTCGGAGCTGCCCAAAATATTTTCGGTATTCTGTATCCTCTGTAACGCTTCATCGAACCTTAAGTGTGTCACCCTACGGTTCGCGAATAATATATACATGACCGAGATTCCTCTTCGATCAATAATCAACAACGGGATCTGGAGATCCGTGATGACTCCTATATATTCAACGATGACTCCCATGATCGTGTGAACCTTTCAACGTCGTAACGATTTCCCTTTGTCTCGCGATATTTTACTTGTCCGAGATCCGATCATCGGTATCCACCATACCTTGTTCGATCTCGTTATCCGACAAGTACTCTTTTCTCGTTCCCGTGATATAACATCCTTGTGATCATATCACATGCTTGCAAGCGATGTCGATGTGATATCACCGAGAGGGCCCTGAGTATATCTCTCCGTCATATTGGATGGACAAATCCCATTCTTGATCCATGAGCTTCAACTAACACTTTCTGAATACCTAATGCCACCTTTATAGTCACCCTGTTACGGTGTGACGTTTGATGTCATCAAAGTATTCTTTCGGTATTAGTGATTAACATGATCTCATGGTCTGAGGAACAATGTTACTCCGAATGTAAGACATAAAAACAAAACTAAATGACTTGATCGTATTGTTAGGGTCTAAGTTCATCATGTCATTCTCCTAATGACATGATCCCGTAATTAACAACATCCAATGTCTATGATCAGGAAACCTTGATCATATGTTAATCAATGAGCTAGTTAAAAGAGAAGCTTCACTAGGAACGTTGGTTTGTTTATTAATCACACATGTATCAACGTTTCCGGTTAATACAATTCTAGCATGAGAAATAAACATCTATCATAAACAAGGAATAACATAATAAACACTTTATTATTGCCTCTCGGGCATATTCCCTTCAGTCTCCCACTTGCACTAGGGGCAATAATCTAGTGATGAATCTAACACCCATTGAGTTCTGGTGTTGATCATGTTTTGCCCTTGAGAGAGTTTTAGTCAACGGATCTGCCACATTCAAATCCCTATGTACTTTGCAAATCTTCACATCCCCATCTGCGCCATGCTCACGGATGGAGTGAAAACAGCGGTTGATATGCTTAGAATTCTTGTGAGACCTTGGCTCCTTAGCATTGGCTATGGCACCATTGTTGTCACAATAGATAACCATTGGATCCGACGTACTCGGAACCACGCCTAGTTCGGATATGAACTCCTTCATCCAAACTGCTTCCAGTGTTGCCTCCGAGGCAGCAACATATTCTGCTTCTGTTGATGATCTCGCCACCACGGATTGCTTGGAACTCCTCCATCTTATAGCTCCTCCATTCATACCAAATACGTACCCGTACTGAGACTTAGAGTCATCCGGGTCAGTGTCAAAGCTAGCATCGACATAACATATTGCGACGAGCTCTTCTTCACCGCCATATATGAGAAACATATCCTTAGTTCTTCTCAAGTACTTAAAGATATTCTTGACCGCCGTCCAGTGTTCCAAACTTGATCAGATTGGTACCTACTAGTCAAACTAAAAGCATGTGCCACATCCGGTCTTGTACATAGCATAGCATACATGATAGAACCTATGGCTCAAGCATAGGGAATCTTGTTCATTCTCTCTCTATCTTCTGTTGTAGCTGGACATTGAGTCTTACTCAATGTTTTGCCTTGCAACATAGGTAAGAACCCCTTCCTACTCTCTTACATTCTGAACTTCTTCAGAATCTTGTCAAGGTATGTACTTTGTGAAAGTCCAATTAAGCGCCTTGATTTATCCCTGTAGATTTTGATGCCTAATATATAAGCCGCTTCACCGAGGTCTTTCATCGAAAAACTACTGTTCAAATAACCTTTTACGCTTTTTAAAAGTTCTATATCATTTCCAATCAACAATATGTCATCCATATATAGTACTAGAAATGCTAGAGAGCTCCCACTCACTTTCTTGTAAATACAAGCTTCTCCATATGTTTGGACAAATCCAAACCCTTTGATCACCTTATCAAAACGGAGGTTCCAACTCCGGGATGCTTGCTTCAGTCCATAAATGGAACGTTGAAGCTTGCACACCTTGTCAACATCCTTAGGATCAACAAAACCTTTGGGTTGCATCATATACAACTTTTCCTCAATGTCACCATTAAGGAACGCCATTTTGACATCCATCTGCCAGATTTCATAATCGAAAAATGCAGCAACTGCTAACATAATCCTAACTGACTTAAGCATCGCTACTGGCGAGAAAGTCTCATCATAGTCAACTCCTTGAATTTGTCGGAAACCTTTTGCGACAAGTCGAGCTTTATAGACGGTCACATTACCATCAGCGTCAGTTTTCTTTTTAAAGATCCATTTGTTCTCAACGGCCTTGCGGTCATCGGGTAAGTCCACCAAAGTCCAAACTTAGTTTTCATACATGGATCCTATTTCAGATTTCATGGCTTCAAGCCATTTGTTGGAATCTGGGCTCATCATCGCTTCATCATATGTCGCGGGGTCATCACCTCCATCTACCGTGAAGTTTAATACGGGATCTCCGTATAGTTCAGGCCTTGTACGTTCCCTAGTTGACCTGCGAGGTGCGGTAGTTTCCTCTACTCGAGTTTCATGATCTTGATCATTAGCTCTCTCTTCAACTGACGGGGTCGGCACCGGAACAACTTCCGGCCCTGTGCTACTCGCCATTCCAAGAAGCGAAGGTTCAATAACCTCGTCGAGTTCTACCTTCCTACTATTCACACCTTTCGAGAGAAACTCCTTCTCCAAAAAGGATCCATTCTTGGCAACGAAAATCTTGCCTTCGGATCTGTGATAGAAGGTGTACCCTATTGTTTCTTTAGGGTATCCTATGAAGACGCATTTTTCCGCTTTGGGTTCAAGTTTATCAGGTTGAAGCTTCTTCACATAAACATCGCATCCCCAAACTTTTAGAAATGACAGCTTAGGTTTTTTCCCTACCATAATTCATACGGTGTCGTTTCAACGGATTTAGATGATGCCCTATTTAAAGTGAATGCATCGGTCTCTAGTGCATAACCCCAAAACGATAGTGGCAAATCTGTAAGAGACATCATAGATCGAACCATATCCAATAAAGTACGATTACGACGTTCGGAAACACCATTACACCGTGGTGTTCCGACAGGTGTGATTTGTGTAACTATTCCACATTGTTTCATATGCATGCCAAACTCGTAACTTAGATATTCACCTCCACGATCAGATCGTAGAAATTTAATCTTTCTATTACGATGATTTTCAACTTCACACTGAAATTCTTTGAACTTTTCAAATGTCTCAGATTTGTGTTTTATTAAGTAAATATACCCGTATCTACTCAGATCATCCGTGAAAGTGACAAAATAACGATATCCATCGCGCCGATACACTCATTGGTCCACACACATCATTATGTATGATTTCCAGTAAGTCTGTTGCCAGTTCCATGCTTCCAGAAAACGGGGTTCTAGTCATCTTGCCCATAAGGCATGCTTCACATGTTTCAAATGATTCATAATCAAGTGATTCTAAGAGTCCATCAGAATGGAGCTTCTTTATGCGTTTAACACCAATATGACCTGAGGGTGCACCCCTGAAGAAGAAAATTGAGAAGGTATGAGTGGGAAGATTCGGACCGAGTAGACTACAACTCGGTCGAGTCTTGTCTACTCGGCCCAAATCTTGGGGACTGGATGGTAGATAAGAAAAGAGATAGAAGAAAAATGGAAAAGTTTGCAACTCGGAAATCTGGATAGTTAAGAAATATACTTACTCGGTTGGTGTTCTCGGTGTCTTCGGTAGCTTTGCATAGACGATACATCTCGCTAAAGTATTGCTGGACGCGGCTACGGCCATCGAGACAGGGCCAACATCTGCTTGGTTCCAGGCCTGCCGATAGTTGTCTAGGATGCTAAGTCTCGTGCCGTCCCATTCCGGACGACCGAGCTTCTTGTTGTCCTAGTCGGATTCGATGTGGCCTATCCGGTCCAGGACAGTACCCATGTCCTCTCGGAGCTAAGGGATTGGAACATCAGATTGGATGGTGAGGGTACCTGCCTTGCCTTTGGATCCGGTGGTGGCGAGCTTCTTCCTCTTCTTCAGCTCCTCGTACTGTGCGGCTTCGCGCTCCTGCCTCTGCTTGTGCTCCTCCTGTAGTTCAACCCAGTGATCTGGGAAGCTCACTGGGGTAGCTCTCCCGCTGATGCCCGCTCCTGGAGCTTGTTGGTCCTTGGATCCGAACTGAATTTATACTGCACCAACTTGGTGTTGCGAGTAACAGGGCCGCTCTTGGCCTGCTCGGCTGCAGCCGCATCCAAAGGTCTAGGCTGCCTGGGCTTGTTGAGTGGCCAGTCTGTTTTTTTGGCTGGGGGCTGCTGCTGGTGTGGCTACCCGGCCTCCTTGGCACCTGGCGGTGGGTACTCGGCAGATCGTGCTTGCCGCTGCTTCTCGGGAGGCTGCTGCTACCCAGCATGCTGTTTCTCGGGCCGCTGCTGCCCGGCTTGCCCTGCAGCTCGCTTGGGTTGCTCTTCGGGCGGCTGTTGCTGCGGAGTCGGTGTTGCTGCTGGCCACGTTGGCTGCTTCTTGGTGGCAGGTTCGGGAGGCTGCTGCTGCGGAGTTGGTGTTGCTGCTGGCGGTGTTGGCTGCTTCTCAACGATTGGTTTTGGGGGTTGTTGCTGCGGAGTTGGTTGAGGTGCTGGTGGTGTTGGTTGCCGCTCACTCGGCTCTGGTGCTACCAGTGGTGACTGATGTGGGTCAGGAATAGGCTCTGTTGTGGACTGCCGCGTCTCGGTGGGGGGCTCCATTGCTGGTTGCTCGATGTTGGGTTCCGGCTGCACAGGAACCCGATCATCCTCCATCTCGGTGCCAGTGTTGTCGGCACCGAGGTCTTGCTCGTTCTTAACGGGAGGAGGCACCTTGGTCCTCTCCTCCGGTCGGTATTCTCCTTCGTCCGGATGAAGGTCCACGATGTTCTCGGGTGCACTTGGCTTGGGTGGCGCATTGGTAGCATTTACATCCAGTGCATCACTGAGAAGAAAAGAAAGAAAGAAAGAATGAGAAGGGTGAAAATACAAAGCATAAGAACAGAAAAAACAGAGTAGACAGAGAAAACAGAGAGATGCAAAACATAGAATAGAGCTTCTTGGCTGGACTTACCCGTCCGCGACAGGCCGCTTCTTACGCGTAGTGGTGCGTCTGGTGGTCTTCTTGGTCTTCTTGGCAGGGGGTTTAACGGCTCCGCTGCCCGGCCTCTTCTTCGTTCTAGTGGGAGCGGCCATGGACACGGGCTGCGCGTCTATTGTCTCTTCCTTCTCCAACTCATCTGCTAGCAAGAAAGACAAATGCCAATACGAGTAAGAGAGGAAACCAGAGTAAATTGAAGGGTAGACAATAGTGGACTTAGTCACCTTCATCGTCCTTGGACCAGTCCCGAATTGAGGTGGAGATCAGAGACTTACCATCTTGGTCGACGAGCGGGATACAGAGAGTATCCTGGACGTCAAACGCCTATGCGTCGTCTTCGGTCCTATCCGGCTGCTAGTTATGTTCAGGGATGGCCTTTTCCTCTATTTTTTGGCGAGGAATGACCTAAGGATGCAAGTACAGAGCATAAGAAATAAACAATATTCGAGATTACCGAGTGAAGGTTCTACTTGGTCTAGCATGCAAACACAAAGCATATGAAGCTAAGTCCTAAAGAGGGAAACAGTTTGAGGTTCTACTCGGTCTAGCATGCGAGCAGAAATCATAATAAAGCTAAGTCCTAACAGAGGAGTCCTACTCGGTATATAATGCAAACACAAAGCATATTGGGCTAAGCCTAAGGGAGAGAATGTAAGGACCCCAGACCGACAGTCTGAAACCCTACGTATGCATACATTCACGATCCCAGAAAGATCAGTCGTGAACAACATACACAGTTGGCACACAGAAATACATCATCCATTACACGAATACATAAGGGTATTACATAAAAGATCACATGATCAAGTTTAAGCAACTGCCACAAAGGGCAGGCAACTTAACAAACACAGCGGAAGACAATTAAAACACAACGTAGTTGAGCCCAAGTCACGCCTTAACCTACAGGCTGCTGACCCGGAGACGATCCTAGTTCGCAAAGCCGTCAACTCCGTACTTCTCTTCATAGATATCCTTCGGAGGCTCCTTCTCAAAGTCTGGCAAGTAGATACCAGGGGCGAAACCATAATGAGTACATTTGAATGTACTCAGCAAGACATCCATCATGTCACTTACCAACATGCAAATATGCTTATATGGTGGAATAGGTAGGCTATAAATAGGGTTCACTATCAATAGTGTTCATATATGATGACACCACAGTTGCAGTCAGGTTAATCTGTATCTTCGTTGAAGAAGATACTTCAGAAGAAATAAAATAATATAGTTTTATTTCTCTTGTAGATATCACATGTACAAGAGGTTTTGTTAAACTTTTGTTTAAAGAATATTTTCTCTTTGCAAAACTTCTTGGAATCAGTTTCCAGAATTCTTGCTCAGAGTAGAAAAGGTTTTCTTTGCAAAACAATTCATTTTGTATAACATCATCTGGCTTTTCATCATTGACGATACCTCCACGGTATAAGTTTCCATTCCTTTCCGAACTTCACAAGTTCAACACTTCCTTTCCAAAACTTCCTTTTCAAAAACTTCCTTTTTGAAAACATTGACACAATGCTAGCTACATGGCCATTCAACTGTCCATATCCGAGGACGCGGCTTCTTCGAAAAAGTTATACTCTGCAGAGGTGTACACATCCACCAGATCCAGTACACCTCCCGTGAAACAATCACGGACTGTAACAACAGTATGTAAACATCAGGTATATGATCATAACCATCCACTATGTTCAAGCTAGAATATGCCTATCTCTCAGTTGAGTTTTACCACACCCCCGGCACCGAGCTAATCCCCGCCAAGCCAGGATGCCTCAGCTGATGCATCCGGAGGGAAAATTAATCCCACACTTTATATGTCTCCACGACATTCGGTTCAGAGGATCGCATCCCCTATAGCACATTGAGATAGCACACACTAATAAGAACAAACTTCAAGTTAAGCCCCTTGCCCATGTTGGGGTAGGGTGGCAGTACGGTAAAGGTTGTCCGGCGAAGACTAGGTTATGTGTCATTTTTGAAAACACCACTTTCTCAAAAATGACCACTTCCACATTCCTCCGGAGAACAAGGATCCGCCTTTTCTCCGGGGTTTTCCGTAAAGCCTTTGTTTTGTAGAATCACAATTTTAGGGTGTCCACTTAGGGACTAGTACATTTGATGGTAATAAATACCATAGGGTGGCTTATGGGCTTGGTATTACCAAGTTTAACTACTGGCATGATAGTAACCTATAATATAGTATAGTAGTAAATTCCACATCAAAAATAGTTTTGATAATCAAGTTTTTGTAAAACTTCAGAGGTAAAACATGCATGATAGATAATGATAAGTATTGTATCAGCAAGCATCAGGATGGCTTGCCTGGTATCTCTTTGTGTCCCCGGTTGTTGGAGTGACTGGAACTTGAAACACAGCTTCCCGACACTTCCTTCCTCTTCGTTTTCTAACGTCGTAAAAAGAATAAAGGACACACATTCAGAACCAAACAAGACAAACAAGGCTACAAGTAATACATACAGCAAGCAATCAAGAAGTACCACCCAAGTTCTCAATTTTTCCCTTAAGAAAAATTGGCATAAAAACTATAGTTGAAAAGTCTGCTTTTTTTCTAGTGCTTATGTGTGGCCAATTCAATGATTTTTTTTTTGTTATGAACACCATGGACCAGTGGGGTAGAGCACATGTTACTAGACAGTAGGGTGTCACATAAAACACATTTTTATGTCTAAAAACTTCCCTAACAATCTCTATGGCTAGCACATATAATTTGCTAAAATACTCAAGTGGTGAAAAAGCTCATGACAACAAGTCAAACCTATTTTTCCACCATGAGGCAAACATACCAGTGGGTGTTCCACTAGCAAATATGCTCACCAAGAGGTTAATAAGCCTCTGGTCACTTTTATAAAAGTGCTCAAAACAAACAAACAAGCATCCAAAAACTCCTACTCATACTAGTAGAAAATTTAGGAAAAATACTAGACTATTTTAGGCTACACTAGATAATGTTATGCACAAGTGTGCAAGCTAGCAGAGGAAAAATACTCCTCTAACCAGTACCATAAATGCTACTGGATTCCACAAAATAACATAAAAAGCATAGCTAGGAAACAAGGAAAAACTATGCTTAAAATGCTACACATGTGAGGAGATTAATTCCTAGTCATCCAAGTGTTATTCATGCTTTTATGCTACTTAAGAGGAAACCTATCAGAGGTGAAAACCCTAAGATAATAATACCACAAGGACATTCCATCCTCTGGTTTCCACACCAAAGATTCATATTTTTCCCTAGGGGAAAAACAAGACAAAAAGCATACATGAATATCCTAGTATGAAATTTAGACTTTAGGCATTGCTATTTAAATCTATTTCAAACACAAGCACCAAGTATATAGAGGTGCTATAACCAAAATAACAGTACCTAAATGGTACTGGTTTCATGAGAATTAATCTAGCAATAAGCCCAAAAAAAACATTTAAAGATCTACTCAAAATATATATAAAAGAAACACATCTAGTGTGGGGGAAATAATGTTTCCACCAAAAATGCAATGAAACCAGTGGGTGCTCCACTAGCATATCAAAGCATTAAGAGGTCACAAAGCCTCTGGTCCATTTGATAAAAATTAATAAAATGCTAAACTAGCACCTAGTGCAATAACAATACTAGTAGAAAATAATAGGGTGCTTAAATAAGCAAGGCACTGCTACTCATGTTATTGTTTTCACACAAGTGAAAACTTTAGGGGTCAAGTACTCATAACAAACTTATCAAAATGCTACTGGACCTATGGATACAACCCAAAAATATGTGGTCACAAAACCACAAATGATTATGTCAAAATTCCACACATGAGGGAATTTTTCCATAACCATTCTCATAGTAATGATTAAGCTACTCATGCTTTTATACCAACTCAAATGCAATCTAGCAGAGGTGATACTAACAAAATATAAGTACCAACATGGTACTGAATCTAATATCTCAACACAACAATTCAATCACTTGCACACAAATTAATCATTCAAAAATTATATGCAAGTAATAAACTAGAGATGAACATATGCTACTAACAAATATCATATTTCTTCTCCACTCAAGTCCACACATTATAACATGCTAAAATAGCTAAGTAAACCTTATAAAACAAGTTCACACAACTTATACATGCTAGAAAACAATATTGTAACACAAAAATATAATCACATAATTTAAATAGCTAAAATGCCAAAATGGCAGAAACAAGCAAATCAAAGATCTGTCCACCAAATTTTCTATGATGCTCTAAAAATTAAACCCTTCTAGGTTTGGATAGCCATAAACATGTACAAGACCATCCAATTGAGTTTGCATCAAAAATCATTTTTAATAATTTTATAAAAATCACCAAAGTGCTCTCTGGTGTTTTACCAAATTGCATGCCATTTCAAAAATACAATGAATTTGGAAACGAGGTTAAATGCTCCTGTTAGGAAATTTCAAGGGCTTTCCAATGCAATTGGCCTCACTTCATTCTGAGTTGTAAAATAAAAATGGTGCTCATTTTGGTGTTTCTGGTAGCTGTTACCAAAACATTTTTCATTTCAAAACCATTCATCCAAAAGTAGATCTACAAGTTGGAGGTGGTTCAAATTTAGTTTATGTACAACTGTGATTTTTGGTTTGATCAAATTAATTTGTTTGGTTGCCTTTTAGAGCCAAAAGTAAACAGATCTGTTTCTGTGAAAAATAAAAGGGAAATCAAACTAGTCCTGGGCCGGATCTCACTGTTGGGCCGGCCAGATCTGCGTTTACCGCGGTGGGATCTACCCAGCGCCGCTGACCAGCGGGCCAGGGTCCACGCGGGCAGCCACGCGGGCGAATCTGTGGCCCACCTGCAGGTTTAACTCCTAAGCGCGGTTAAGGAGGCGGTGACGCGAGCGTTGCGTCACCATGATGTCACGCCGGCGGGAGGGGAACTCCGGCGAGCAATCAAACGGCGCAAACGACCATCATTCGTCGATTAACCGGCACCAATACGATTCTTACAACGAGGGGAAGCTAACGAACACAACGTCGTTTCCGGGGATACGCCGGAGAGCGGCGGCGACCATGGTGCGGCGGCGGATGGAAACACGCACGGGACGGCGGCGATTTAGGGGTTTAGGGAGGGGGGAAAACGACGGGGTGGTTCCCCTGCTCACCACGGACGCGTTGGAGGGCTCGGATGAGGAGGAGGGAGCTCGAGGCGGCCGGGATTCGTCGACGGAGCTCGCCGGCCCCGAGGACGAAAGTGGATGGCGCGGCCACCACGCGACGTTTCTTCTCGATTCCTTGTGCACCGAGCAACTACTCGACGAGGCGGAGACAAAGGAGCCAACGGCGACCGGCGGCGAGGTCCGCAGCGGCCGAATCGACGGCGGCCATTTCGGCCTAGGGTTTGGGTTGGCTTTTCTTGCACAGTAGAGAGAAGAGAGGGGGTTTGCTCGAGGGGGGGGAGAGAGAGGGGGCAGGTAGCAGCACATTGGAGGGGTTTTTAATCAACTAGAAGCCTTCTACTCGAAGCTAAGGAGCATGGGCTCCCATGTCCTCCATTGCATCATCTACAGGAAGAAGAAGGACACCATGTGACTCAGCTTACATTTAAGTCCCTGGAGAATTACAAGTAGGTCCCTGTACTCTCTGAAAATGGATGTTTTCCCTAAGCAAACAAAGTCAAAATTTGAAATCCTTTTGCCCAAAATTCTAATTAGTTAAGATACACAACATATATGAAAATTGGCTCATTTGCCTAAACTTGATAATTCAAAGTTGTTCAAATTTGAATTCTTACATAAATGGACATTGAATTTATTTGACTACTTAGGAGCTTCCAAAAATGATAATTTTTGGCACACATTCCTTATTTGATGTGTTCCTTATGTGGTAGAAAATTCAAGTCATTTTGAGTTACTTCATAGAACAAACTTGTTCAAATTTCAAAAAGGTGCTGTCAAGAAAACAGGGGTTTTTGGCAACTTAAATTATTCAAAAACTTGTGCCCTTTTGGTTTTCATCCTAATTTATGATATAGAGCATGTGGTATTTATTTCATGGCATTTGGAAAAAGTTTGTAGAACAAACTTGTTCAAAATCCCAATTGTTGCTGTGGAGAAAAACCATGTTTTCAGGACTTTAATGGATTCAATTTTTGGTCTCCTCTTGTGTGTGTTCCTTATTTGATATAAGGAAGCAATGGTATTAATTTCATCTCATTTTAAGAAAGTTTCCAATAGTAACTTGTTTTAGTTTTCTGTTTCTGGAAATATTGGAATTTCTATTTAATAAAGCACTTGGCTTTTCTTTAGCAATGCTTTGCCAAAATATTTATGTGACTAGAGATAGCAAGTAAATGCTCTCTAATACTATTGTTTTTAATCTTGCAAGGTTGGAAAAACATTTGATAATATTTTGGTGAAGCATTTAAGAATGCCTCTTTTTCTGATAATCCTTTATGGAAATTTATTAAGTGTTTCTTCTTTCTTAAATTAGGTCTTGGAATAATATTCAACAAGTATTGGATTCCTAATATGTTTTTGGAAAACTCTTTGATCAATATTTACTTTAGAAAATATTGTCAAAGTCATTGGAACAAGATGTTGAATATTTTTAGATTACTGCTTTGCAATCTTTTTAAGTTTGTTTTCAATTTCTTAGCCATGTAAGATTATATAATTAGTTTGTTTAGTTGCACTCAAACAAACACAAACAAACACAACCAAGGTTTATTAGTCAAGCAATTAGCAAAACAACAGTGTTATCAGGTATTCCAAAATTGGGATGTGACAGGTCCTCCCCCCTTAAAAAGAATCTCGTCCCCGAGATTCACAAGCGAGGACTAAGGGAGGGCCAACAAACACAAAGTTAGTGTTGGAGTGCAGGTGCTTCCCCCTTTGACTTTTCTTGGGAGGAGGGGTTCTTCCCTAAATTAGCCAATTTATTTTAAAAAGAATACACCAGTACTATTTTAGGTCCAAAACTTTTGTTTCCTAGTTGGAACAAAAATTAAGGTTAGTGCAGAACTATCTGGAAATGTACCGTCAATTATTTCATGAGTTCTTAGCTATATCCCACATATTACATACCACATATGGAGTGGTGTACCACTCTCATAACAAGGTATATAAGAAGCTAAAAATATAGCTTGTGGGTGCAAGAGGTTAGGTTGCTAAGGTAAAACAAACAGACAGAACAATACCCATGGCAGTGGATATTACTCACCACAAGCAACTATCACTTATTATGTTCATGATTTTAGTTGGATATTTTAGTTTCATAAGATACTCTTAATCACAATCATAACACAAGTATTAACTCATGCTAAGGTAAAAACATTTAAACAAAACCCAATAAGCAAGCAAACAACACCACAGATGAATAGACTATTTATTCACTAGGTTATTGTTTATTAGAGGTTTTGGAATCCATCAATCATGAACAATTAGCAAACAACCAGTAGCTAAAAACCAATTAATTCAATCATAAAGATACTCTAAAACACCATCTTTACACAAGATGAAACTCCTATTTCACAGGCATAAAAAGGTCTGCACAAATAACCTACTAGTATGACAAATCTACACCAGCATGCTATAAGAGATAATCATATCCTATAACCATAGAACATGAAGCTAAATAATTCATGGCATGATAACAGAAGTACTAACTCCCTAAACATGCTATATCAACACATATACTCATAAAATAAAAAGAGGGTAATACTAGAGCAAAAATCACCATTTTCTAGTGGTGAAACTAGTTTCACTCTAGAGAAACAAACAATGCTATCATGATGTTTAAACTTAAACAAGAAAGTCATGAATATAAGTGTACCTAATAACAGTACACAAAACTTACTCATGTTAGTAAGCATAAACATCAAAACAATTTTATGATACAACTATTAAACATGCAAAAATTTCTTCTAGCAATTTCTGTTTTTCTTAAACAATTACTAGCAAACAAGCAAGGTATAACTCACACAACCAGTAGCTATGAAATTAATGAAAAGTTATCTAAACCTTTTCAAAAATCCATACACTCAATTTAAAATTATTCACAAACAATCTTCCAATCAAGAGGAATTTATTTTATTTGTGAACAATTTAATTTTAGCACACGATAGTGAAACTTTTCTTAACATGATACCCCTAAGGAATATTATGCTAACAAAAGGATCACACCTAAACATATTAGTATTTACTAATAAGAGATAAACTTCTCACTTGCATAAGTGAAAAGAAACAATTAGATTTTTTTCCATGGTGGAAAATAGAAATCAATCACATAGTGAAACATGCTATTTTCACACATGTGTATGGTTGGGGATTTTCATCCTCAAGCCAAAAGGCAATGGGACCAGTGGGCTATGGCCTACTAATACCAATTAAAAATAGGTACTAAGCCTCTGGTTACTCATAAAAATCTTTGCATACAAGATAAAAATATAAGGCTATTTAATCTAGTGAAGCAATACTAGTGCATATTGATAGCAATTCTTACACATGCTTTAATATTAAAAAACATGCAAGCTAACATAGGTACAAGCATCAAAATAACAGTACCTTAATGGTACTGGTCTCAAGGAAAAACATAGCACAAAATCTAAGAAATTATACACAGATCTAGCTCTCACAATACTTCCAATTAATAAACTAGAAGGTAACAAATGCTATTTAATTTTTATTCGAGTTTCCAATCATGCACACACTTTCTAGGGTAGATTTATTGTACTCAAACAACATAGTAACAAGTCCTAACAACTCCATATAAGTTAGGAAGCAAGATTGAATAAAACACATATTCATTTCAATCAAGAGCACACAAAGAAACAAAAACAAGAAAACTGCTGTTTTCTAGATCTATCATAACCATTCCATCGTTCACTTTATTTTTAAACCTCGAATTTCATAGTACCTACAATGTCTACTAATATTTGGTTTCCAAAGTAGATACACATGATATCCTATCGACTAGTAAACGAATAGGTCATCATCTTATTTTCTCGTGACTTCTCCTTTTTACCAACTAGATTAAAAAGTGTCGTAAGTCACTTAATTCTTTGGTTTAGAAAGAGTTGTCATTATTTCACATGCTTTGGTTAGGTGTCAACCCAAGATTAGGCAAAGCATGTTAGTTTTGTTAGCTTTCTATTTAATCATGTTTGTCCGACAAGATACGACTAGCGTCATACGTCGAATATTGAATTGTGCTCTTTGGATTGGCTTTTGAGGGGGTTGCGCATCATGGCATGTAAAAACTTCTTTTGCACCTTTCTCCAGAGGAGGGAGGTATATAACTTTTAAAAGGGGATCTCTTTATTTTGGTCTTTTAAAAGGGAACATAAAAAAAATGCAACATTTAACCAATAGGGCCAAACTAGTCTTTTGCAAACAGACAAAACACAGAGGTTTTGGTCAGTATTGGTTGGTGCATTCACGCCTTTTCTTCTTTCAAGGTTGTCGTTGTTGGAGCTTTATATGTTGGAGTGCATCACTGGTAGCAACGCTATCAGCTCGTGTGGCTTGATGGTCCTCTATTATTAGGCCCAAAGGTGCTTTCATTGATTGTGGGGGAGATGGTGGTGGTTCACGACGGGTCGCATTGTGAAGCGAAAACAAGTATAAGTCTAAGCAACAAATTCTTGTTTTTGAATGCTATACAAACATTTTTGCTTGCAAAAACGTAACAAGAGGCGATTCAAAAACAAGAGCGGGGCAAGCACAAATCTGTAAATTTTGAGCACCCCACAAACATAAAGAAGCCTAGATGAACCAAATTCTACACCAAACAACAGCGCAAAGTCCTACGGACACACATAAGCAAGCCAAAACACACAAGCAAGGCTCCATTGGAGCTACGTCGGGGGAAACGACTCATGGGGTAATCGCTAAATTACTCCAAACTAGACTAATCCAAAAATCCTAGAAGTGGCTGAAGAACTATATCTACTTCTGACCATCATCACTGTAGAGCTAGGAAATTATTTTGGTCTTCTCGGGACATCGGCAAGTATACAAGTTTCTGGATAGAAACAAGATAATAGAAGTAAAGTTTTTGATAAAACCTTTAACTGAGAGAGGTAAAACTATGCAACAATCTGTTTTTGAAACCCCAACTATTTTCTGGACAGAAAACTTCAAAGACGAGAGATGTTTCAAAAACAGAGCGGAGCAATTGCAAACAAGTAAGAAATAAACTCTTAACCGAGAGAGATACCAATTCTGTAAGGCCCGCCCTTCGAACCACTGTTCAAGAACGCCCTTGATATGCATTTATAATCTTTTGAAAAGATAATAAGGAGGGGAAAATATACTAAAATTCCCTTAGATAAAAATAATGTAGATAGTAAATAGGTTTTTTTTACTCAAAAATACTTTGCTTTCCTATCTGACGTCCATGCTAACTAAGGTCTCCTAAGGTCAGGATGGCTCTGATACCAACTCTGTAAGGACCCCAGACCGACAGTCTGAAACCCTACGTATGCATACATTCACGATCCCAGAAAGATCAGTCGTGAACAACATACACAGTTGGCACACAGAAATACATCATCCATTACACGAATACATAAGGGTATTACATAAAAGATCACATGATCAAGTTTAAGCAACTGCCACAAAGGGCAGGCAACTTAACAAACACAGCGGAAGACAATTAAAACACAACGTAGTTGAGCCCAAGTCACGCCTTAACCTACAGGCTGCTGACCCGGAGACGATCCTAGTTCGCAAAGCCGTCAACTCCGTACTTCTCTTCATAGATATCCTTCGGAGGCTCCTTCTCAAAGTCTGGCAAGTAGATACCAGGGGCGAAACCATAATGAGTACATTTGAATGTACTCAGCAAGACATCCATCATGTCACTTACCAACATGCAAATATGCTTATATGGTGGAATAGGTAGGCTATAAATAGGGTTCACTATCAATAGTGTTCATATATGATGACACCACAGTTGCAGTCAGGTTAATCTGTATCTTCGTTGAAGAAGATACTTCAGAAGAAATAAAATAATATAGTTTTATTTCTCTTGTAGATATCACATGTACAAGAGGTTTTGTTAAACTTTTGTTTAAAGAATATTTTCTCTTTGCAAAACTTCTTGGAATCAGTTTCCAGAATTCTTGCTCAGAGTAGAAAAGGTTTTCTTTGCAAAACAATTCGTTTTGTATAACATCATCTGGCTTTTCATCATTGACGATACCTCCACGGTATAAGTTTCCATTCCTTTCCGAACTTCACAAGTTCAACACTTCCTTTCCAAAATTTCCTTTTCAAAAACTTCCTTTTTGAAAACATTGACACAATGCTAGCTACATGGCCATTCAACTGTCCATATCCGAGGACGCGGCTTCTTCGAAAAAGTTATACTCTGCAGAGGTGTACACATCCACCAGATCCAGTACACCTCCCGTGAAACAATCACGGACTGTAACAACAGTATGTAAACATCAGGTATATGATCATAACCATCCACTATGTTCAAGCTAGAATATGCCTATCTCTCAGTTGAGTTTTACCACACCCCCGGCACCGAGCTAATCCCCGCCAAGCCAGGATGCCTCAGCTGATGCATCCGGAGGGAAAATTAATCCCACACTTTATATGTCTCCACGACATTCGGTTCAGAGGATCGCATCCCCTATAGCACATTGAGATAGCACACACTAATAAGAACAAACTTCAAGTTAAGCCCCTTGCCCATGTTGGGGTAGGGTGGCAGTACGGTAAAGGTTGTCCGGCGAAGACTAGGTTATGTGTCATTTTTGAAAACACCACTTTCTCAAAAATGACCACTTCCACATTCCTCCGGAGAACAAGGATCCGCCTTTTCTCCGGGGTTTTCCGTAAAGCCTTTGTTTTGTAGAATCACAATTTTAGGGTGTCCACTTAGGGACTAGTACATTTGATGGTAATAAATACCATAGGGTGGCTTATGGGCTTGGTATTACCAAGTTTAACTACTGGCATGATAGTAACCTATAATATAGTATAGTAGTAAATTCCACATCAAAAATAGTTTTGATAATCAAGTTTTTGTAAAACTTCAGAGGTAAAACATGCATGATAGATAATGATAAGTATTGTATCAGCAAGCATCAGGATGGCTTGCCTGGTATCTCTTTGTGTCCCCGGTTGTTGGAGTGACTGGAACTTGAAACACAGCTTCCCGACACTTCCTTCCTCTTCGTTTTCTAACGTCGTAAAAAGAATAAAGGACACACATTCAGAACCAAACAAGACAAACAAGGCTACAAGTAATACATACAGCAAGCAATCAAGAAGTACCACCCAAGTTCTCAATTTTTCCCTTAAGAAAAATTGGCATAAAAACTATAGTTGAAAAGTCTGCTTTTTTTCTAGTGCTTATGTGTGGCCAATTCAATGATTTTTTTTTTGTTATGAACACCATGGACCAGTGGGGTAGAGCACATGTTACTAGACAGTAGGGTGTCACATAAAACACATTTTTATGTCTAAAAACTTCCCTAACAATCTCTATGGCTAGCACATATAATTTGCTAAAATACTCAAGTGGTGAAAAAGCTCATGACAACAAGTCAAACCTATTTTTCCACCATGAGGCAAACATACCAGTGGGTGTTCCACTAGCAAATATGCTCACCAAGAGGTTAATAAGCCTCTGGTCACTTTTATAAAAGTGCTCAAAACAAACAAACAAGCATCCAAAAACTCCTACTCATACTAGTAGAAAATTTAGGAAAAATACTAGACTATTTTAGGCTACACTAGATAATGTTATGCACAAGTGTGCAAGCTAGCAGAGGAAAAATACTCCTCTAACCAGTACCATAAATGCTACTGGATTCCACAAAATAACATAAAAAGCATAGCTAGGAAACAAGGAAAAACTATGCTTAAAATGCTACACATGTGAGGAGATTAATTCCTAGTCATCCAAGTGTTATTCATGCTTTTATGCTACTTAAGAGGAAACCTATCAGAGGTGAAAACCCTAAGATAATAATACCACAAGGACATTCCATCCTCTGGTTTCCACACCAAAGATTCATATTTTTCCCTAGGGGAAAAACAAGACAAAAAGCATACATGAATATCCTAGTATGAAATTTAGACTTTAGGCATTGCTATTTAAATCTATTTCAAACACAAGCACCAAGTATCTAGAGGTGCTATAACCAAAATAACAGTACCTAAATGGTACTGGTTTCATGAGAATTAATCTAGCAATAAGCCCAAAAAAAACATTTAAAGATCTACTCAAAATATATATAAAAGAAACACATCTAGTGTGGGGGAAATAATGTTTCCACCAAAAATGCAATGAAACCAGTGGGTGCTCCACTAGCATATCAAAGCATTAAGAGGTCACAAAGCCTCTGGTCCATTTGATAAAAATTAATAAAATGCTAAACTAGCACCTAGTGCAATAACAATACTAGTAGAAAATAATAGGGTGCTTAAATAAGCAAGGCACTGCTACTCATGTTATTGTTTTCACACAAGTGAAAACTTTAGGGGTCAAGTACTCATAACAAACTTATCAAAATGCTACTGGACCTATGGATACAACCCAAAAATATGTGGTCACAAAACCACAAATGATTATGTCAAAATTCCACACATGAGGGAATTTTTCCATAACCATTCTCATAGTAATGATTAAGCTACTCATGCTTTTATACCAACTCAAATGCAATCTAGCAGAGGTGATACTAACAAAATATAAGTACCAACATGGTACTGAATCTAATATCTCAACACAACAATTCAATCACTTGCACACAAATTAATCATTCAAAAATTATATGCAAGTAATAAACTAGAGATGAACATATGCTACTAACAAATATCATATTTCTTCTCCACTCAAGTCCACACATTATAACATGCTAAAATAGCTAAGTAAACCTTATAAAACAAGTTCACACAACTTATACATGCTAGAAAACAATATTGTAACACAAAAATATAATCACATAATTTAAATAGCTAAAATGCCAAAATGGCAGAAACAAGCAAATCAAAGATCTGTCCACCAAATTTTCTATGATGCTCTAAAAATTAAACCCTTCTAGGTTTGGATAGCCATAAACATGTACAAGACCATCCAATTGAGTTTGCATCAAAAATCATTTTTAATAATTTTATAAAAATCACCAAAGTGCTCTCTGGTGTTTTACCAAATTGCATGCCATTTCAAAAATACAATGAATTTGGAAACGAGGTTAAATGCTCCTGTTAGGAAATTTCAAGGGCTTTCCAATGCAATTGGCCTCACTTCATTCTGAGTTGTAAAATAAAAATGGTGCTCATTTTGGTGTTTCTGGTAGCTGTTACCAAAACATTTTTCATTTCAAAACCATTCATCCAAAAGTAGATCTACAAGTTGGAGGTGGTTCAAATTTAGTTTATGTACAACTGTGATTTTTGGTTTGATCAAATTAATTTGTTTGGTTGCCTTTTAGAGCCAAAAGTAAACAGATCTGTTTCTGTGAAAAATAAAAGGGAAATCAAACTAGTCCTGGGCCGGATCTCACTGTTGGGCCGGCCAGATCTGCGTTTACCGCGGTGGGATCTACCCAGCGCCGCTGACCAGCGGGCCAGGGTCCACGCGGGCAGCCACGCGGGCGAATCTGTGGCCCACCTGCAGGTTTAACTCCTAAGCGCGGTTAAGGAGGCGGTGACGCGAGCGTTGCGTCACCATGATGTCACGCCGGCGGGAGGGGAACTCCGGCGAGCAATCAAACGGCGCAAACGACCATCATTCGTCGATTAACCGGCACCAATACGATTCTTACAACGAGGGGAAGCTAACGAACACAACGTCGTTTCCGGGGATACGCCGGAGAGCGGCGGCGACCATGGTGCGGCGGCGGATGGAAACACGCACGGGACGGCGGCGATTTAGGGGTTTAGGGAGGGGGGAAAACGACGGGGTGGTTCCCCTGCTCACCACGGACGCGTTGGAGGGCTCGGATGAGGAGGAGGGAGCTCGAGGCGGCCGGGATTCGTCGACGGAGCTCGCCGGCCCCGAGGACGAAAGTGGATGGCGCGGCCACCACGCGACGTTTCTTCTCGATTCCTTGTGCACCGAGCAACTACTCGACGAGGCGGAGACAAAGGAGCCAACGGCGACCGGCGGCGAGGTCCGCAGCGGCCGAATCGACGGCGGCCATTTCGGCCTAGGGTTTGGGTTGGCTTTTCTTGCACAGTAGAGAGAAGAGAGGGGGTTTGCTCGAGGGGGGGGAGAGAGAGGGGGCAGGTAGCAGCACATTGGAGGGGTTTTTAATCAACTAGAAGCCTTCTACTCGAAGCTAAGGAGCATGGGCTCCCATGTCCTCCATTGCATCATCTACAGGAAGAAGAAGGACACCATGTGACTCAGCTTACATTTAAGTCCCTGGAGAATTACAAGTAGGTCCCTGTACTCTCTGAAAATGGATGTTTTCCCTAAGCAAACAAAGTCAAAATTTGAAATCCTTTTGCCCAAAATTCTAATTAGTTAAGATACACAACATATATGAAAATTGGCTCATTTGCCTAAACTTGATAATTCAAAGTTGTTCAAATTTGAATTCTTACATAAATGGACATTGAATTTATTTGACTACTTAGGAGCTTCCAAAAATGATAATTTTTGGCACACATTCCTTATTTGATGTGTTCCTTATGTGGTAGAAAATTCAAGTCATTTTGAGTTACTTCATAGAACAAACTTGTTCAAATTTCAAAAAGGTGCTGTCAAGAAAACAGGGGTTTTTGGCAACTTAAATTATTCAAAAACTTGTGCCCTTTTGGTTTTCATCCTAATTTATGATATAGAGCATGTGGTATTTATTTCATGGCATTTGGAAAAAGTTTGTAGAACAAACTTGTTCAAAATCCCAATTGTTGCTGTGGAGAAAAACCATGTTTTCAGGACTTTAATGGATTCAATTTTTGGTCTCCTCTTGTGTGTGTTCCTTATTTGATATAAGGAAGCAATGGTATTAATTTCATCTCATTTTAAGAAAGTTTCCAATAGTAACTTGTTTTAGTTTTCTGTTTCTGGAAATATTGGAATTTCTATTTAATAAAGCACTTGGCTTTTCTTTAGCAATGCTTTGCCAAAATATTTATGTGACTAGAGATAGCAAGTAAATGCTCTCTAATACTATTGTTTTTAATCTTGCAAGGTTGGAAAAACATTTGATAATATTTTGGTGAAGCATTTAAGAATGCCTCTTTTTCTGATAATCCTTTATGGAAATTTATTAAGTGTTTCTTCTTTCTTAAATTAGGTCTTGGAATAATATTCAACAAGTATTGGATTCCTAATATGTTTTTGGAAAACTCTTTGATCAATATTTACTTTAGAAAATATTGTCAAAGTCATTGGAACAAGATGTTGAATATTTTTAGATTACTGCTTTGCAATCTTTTTAAGTTTGTTTTCAATTTCTTAGCCATGTAAGATTATATAATTAGTTTGTTTAGTTGCACTCAAACAAACACAAACAAACACAACCAAGGTTTATTAGTCAAGCAATTAGCAAAACAACAGTGTTATCAGGTATTCCAAAATTGGGATGTGACAGGTCCTCCCCCCTTAAAAAGAATCTCGTCCCCGAGATTCACAAGCGAGGACTAAGGGAGGGCCAACAAACACAAAGTTAGTGTTGGAGTGCAGGTGCTTCCCCCTTTGACTTTTCTTGGGAGGAGGGGTTCTTCCCTAAATTAGCCAATTTATTTTAAAAAGAATACACCAGTACTATTTTAGGTCCAAAACTTTTGTTTCCTAGTTGGAACAAAAATTAAGGTTAGTGCAGAACTATCTGGAAATGTACCGTCAATTATTTCATGAGTTCTTAGCTATATCCCACATATTACATACCACATATGGAGTGGTGTACCACTCTCATAACAAGGTATATAAGAAGCTAAAAATATAGCTTGTGGGTGCAAGAGGTTAGGTTGCTAAGGTAAAACAAACAGACAGAACAATACCCATGGCAGTGGATATTACTCACCACAAGCAACTATCACTTATTATGTTCATGATTTTAGTTGGATATTTTAGTTTCATAAGATACTCTTAATCACAATCATAACACAAGTATTAACTCATGCTAAGGTAAAAACATTTAAACAAAACCCAATAAGCAAGCAAACAACACCACAGATGAATAGACTATTTATTCACTAGGTTATTGTTTATTAGAGGTTTTGGAATCCATCAATCATGAAAAATTAGCAAACAACCAGTAGCTAAAAACCAATTAATTCAATCATAAAGATACTCTAAAACACCATCTTTACACAAGATGAAACTCCTATTTCACAGGCATAAAAAGGTCTGCACAAATAACCTACTAGTATGACAAATCTACACCAGCATGCTATAAGAGATAATCATATCCTATAACCATAGAACATGAAGCTAAATAATTCATGGCATGATAACAGAAGTACTAACTCCCTAAACATGCTATATCAACACATATACTCATAAAATAAAAAGAGGGTAATACTAGAGCAAAAATCACCATTTTCTAGTGGTGAAACTAGTTTCACTCTAGAGAAACAAAAAATGCTATCATGATGTTTAAACTTAAACAAGAAAGTCATGAATATAAGTGTACCTAATAACAGTACACAAAACTTACTCATGTTAGTAAGCATAAACATCAAAACAATTTTATGATACAACTATTAAACATGCAAAAATTTCTTCTAGCAATTTCTGTTTTTCTTAAACAATTACTAGCAAACAAGCAAGGTATAACTCACACAACCAGTAGCTATGAAATTAATGAAAAGTTATCTAAACCTTTTCAAAAATCCATACACTCAATTTAAAATTATTCACAAACAATCTTCCAATCAAGAGGAATTTATTTTATTTGTGAACAATTTAATTTTAGCACACGATAGTGAAACTTTTCTTAACATGATACCCCTAAGGAATATTATGCTAACAAAAGGATCACACCTAAACATATTAGTATTTACTAATAAGAGATAAACTTCTCACTTGCATAAGTGAAAAGAAACAATTAGATTTTTTTCCATGGTGGAAAATAGAAATCAATCACATAGTGAAACATGCTATTTTCACACATGTGTATGGTTGGGGATTTTCATCCTCAAGCCAAAAGGCAATGGGACCAGTGGGCTATGGCATACTAATACCAATTAAAAATAGGTACTAAGCCTCTGGTTACTCATAAAAATCTTTGCATACAAGATAAAAATATAAGGCTATTTAATCTAGTGAAGCAATACTAGTGCATATTGATAGAAATTCTTACACATGCTTTAATATTAAAAAAACATGCAAGCTAACATAGGTACAAGCATCAAAATAACAGTACCTTAATGGTACTGGTCTCAAGGAAAAACATAGCACAAAATCTAAGAAATTATACACAGATCTAGCTCTCACAATACTTCCAATTAATAAACTAGAAGGTAACAAATGCTATTTAATTTTTATTCGAGTTTCCAATCATGCACACACTTTCTAGGGTAGATTTATTGTACTCAAACAACATAGTAACAAGTCCTAACAACTCCATATAAGTTAGGAAGCAAGATTGAATAAAACACATATTCATTTCAATCAAGAGCACACAAAGAAACAAAAACAAGAAAACTGCTGTTTTCTAGATCTATCATAACCATTCCATCGTTCACTTTATTTTTAAACCTCGAATTTCATAGTACCTACAATGTCTACTAATATTTGGTTTCCAAAGTAGATACACATGATATCCTATCGACTAGTAAACGAATAGGTCATCATCTTATTTTCTCGTGACTTCTCCTTTTTACCAACTAGATTAAAAAGTGTCGTAAGTCACTTAATTCTTTGGTTTAGAAAGAGTTGTCATTATTTCACATGCTTTGGTTAGGTGTCAACCCAAGATTAGGCAAAGCATGTTAGTTTTGTTAGCTTTCTATTTAATCATGTTTGTCCGACAAGATACGACTAGCGTCATACGTCGAATATTGAATTGTGCTCTTTGGATTGGCTTTTGAGGGGGTTGCGCATCATGGCATGTAAAAACTTCTTTTGCACCTTTCTCCAGAGGAGGGAGGTATATAACTTTTAAAAGGGGATCTCTTTATTTTGGTCTTTTAAAAGGGAACATAAAAAAAAATGCAACATTTAACCAATAGGGCCAAACTAGTCTTTTGCAAACAGACAAAACACAGAGGTTTTGGTCAGTATTGGTTGGTGCATTCACGCCTTTTCTTCTTTCAAGGTTGTCGTTGTTGGAGCTTTATATGTTGGAGTGCATCACTGGTAGCAACGCTATCAGCTCGTGTGGCTTGATGGTCCTCTATTATTAGGCCCAAAGGTGCTTTCATTGATTGTGGGGGAGATGGTGGTGGTTCACGACGGGTCGCATTGTGAAGCGAAAACAAGTATAAGTCTAAGCAACAAATTCTTGTTTTTGAATGCTATACAAACATTTTTGCTTGCAAAAACGTAACAAGAGGCGATTCAAAAACAAGAGCGGGGCAAGCACAAATCTGTAAATTTTGAGCACCCCACAAACATAAAGAAGCCTAGATGAACCAAATTCTACACCAAACAACAGCGCAAAGTCCTACGGACACACATAAGCAAGCCAAAACACACAAGCAAGGCTCCATTGGAGCTACGTCGGGGGAAACGACTCATGGGGTAATCGCTAAATTACTCCAAACTAGACTAATCCAAAAATCCTAGAAGTGGCTGAAGAACTATATCTACTTCTGACCATCATCACTGTAGAGCTAGGAAATTATTTTGGTCTTCTCGGGACATCGGCAAGTATACAAGTTTCTGGATAGAAACAAGATAATAGAAGTAAAGTTTTTGATAAAACCTTTAACTGAGAGAGGTAAAACTATGCAACAATCTGTTTTTGAAACCCCAACTATTTTCTGGACAGAAAACTTCAAAGACGAGAGATGTTTCAAAAACAGAGCGGAGCAACTGCAAACAAGTAAGAAATAAACTCTTAACCGAGAGAGATACCAATTCTGTAAGGCCCGCCCTTCGAACCACTGTTCAAGAACGCCCTTGATATGCATTTATAATCTTTTGAAAAGATAATAAGGAGGGGAAAATATACTAAAATTCCCTTAGATAAAAATAATGTAGATAGTAAATAGGTTTTTTTTACTCAAAAATACTTTGCTTTCCTATCTGACGTCCATGCTAACTAAGGTCTCCTAAGGTCAGGATGGCTCTGATACCAACTCTGTAAGGACCCCAGACCGACAGTCTGAAACCCTACGTATGCATACATTCACGATCCCAGAAAGATCAGTCGTGAACAACATACACAGTTGGCACACAGAAATACATCATCCATTACACGAATACATAAGGGTATTACATAAAAGATCACATGATCAAGTTTAAGCAACTGCCACAAAGGGCAGGCAACTTAACAAACACAGCGGAAGACAATTAAAACACAACGTAGTTGAGCCCAAGTCACGCCTTAACCTACAGGCTGCTGACCCGGAGACGATCCTAGTTCGCAAAGCCGTCAACTCCGTACTTCTCTTCATAGATATCCTTCGGAGGCTCCTTCTCAAAGTCTGGCAAGTAGATACCAGGGGCGAAACCATAATGAGTACATTTGAATGTACTCAGCAAGACATCCATCATGTCACTTACCAACATGCAAATATGCTTATATGGTGGAATAGGTAGGCTATAAATAGGGTTCACTATCAATAGTGTTCATATATGATGACACCACAGTTGCAGTCAGGTTAATCTGTATCTTCGTTGAAGAAGATACTTCAGAAGAAATAAAATAATATAGTTTTATTTCTCTTGTAGATATCACATGTACAAGAGGTTTTGTTAAACTTTTGTTTAAAGAATATTTTCTCTTTGCAAAACTTCTTGGAATCAGTTTCCAGAATTCTTGCTCAGAGTAGAAAAGGTTTTCTTTGCAAAACAATTCGTTTTGTATAACATCATCTGGCTTTTCATCATTGACGATACCTCCACGGTATAAGTTTCCATTCCTTTCCGAACTTCACAAGTTCAACACTTCCTTTCCAAAATTTCCTTTTCAAAAACTTCCTTTTTGAAAACATTGACACAATGCTAGCTACATGGCCATTCAACTGTCCATATCCGAGGACGCGGCTTCTTCGAAAAAGTTATACTCTGCAGAGGTGTACACATCCACCAGATCCAGTACACCTCCCGTGAAACAATCACGGACTGTAACAACAGTATGTAAACATCAGGTATATGATCATAACCATCCACTATGTTCAAGCTAGAATATGCCTATCTCTCAGTTGAGTTTTACCACACCCCCGGCACCGAGCTAATCCCCGCCAAGCCAGGATGCCTCAGCTGATGCATCCGGAGGGAAAATTAATCCCACACTTTATATGTCTCCACGACATTCGGTTCAGAGGATCGCATCCCCTATAGCACATTGAGATAGCACACACTAATAAGAACAAACTTCAAGTTAAGCCCCTTGCCCATGTTGGGGTAGGGTGGCAGTACGGTAAAGGTTGTCCGGCGAAGACTAGGTTATGTGTCATTTTTGAAAACACCACTTTCTCAAAAATGACCACTTCCACATTCCTCCGGAGAACAAGGATCCGCCTTTTCTCCGGGGTTTTCCGTAAAGCCTTTGTTTTGTAGAATCACAATTTTAGGGTGTCCACTTAGGGACTAGTACATTTGATGGTAATAAATACCATAGGGTGGCTTATGGGCTTGGTATTACCAAGTTTAACTACTGGCATGATAGTAACCTATAATATAGTATAGTAGTAAATTCCACATCAAAAATAGTTTTGATAATCAAGTTTTTGTAAAACTTCAGAGGTAAAACATGCATGATAGATAATGATAAGTATTGTATCAGCAAGCATCAGGATGGCTTGCCTGGTATCTCTTTGTGTCCCCGGTTGTTGGAGTGACTGGAACTTGAAACACAGCTTCCCGACACTTCCTTCCTCTTCGTTTTCTAACGTCGTAAAAAGAATAAAGGACACACATTCAGAACCAAACAAGACAAACAAGGCTACAAGTAATACATACAGCAAGCAATCAAGAAGTACCACCCAAGTTCTCAATTTTTCCCTTAAGAAAAATTGGCATAAAAACTATAGTTGAAAAGTCTGCTTTTTTTCTAGTGCTTATGTGTGGCCAATTCAATGATTTTTTTTTTGTTATGAACACCATGGACCAGTGGGGTAGAGCACATGTTACTAGACAGTAGGGTGTCACATAAAACACATTTTTATGTCTAAAAACTTCCCTAACAATCTCTATGGCTAGCACATATAATTTGCTAAAATACTCAAGTGGTGAAAAAGCTCATGACAACAAGTCAAACCTATTTTTCCACCATGAGGCAAACATACCAGTGGGTGTTCCACTAGCAAATATGCTCACCAAGAGGTTAATAAGCCTCTGGTCACTTTTATAAAAGTGCTCAAAACAAACAAACAAGCATCCAAAAACTCCTACTCATACTAGTAGAAAATTTAGGAAAAATACTAGACTATTTTAGGCTACACTAGATAATGTTATGCACAAGTGTGCAAGCTAGCAGAGGAAAAATACTCCTCTAACCAGTACCATAAATGCTACTGGATTCCACAAAATAACATAAAAAGCATAGCTAGGAAACAAGGAAAAACTATGCTTAAAATGCTACACATGTGAGGAGATTAATTCCTAGTCATCCAAGTGTTATTCATGCTTTTATGCTACTTAAGAGGAAACCTATCAGAGGTGAAAACCCTAAGATAATAATACCACAAGGACATTCCATCCTCTGGTTTCCACACCAAAGATTCATATTTTTCCCTAGGGGAAAAACAAGACAAAAAGCATACATGAATATCCTAGTATGAAATTTAGACTTTAGGCATTGCTATTTAAATCTATTTCAAACACAAGCACCAAGTATCTAGAGGTGCTATAACCAAAATAACAGTACCTAAATGGTACTGGTTTCATGAGAATTAATCTAGCAATAAGCCCAAAAAAAACATTTAAAGATCTACTCAAAATATATATAAAAGAAACACATCTAGTGTGGGGGAAATAATGTTTCCACCAAAAATGCAATGAAACCAGTGGGTGCTCCACTAGCATATCAAAGCATTAAGAGGTCACAAAGCCTCTGGTCCATTTGATAAAAATTAATAAAATGCTAAACTAGCACCTAGTGCAATAACAATACTAGTAGAAAATAATAGGGTGCTTAAATAAGCAAGGCACTGCTACTCATGTTATTGTTTTCACACAAGTGAAAACTTTAGGGGTCAAGTACTCATAACAAACTTATCAAAATGCTACTGGACCTATGGATACAACCCAAAAATATGTGGTCACAAAACCACAAATGATTATGTCAAAATTCCACACATGAGGGAATTTTTCCATAACCATTCTCATAGTAATGATTAAGCTACTCATGCTTTTATACCAACTCAAATGCAATCTAGCAGAGGTGATACTAACAAAATATAAGTACCAACATGGTACTGAATCTAATATCTCAACACAACAATTCAATCACTTGAACACAAATTAATCATTCAAAAATTATATGCAAGTAATAAACTAGAGATGAACATATGCTACTAACAAATATCATATTTCTTCTCCACTCAAGTCCACACATTCTAACATGCTAAAATAGCTAAGTAAACCTTATAAAACAAGTTCACACAACTTATACATGCTAGAAAACAATATTGTAACACAAAAATATAATCACATAATTTAAATAGCTAAAATGCCAAAATGGCAGAAACAAGCAAATCAAAGATCTGTCCACCAAATTTTCTATGATGCTCTAAAAATTAAACCCTTCTAGGTTTGGATAGCCATAAACATGTACAAGACCATCCAATTGAGTTTGCATCAAAAATCATTTTTAATAATTTTATAAAAATCACCAAAGTGCTCTCTGGTGTTTTACCAAATTGCATGCCATTTCAAAAATACAATGAATTTGGAAACGAGGTTAAATTCTCCTGTTAGTAAATTTCAAGGGCTTTCCAATGCAATTGGCCTCACTTCATTCTGAGTTGTAAACTAAAAATGGTGCTCATTTTGGTGTTTCTGGTAGCTGTTACCAAAACATTTTTCATTTCAAAACCATTCATCCAAAAGTAGATCTACAAGTTGGAGGTGGTTCAAATTTAGTTTATGTACAACTGTGATTTTTGGTTTGATCAAATTAATTTGTTTGGTTGCCTTTTAGAGCCAAAAGTAAACAGATCTGTTTCTGTGAAAAATAAAAGGGAAATCAAACTAGTCCTGGGCCGGATCTCACTGTTGGGCCGGCCAGATCTGCGTTTACCGCGGTGGGATCTACCCAGCGCCGCTGACCAGCGGGCCAGGGTCCACGCGGGCAGCCACGCGGGCGAATCTGTGGCCCACCTGCAGGTTTAACTCCTAAGCGCGGTTAAGGAGGCGGTGACGCGAGCGTTGCGTCACCATGATGTCACGCCGGCGGGAGGGGAACTCCGGCGAGCAATCAAACGGCGCAAACGACCATCATTCGTCGATTAACCGGCACCAATACGATTCTTACAACGAGGGGAAGCTAACGAACACAACGTCGTTTCCGGGGATACGCCGGAGAGCGGCGGCGACCATGGTGCGGCGGCGGATGGAAACACGCACGGGACGGCGGCGATTTAGGGGTTTAGGGAGGGGGAAAAACGACGGGGTGGTTCCCCTGCTCACCACGGACGCGTTGGAGGGCTCGGATGAGGAGGAGGGAGCTCGAGGCGGCCGGGATTCGTCGACGGAGCTCGCCGGCCCCGAGGACGAAAGTGGATGGCGCGGCCACCACGCGACGTTTCTTCTCGATTCCTTGTGCACCGAGCAACTACTCGACGAGGCGGAGACAAAGGAGCCAACGGCGACCGGCGGCGAGGTCCGCAGCGGCCGAATCGACGGCGGCCATTTCGGCCTAGGGTTTGGGTTGGCTTTTCTTGCACAGTAGAGAGAAGAGAGGGGGTTTGCTCGAGGGGGGGGAGAGAGAGGGGGCAGGTAGCAGCACATGGGAGGGGTTTTTAATCAACTAGAAGCCTTCTACTCGAAGCTAAGGAGCATGGGCTCCCATGTCCTCCATTGCATCATCTACAGGAAGAAGAAGGACACCATGTGACTCCGCTTACATTTAAGTCCCTGGAGAATTACAAGTAGGTCCCTGTACTCTCTGAAAATGGATGTTTTCCCTAAGCAAACAAAGTCAAAATTTGAAATCCTTTTGCCCAAAATTCTAATTAGTTAAGATACACAACATATATGAAAATTGGCTCATTTTCCTAAACTTGATAATTCAAAGTTGTTCAAATTTGAATTCTTACATAAATGGACATTGAATTTATTTGACTACTTAGGAGCTTCCAAAAATGATAATTTTTGGCACACATTCCTTATTTGATGTGTTCCTTATGTGGTAGAAAATTCAAGTCATTTTGAGTTACTTCATAGAACAAACTTGTTCAAATTTCAAAAAGGTGCTGTCAAGAAAACAGGGGTCTTTGGCAACTTAAATTATTCAAAAACTTGTGCCCTTTTGGTTTTCATCCTCATTTATGATATAGAGCATGTGGTATTTATTTCATGGCATTTGGAAAAAGTTTGTAGAACAAACTTGTTCAAAATCCCAATTGTTGCTGTGGAGAAAAACCATGTTTTCAGGACTTTAATGGATTCAATTTTTGGTCTCCTCTTGTGTGTGTTCCTTATTTGATATAAGGAAGCAATGGTATTAATTTCATCTAATTTTAAGAAAGTTTCCAATAGTAACTTGTTTTAGTTTTCTATTTCTGGAAATATTGGAATTTCTATTTAATAAAGCACTTGGCTTTTCTTTAGCAATGCTTTGCCAAAATATTTATGTGACTAGAGATAGCAAGTAAATGCTCTCTAATACTATTGTTTTTAATCTTGCAAGGTTGGAAAAACATTTGATAATATTTTGGTGAAGCATTTAAGAATGCCTCTTTTTCTGATAATCCTTTATGGAAATTTATTAAGTGTTTCTTCTTTCTTAAATTAGGTCTTGGAATAATATTCAACAAGTATTGGATTCCTAATATGTTTTTGGAAAACTCTTTGATCAATATTTACTTTAGAAAATATTGTCAAAGTCATTGGAACAAGATGTTGAATATTTTTAGATTACTGCTTTGCAATCTTTTTAAGTTTGTTTTCAATTTCTTAGCCATGTAAGATTATATAATTAGTTTGTTTAGTTGCACTCAAACAAACACAAACAAACACAACCAAGGTTTATTAGTCAAGCAATTAGCAAAACAACAGTGTTATCAGGTATTCCAAAATTGGGATGTGACAGAGAATCCAAGATACCTCCTACTCGATGGAATGTGAAGAAACAAGAAGCAAAATCAGCTAAGTGCATAAAGAATACTCACTTCGGGGGCTAGGTTATCTCGGCTGTACGGCGCGAAATTGTAAAACCATGTATCCGAGAGCGTGGCCCTGAGGATGGATTTGGCCCAGATTGCCACCTCCTCTTTGGTGAGCTCGAAGGTGGTCGTCCGGGTGCAGTCACGGGCTCCACCCATGTAGCACATCGTGTGTGCTCGTTCTTGAAGAGGGAGAACCCGGCGCTCCACCCATGTGGCAATCAGGTCATCTTTTCGGAGTCCCTGCACAATCAACTCCTTCAGCCGGTCGTCTGCCCGGTTCACATCCGCTACAGTCTTCTTGGGGCGATAGCCCCAATTCCTCCTCTCGGTGGGTGGCACATTCCGGAACTCGGGCAGCTTGATGAGGTCAACTTGCTGCTCGCCTTCTGCCGGAGTGGGGTTCTTGACGTATAAGAATCCTCTCTGCCACTTCTGGCATGTATCCAGTCCCAGGACCCCCGGATGGCTACTCCCAGTCCACTGAATGATCATGGCAGCCCCTGTTTGCGTCATCACCTTGGGGGCATTCCGGTTGGAGCTGTTGGGAAGGACTTGTTGGCGGAAGAAAAAGTACTTTGCCCAAATGTCTACCGTGGGGTAGACACCGAGAAAAGCCTCGTAGCAAGTGACGTATGTGGAAAGCATGGCAATGGCGTTCGCCGAGAGATGGTGAGGTTGGAGGCCGAAATGGCGGAAGAAGTCTTGCATGAATTTAGATACGGGAAGGCCGAAACTGCGCTTGAAATGGATCAAGAAGACGACGTACTCACCGGGGCCAGGAGTTGGCTCCAGCTCGTTGCCGGGAGGCCTGCAGATGACGCTGGGAGGCACCCGGTGGGTGTTGAACAGCCATTGGCAGTCGTTGGCCTTCACATCTGATCCCTCCCAGCAGGCGCGCTTCGATGGAGGTTCTTCCTGGTGGAGATCTACGGCGGGCTCGAGCTCCTTCTGGATTTCTCCGGCGAGAAGGAGTTGGTGGCGGAGATGGAGATGAAGGCGCGAGGTCGAGGACGACGACACCGCGCGGTGAAGACTGTGGCGCTCTCGGTTGCTCTCCCACGAGCAGCGGAGCGTGGAGGGGGGTCTCTGCGTGCGGAACGGTGGCGAGCGGCAGAGTCTGGCGGATTCGCAGTACGGCGGCGCGTTCGATGTGGATTTGGCGAAGAAAAGGAAGAGGCGCCAGGGGAAAGTGGCAAGGAAGCCCAGGCGAGGGGCAGCACAGAGATATTTAAACCTCCCTAGATGCAGTCATGGCGAGTGATTGGTTGTGGAGAAGATCGTGTGGCACGGGGGTTACCATGTCCGTTAGAAACGCATAAAGCGAGTAACTCGCGCGTAACGGGCGCAGTTAATCCCACGTCACGCATCGTGGGCGATCGAGTACCTGTGCGAGGCGACGCAACATCATGTGGGCCCTGTGTGCAGTGTCGGGCGCGTTCCACGTAACCACATTAGACCCGAGGCGTCGTGGGCAGCGGTTGCATGACACGTGCAAATCCTTGACACGAAAAGATAGAACCACTCTGGTTCGAGCGGCAAAGTTTTTGGAAATTTGGCTAAGTGTTGGGATCTCGGCTGGATCCTAGTCAGCTTGGCCTACCCGGCACGATGAAGAAAGTCCCACGGACTACAACGGAGAAGATCCGAGTTCAGATTGTGAGCAACCGAGTTGAGGTGCAACTCGGCTGAGATTCATCACGGAGGTTATTTTGGCTTAAGATGGCAGGGCCCAATGACCAAGTTCGCCGGACTCTACCAGCTTCGGGGACTAATGTCGGGGGGATACCCCCGAGTAGGGGTAAGGCAGGTGAGAAACAGAGTTCAAGATGTTGTTTACCAAGTTCAGCCGTATCGGGTTGGTACTGGCCGGATAGGCAGCTACCCCGATGTCTGCTATCCGGCTGGTGCTATCAGGCAGAAAGAACAAGAGGCAAGAGGGAAGAATCAAGTGTCTGTTTGGATCAGCCGGGTAGCGCTCGGGTGATCTGGATAGGTGAGAAGATGTCCTAATTGGGCACAAAGTCAATGGAGCCGTTGAGGTGAATCCCGCGTATCCAGGGGCCGTACAGGCGTGCGGTTCAACTTACTAGGTGCGTGGTTATCAGCAAAGAGTCGTGGGTACGGCACGGTATGGGAGTTGTCAAGTCCTGTCATTGACAAGGACGACAGTGTTGGGAATATGCCCTAGAGGCAATCATAGACGATGTAATTCCCAATGTATTCATAAAGTTATTAAGTTGTCCTTTGGTTTGAACATCTGATATATGTCATTGAATATGTGATTCGATTGTGGAACTATGTATTCATGTTGTTCATACTAATTGTCCTTGGTCGTTAAGGTTGTGCTGGACACACACCCTAGACTAATGTGAGTGTTGGCTGATGACACGGTTCCACTTGTCATGGGCATGGTGATGCCATTCCAACGTTCACGGACTTGGCTAAAGAGTTTAGCACAAGTCGGACTGACCCACATTGAGATGCAACGATCAAGTCGTCATTTGCATGTCTCAATCAATGTAATCCTTAGACCTGAGGTTGTCGCACAATCCGAGTTGTGGATCACCGACTTAGGTTCTGTCAAACATTGTTCTGTGACAAGGCAACTATAAAGGCAGAGTTCGGGTTGAATGAGAAGCAAGCTGCATGATGTGGATAATCAAGATGGGATTTTGCCCCTCCGATTGGAGAGATATTCTCTGGGCCCTCTCGAGTGATATGATTCAGGAAGCATGGCCATGCGCAACTCAGTTAAGTGTTAACTGTGTCTGTTGACTAAGAGTTAGTCAGGTGAATCACATATCACGGATCGAGAAGAGAGTTGAACTATTAAAGGGATGACGATAAATCGCCTATAGTTCGACAAGGTATATCGTGAGGCAAAAAGGACTAAGATGAATATCACATTGAAAGGTATGTCGTCATGACTCAATGGTACTTGGGAGTCGGCACGTTCTGCTAGGAGCCGCTACCGATTGATCGATTGAGAGTAGGACTCCAATCGTGTCCAAGTCGCCATGAGCCTGCAGGGTCGCACACTTAAGAGCGGGAGCAAGTATTGGTCGGGTTGGACCCGAACCGGAAATGGACTGGTTTTGTGAGTCGGACTCACAGAGGAAATGGGCCACAAGTGTTGTGAAGCCCATTACCATACGCTATATAAAGAGGGGCGCAGGTTGCCCAGCGGGCACGTTAGTCCACTCTCCCATGCGTTGGGAACCCTAGCCCCACTCAGTCCAGCCGTCGCACCAGACCTAGCAGTCTGCCGTCGGAGCTCCTCCTCGTACGTGTGGATACCGGCAGAGGTGCTGTACGTTCAGCACTTCGACGTTCGAGGGATTGGATCGGCCGGACCGGATCGTGGGACTGCACTGCCCCGACGCGCTTCACCGATAATCCACAACCGCGCGTCTAGTGGTAATCATCGTGGCCTTCTACCTCGGCTAGATCTTGGGAGTACCGCGTAGGAAAAGTTTTCGTTTATCTCTGCGCGTCCCAACGGTGGTATCAGAGCGGTAGCTTCTGGTATTATGCCCGAGATCCGTACATATGTGATATGTAGTTAGCGTTAGATGTGATCTAATTGTTGTTTTGGTGGTCGGTCTATGAGATAGATCGGTTTTGTACAAGGTTGATTGGATCAATCGTACTCGGGGTTAATGGATGATCAGATTTCCGTGATCATACTGCTAAGGTCGTGGAACAACTTACCCCTACCGGTCGGTTTCCGCCATCGGGGTATACCGTGACACATAAATCCAGTTGCGGTGATCGAAGATCAAAGAGTTTGGTCGAATCGGAATACAGATGTCGTTGCGAGTGACACATCGGGGGACCGCCGGCTTCGCCCTGTCGTAGCGCCTTAGATGTCGTTGCGAGTTCACAACGCCGGTAGATATCGTATCTATGCATAACTTGTTTTTGCAGGAAGTTGTGAATGGTATGGCTTATGTGCATGTGATGTGTGTAATCCATACATGATCTGCGTATCATGTTTATGTCAGCCGGCTGGAGCCTAGGTGCTGTCATTTTATTGTATACCGGCCTGCGTGTCGGATTCTCTATGTAAATTTTCATTTACTAGCTAGTGTAGCTTGTTGGAGAACCCGGAAGGCATGCAAGTCGATGTACAAGTCGGCTACATGGAGCAAGATGGCACGTGACAAGAGTTGGCACGAGTCGACTTGCAAGCTTCGTGGAGATGGAGATCACCATGAAGAGAGCCATACCATTTCACATTATAATTGTTTTATTTGTGTTATTGTTATGTCTCTATTTACCTCTATTTAGATAGTGGGTAGATTCTTTAATCCCTCAAATAAGGTCTAGTCGGTCGCCCCGCCAGTGTTGCACCATCACAAGTCGGACATTCTTGGTAGTGGGCTCATGAAATTGAGGTGCTACCAATTCTTTCCGGTTAGGTGGGTTTGAGTCGGACTCTTACAAGCAGAAGCACTTGGTAATCTAGACGAGTCCATCACAATGGTTGTGGGGCTCGGGGCGAGGTAGGTTGGGAGCCGGGGCATGTGATGTCACCCAACTAACAGGAGTCGTATTGGATACGATTGGCAAGGTGTTGCCTACCTAGATCACTTGACGGCTAGCAGTGATGCTAAAGCTCACTAGTCGGCTTGCTTATTTAGGGTCTTGAATCACTTAGCAACCATCGGAGGGATGTTGGTTCTAGTGGGAGCATAAGTATTAAAGCGTTTAATATGCCTGCTCTTTTATGAATACATGTCTTAAGTGTTTTTGCGTATTTTCTGTTGTAGATCAATGGCACCTAGCAACCTTCCTCAGTTGTCCACGTTTGCGTTGAGGTCAATCCTAGAGAAAGATAAGCTTAATGGAACTAATTTCACCAACTGGTATCGTAATCTGAGGATAGTCCTCAAGCATGACAAGAAAGAACATGTTCTAGAAACTCCACTTCTAGATGAGCCAGATGACGATGCAACTGTCGCTGTCATAAATGCCTACTGTAAGACTAGAGATGAGTCTACGGAAATTAGCTGTCTTATGCTTGCACACATGGAACCGGACTTGCAGCAGCAGTTCGAAAATGTTGAGGCCTACGATATGATTGAAAGCCTCAAAAGTATGTTCCAGGCTCAAGCAAAGACTGAGAGGTATCGAGTCTCTCAAGCTTTGCTTGGCTGTAAGCTGAAAGACGGCGATCCACTGAGTCCGCATGTAATCAAGATGATTGGTTACATACAGTCTCTGGATCGGCTGGGCTTCCCCATTAACGAAGAGTTCGCTACTGATATAATTCTGAACTCTCTTCCTAGTGCGTATGGTACGTTCATCTCGAACTACCATATGCATGGTATGGATAAGAGTATCACTGAATTACATGGGATGCTCAAAACGGCAGAGGCTGATATCAAGAAAGGCGCCAGTCAAGTGTTGATGGTGCAGAATAAGGCTAAGTTCAAGAAGAGTTCTTGGACTAAGAAGAAGAAGGATAAGTCAGGAGGTAGCGCCCATGGCCCTGTCCAGAGTGCTCCCTCAAAGACTAAGCCTTCTCCTACAGCCGGAGCTAATTGCTTCTATTGCAAGCAAGATGGCCACTGGAAGAGGAACTGCACCAAGTATTTGGCTGACAGAGCCAAGAGTGGAGGTGTGACTTCCAACTCAGGTACGCTTGTGTGCAATGTTATAGACATTTATCTTGCTGATGCGCCTAATAGTTCTTGGGTATATGATACCGGATCAGTTATTCACATATGCAACTCGTTGCAGGGACTGGTAAGAACTAGGAGCGTGGCAAGAGGAGAGGTTGACATTCGGGTCGGCAACAAGGCGAGAGTCGCTGCGTTGGAAGTCGGCACGATGCAACTTCATTTACCTTCAGGATTTATTTTGGAACTAAATAATTGTTATTATGTTCCAGCGCTTAGTCGAAACATTATTTCCGCCTCATGTTTGATGAGACAAGGTTATGAGTCGAATATCAAGAATAATGGTTGTTCTTTATATTTGAAAGATATGTTTCATGGCTTTGCACCCGTTCAGAACGGGTTATTTATTTTAAATCTTGATAGTGAATCAGTCTATAACATAAATGTTAAAAGGTTGAAACCAAATGATCTGAATATGACTTACTTTTGGCACTGTCGGCTTGGTCATATAAGTTGGAAGCGCATGAAGAAGCTCCATGATGATGGACTACTAACTTCGTTTGACTTAGAGTCATTCGAGACATGCGAATCATGCCTACTAGGCAAAATGACCAAAACACCTTTTGCAAGGAGTTGTGAAAGGGCATCCGACTTGTTGGAACTAATACATAGTGATGTATGTGGTCCAATGAGCACGACAGCCAGAGGTGGTTATGAGTACTTCATTACCTTCACTAATGATTTGAGTAGGTATGGATATATCTATTTAATGAAACACAAGTCGGAAGCCTTTGAAAAGTTCAAGGAATTCCAGAGTGAGGTACAAAATCAACTCGGCAATAAAATAAAGTTTCTACGGTCGGACCGTGGAGGCGAGTACATGAGCCATGAGTTTGATGATCATCTAAAGAGTTGTGGAATAGTTCCTCAACTCACTCCGCCGGGTACACCGCAGAGAAACGGTGTGTCAGAACGGAGAAATCGGACCTTGTTGGACATGGTACGATCAATGATGAGTCGGACAGATCTACCTTTATCATTTTGGGGTTATTGTCTAGAAACTGCAACTTTCACACTAAACAGAGTACCATCAAAGTCAGTAGAGAAGACACCACATGAGATGTGGACGGGCAAAAAGCCAAGTTTGTCTTTTCTTAAGATTTGGGGTTGTGAGGCATTTGTCAAGCGACTTCAGTCGGACAAGCTCACGCCCAAGTCGGATAAGTGTATTTTCGTGGGGTATCCGAGGGAAACCTTGGGGTACTACTTCTACAACCGGGAAGAGGGCAAAGTGTTTGTCGCTCGGAATGGTGTCTTCCTTGAGAAAGAGTTTCTCAGTCGGGAAGTCAGTGGGAGCACGGTGCAACTCGAAGAAATTCGAGAAGAACCAGCTAGAGGCGAGTCGGCAATGGCCTTGGAGGCTGAGCCGCTCGTGGTACCTACACCGGTTACAGCACCTGAACCTCGGAGATCTGCCAGATTACAGAGTGCTCTAGATGTTTTACTGTTAGACAGTAATGAGCCGGCAACTTATTCGGAAGCGATGGTGGGATCTGATTCCGAGTCATGGCTTGGAGCCATGAGATCCGAGTTAAAGTCCATGGATGAAAACCAAGTTTGGAATTTGGTTGATCTGCCTGACGGTGCAAGACCCGTCGAGTGCAAATGGGTCTTTAAGAAGAAAATTGATATGGATGGAAATATTTCCGTCTATAAAGCACGACTTGTCGCGAAGGGGTTCAGACAGGTTCAAGGAGTTGACTACGACGAGACCTTCTCGCCCGTAGCGATGCTTAAATCAATTCGGATCATGTTAGCCATAGCAGCCTATTTCGACTATGAGATATGGCAGATGGATGTCAAGACGGCTTTCCTTAATGGAAATTTAACTGAGGACGTGTATATGATACAGCCCGAAGGTTTTGTCGATCCGGCTAATGCTGACAAGGTATGCAAACTTCAGAAATCCATTTATGGGTTGAAGCAAGCATCTCGGAGTTGGAACATTCGCTTTGATGAGGTAGTCAAATCGTTTGGCTTCATCAAGAGCGATCATGATTCTTGTTTATACAAGAAGTTTAGTGGGAGCAAAGTAAATTTTCTAATCTTATATGTGGATGACATATTGCTGATTGGAAATGATGTCATTATGTTGCAAGAAACCAAAGAGTCATTGGAAAGGAGTTTCTCAATGAAAGATTTGGGTGAGGCGACTTACATATTAGGAATCAGGATCTATAGAGATAGATCCAGGCAGCTCATTGGATTGAGTCAGAGTACTTATCTGGACAAGGTTTTGAAGAAATTCAAAATGGAAGAGTCCAAGAAGGGATTCTTACCGATGTCCCATGGCATAAAACTTAGCAAGACTCAGTGTCCTTCGACAACTGATGAGCGAAGTCGGATGAGTGTGATCCCGTATGCTTCGGCAATCGGATCCATCATGTATGCCATGATTTGTACTAGGCCAGATGTTTCCTATGCTCTAAGTGTTACGAGCAGATACCAGGCTGACCCTGGCGAAGCCCACTGGGCAGGGGTTAAAAACATCCTTAAGTATTTGAGAAATACTAAGGAAATGTTCCTAGTTTATGGAGGTGATGAGGAATTCAGTGTAAAGGGTTACACGGATGCGAGTTATCTCACCGACTCAGATGATTCTCGTTCGCAATCGGGATACGTGTTCGTAATGAACGGAGGAGCTGTGAGCTGGAAGAGTTACAAGCAAGATACGGTGTCTGCATCTACAACAGAGGCTGAGTATATTGCTGCCTCAGAGGCGGCAAAGGAAGCTGTTTGGATCAGGAACCTCCTGATGGATCTTGGTGTGGTTCAGGGCGCGTCCAATCCTTTGGACGTATATTGTGACAACAATGGTGCTATCGCACAGGCCAAGGAACCTAGACAACACCAGAAGAACAAACATATACTCATGCGGTACCACCTCATTCGCCAGTTTGTCGAACAAGGTGATATCAAGTTATGCAAAGTACACACGGATGCAAACATTGCAGATCCGTTGACAAAGGCGCTACCACAGCCTAAGCATGAGGCGCACACGAGAGGTATGGGCATTAGATGCCTAGGCATATGATGCCAAGATGATTGACTCTAGTGCAAGTGGGAGACTGTTGGGAATATGCCCTAGAGGCAATCATAGACGATGTAATTCCCAATGTATTCATAAAGTTATTAAGTTGTCCTTTGGTTTGAACATCTGATATATGCCATTGAATATGTGATTCGATTGTGGAACTATGTATTCATGTTGTTCATACTAATTGTCCTTGGTCGTTAAGGTTGTGCTGGACACACACCCTAGACTAATGTGAGTGTTGGCTGATGACACGGTTCCACTTGTCATGGGCATGGTGATGCCATTCCAACGTTCACGGACTTGGCTAAAGAGTTTAGCACAAGTCGGACTGACCCACATTGAGATGCAACGATCAAGTCGTCATTTGCATGTCTCAATCAATGTAATCCTTAGACCTGAGGTTGTCGCACAATCCGAGTTGTGGATCACCGACTTAGGTTCTGTCAAACGTTGCTCTGTGACAAGGCAACTATAAAGGCAGAGTTCGGGTCGAATGAGAAGCAAGCTGCGGATGTGGATAATCAAGATGGGATTTTGCCCCTCCGATTGGAGAGATATTCTCTAGGCCCTCTCGAGTGATATGATTCAGGAAGCATGGCCATGCGCAACTCGGTTAAGTGTTAACTGTGTCTGTTGACTAAGAGTTAGTCAGGTGAATAACATATCACGGATCGAGAAGAGAGTTGAACTATTAAAGGGATGACGATAAATCGCCGATAGTTCGACAAGGTATATCGTGAGGCAAAAAGGACTAAGATGAATATCACATTGAAAGGTATGTCGTCATGACTCAATGGTACTTGGGAGTCGGCACGTTCTGCTAGGAGCCGCTACCGATTGATCGATTGAGAGTAGGACTCCAATCGTGTCCAAGTCGCCATGAGCCTGCAGGGTCGCACACTTAAGAGCGGGAGCAAGTATTGGTCGGGTTGGACCCGAACCGGAAATGGACTGGTTTTGTGAGTCGGACTCACAGAGGAAATGGGCCACAAGTGTTGTGAAGCCCATTACCATACGCTATATAAAGAGGGGCGCAAGTTGCCCAGCGGGCACGTTAGTCCACTCTCCCATGCGTTGGGAACCCTAGCCCCACTCAGTCCAGCCGTCGCACCAGACCTAGCAGTCTGCCGTCGGAGCTCCTCCTCGTACGTGTGGATACCGGCAGAGGTGCTGTACGTTCAGCACTTCGACGTTCGAGGGATTGGATTGGCCGGACCGGATCGTGGGACTGCACTGCCCCGACGCGCTTCACCGATAATCCGCAACCGCGCGTCTAGTGGTAATCATCGTGGCCTTCTACCTCGGCTAGATCTTGGGAGTACCGCGTAGGAAAAGTTTTCGTTTATCTCTGCGCGTCCCAACGGACAGGACATGTCAGCGACCTACCCTAAGAGACTGACAAGTTGGACAAGACATGTCAGCCGCCTACCGCGGAGACTTTCGGCGATGTTGTCAGCGGGAACACGGAGGCGTGCGCTGTTGCGTGCGCGGCGGCATAGTGGAGTTTTCTACTCTGCCCTTTTATTCATGGAATAGTGGTTGGCCACCGGTATATAAGGTGGCCTACCCCCTCCTGCGCGAGGGATGTTGCTCACTGGCTCATTTATTGCGAGGCTGGCTACTCACAGTGAGAGTGCAAGAGAGAGATATAGGAACTTGTCTACCCGGGAGAGGACAATGCAGAGAGAAAGGCAGGAGTAGGGGTGTTACCTCCACACGAGGGCCCCGAACCTGGGTAGATTGTTGTGTTTGCAGTGTTCCTGAGCGCGCCATCTAGGCGTGCGATCCGTCCCCGGATACCTACAGCGTCCATCGGCCCCAAACATTAGCCATCCCATGGCATCTGTCTTTTCTCATCCACGACAGAAAACAAAGATAAACTGAATGAAAACACAGAAATAAAACGGGTTGTCTCCGGTAGCGCTTTTCTTTAACGCCTTTCAGCTAGTCATAAAAGGGCAACTCAAGTATTTTCAAGTGAGGAAGCATCAGCATCATATTTTGCTCTAATAATAGAGTAAAATGGTAACTTCATCTTCTTTCTAGGAAAGTGTTCCAAACCTTTCTTGAGGGGAAGTTGATATTTAATACTCCCCTCTTTCATGTCAGTAACAGCACCAACAGTTCTAAGAAAAGGTCTTCCCAAAACAATAGGACAAGAAGCATTGCATTCAATATTCATAACAACAAAATCAACAGGGGCAAGGTTATTATTAACCATAATGAGAACATGATCAATTCTACCAAGAGGTTTCTTCTTAGCATTATCAGCAAGATGAACATCCAAATAACACTGTTCTAGTGGTGGTAAATCAAGAATATCATAGACCTTTTGAGGCATAACAGAGATAATAGCACCAAGATCACACAAAGCATTGAAATAAAAATCATTTACTTTTATCTTAATGATAGGCTCCCAACCATCATCTAATTTTCTAGGGATAGATATCTCAAGTTTCAACTTTTCTTCCCTAACTTTAATGAGAGCATTGGTAATATGTTTAGTAAAGGCCATATTCATGGCACTCGCATTGGGACTTCTAGCAAGCTTTTGTAGAAACATAATAACTTCAGAGATATTGCAATCATCAAAATCAAAATTATTATCATCAAAAGTAATAAGACCATTATCTCCTACATCTCTAAAAAATTCAGCACTTTTATTAGAAACAGTTTTAGCAATTTGAGGAAATTTAGCACGTTTCACCGAAGGGGTAGGGATTTTGTTAACACCAAATACTTTACCATTGATAGTAGGAGGTTTATTAGCACTTGGAACTTCAGTTTTACTAGTGGTTGTGATAGTACACACTCTAGCAATATTAGTCTTTCTAGCCAATTCATCTTCTCTTTCCCACCTAGCACGTAATTCATCCATCAATCTAACATTATTGTCTATTTGAAATTGGATGGCATTCAAAGTTTTATTTTGTTTAACATCTTGTGGAAAAACTTTCAGTTTTAGAAAATCAACATCAATAGCAAGGCTATCTACTTTAGAGGCAAGAACATCTATTTTACCAAGCTTTTCCTCAGCAGATTTATCAAAAGCAGTTTGTGTGCTAATAAATTCTCTAAGCATGTTTTCAAGATCAACGGTAGAGCTTTTATCATTATTGTAGGAGTTGCCATAATAATTACCATAACCATTATTAGGATGATAGGGCTTATAATTGTTTCCACCAAAATTATTTCTATAAGCATTGTTGTTAAAATTATTGTTTCTAATAAAGTTTACATCAACATGCTCTTCTTGAGCAACCAAAGAGGCTAAAGGAACATTATTTGGATCAACTTGAGCTTTACCATTAACAAGCATAGACATAATAGCATCAAGCCTTTCACTCAAAGAGGAGGTTTCCTCAACAGAATTTACCTTCTTACCTTGTGGAGCTCTCTTAGTGTGCCACTCTGAATAATTTATCATCATATCATCAAGAAGCTTTGTTGCATTGCCCAAAGTGATGGACATAAAGGTACCTCCAGCAGCTGAATCCAATAGGTTCCTTGAGGAAAAATTCAGCCCTGCATAAAAAGTTTGTATAATCATCCAAGTAGTCAGTCCATGAGTGGGACAATTCTTCACCATTGTTTTCATTCTTTCCCAAGCTTTAGCAACATGTTCATTATCAAGTTGTTTAAAATTCATTATATCACTTCTCAGGGATATAATCTTAGCAGGAGGATAATATTTTCCAATGAAAGCATCTTTACACTTAGTCCATGACTCAATACTATTTCTAGGCAAAGATATCAACCATTCTTTAGCTCTTCCTCTCAAAGAGAAAGGAAATAATTTCAGTTTAATAATATCTCCATCCAAATCTTTATATTTTTGCATCTCACGTAGTTCAACAAAATTATTAAGGTGGCCAGCAGCATCATCAGTACTAATACCAGAAAATTGTTCTTTCATCACAAGATTTAATAAAGCAGGTTTAATCTCATAGAAAGCAGAAGTAGGAGCAGGTGGAGCAATAGGTGTGCAAATAAAATCATTGTTGTTTGTACCAGTGAAGTCACACAACTTAGTATTCTCATAGGAACTCATTTTAGCAGAATAATAGCAAGCAAATAAATAAAAGCTATGAAGTAAACTAATTTTTGTGTGTTTTCAATATAGAGAATAAAAACAAGACAAAATAAAACAAGACAATAAACACAATAAAGAGGTTGAGAGTGAGAGAATCCCCTTCCATATCCTTCTCCCCGACAACGGCGCGAAAAAAAGTCCTTGATGGTGCAGATCTTGCACTCATTGGGATACCCCAAGAGGAGGGTGTGATGATCACAGCGGTAGGAGTTTTCCCCTTAGTTAAGAACCAAGGTTATCAATCCAGTAGGAGAAGGAGGACCTTCAGAAGGTTGATGCCACTGACGGTGGTGCTGGCGCTTCACCGGTGTCAGGAACAACGTGGAACCTGCACACAACACAACCAAAATACTTTGCCCCAACGGTACATCGAGTTTGTCAATCTCACCGGTCTTGCTGAAAACAAAGATTAGACGTATAGTGTGGAAAACAGATGAATGCTTGCAGAAAGTAGAGAGGGCAGGAAATTGTTGTGGTTTGTTTAATAGTGTGGAAAATGGACCGGGGTTCATAGGTTCACTAGTGATGGCTCTCCATGAAAGATAACATGCTGGGTGAACAAATTACAGCAGGGCAATTGACAAATAAAGGTTGCACCGTAGTGCACAATTATAACATGATGATTACTATGATATTTAGTGAGGTCATTACAACAACATACATAGACCGACATCCATCTGCATCTATGACTAATAATCCACCCTCAGGTTATCATCCGAACCCCCTTAGGTATTAAGTTGCAAGCAACAAATAATTGCATTAAACAAAGTGTGTAATGTAAGCAATGATTATACACGCGGGTACTCTCACCGCTGTTTACTCCCTAATGGCAACAACACATCCTCCCACTTCACGTTTCTGTCACTCGAGCAAGGCAACAAGGAGGCATGAACCCACTATCAAGCATAAATACTCCCTCTTGGAGTCACTAGCAACTACTTGGCTAGAGCACCAACTAGCAACGGAAAGCGTGCAAGATCACAAATAACATATGCAATAAAGAATATAATCAACTTGGCATAAGGTCAATATTCATCGGATCCCAGCAAACACAGCATATAGAATTACATAAGATAGATCTCGATCATGATAGGCAGCTCACGATATCTAAACATGGAGGCGTATGAGGAGGAGACAACCATCTAGCTACTGCTATGGACGCGTAGTCCAGGGATGAATTACTCACGCATCACTACGGAGGAAGGAATGGTGATGTAGAAGCCTCCGGTGATGATTTCCTCTCCGGCAGGGTGCCGGAAAACAGCTCTAGAACCCTCCTGATCTAGGGTTGACGGTGACGGCGGCTACGGAAATTTTTCGGGGATTTTGATCAGGTCCTTAGGGTTTTTCATCCGGGGGGATTAAATAGGCGAAAGGGCAAAGGTGGTGGAGCTACAGGGGGCCACACCCATAGCTGGCGCTGCCAGGGGGGCCGCGCCAGCCTATGGTGTGGCCCCCCTGTTGCCCCTCTTCGACTCCTCTTCGGTCTTCTAGATGCTTTAGGGGAAAATAGGACTTCTGGGCTTCGAATTTTCCAATTTCGAGAAAATTTCCAGAACAAGTTTTCCGAAAATAAAAAACAGCAGAAAACAGGGAACTGACTCTGTGGCATCTTGTCAATAGGTTAGTCCGGAAAATCGATAAAAATGACATAAAGAAGGGAGAAAACATGTAGCAATTGGCATAATATCATCATGGAGCATCAGAAATTAGGGATACGTTTATGACGTATCAATGAGGCATAAAGAGGAGAGAACCACCATCTAGATACTGCTATGGACCCGTAGTCCAAGGGAGAACTAATCGCTCATCATTCTGGAGGCGAGCGTGGTGGTGTAGAGCTCTCCGGTGATGATTCCCCCAAGCAGGCTGCCGGGGAGAGCTCCAAAACCCTCCCTAACTAGGGTTGATGATGACGGTGGCCTCAGGTGTTTTTCATGGAAAAGGTGGATCTCTTTAGGGTTAACCTCCCGCGGGGGTTAAATAGGCGAAGGGGCAACAATGGTGGGCGGACAGGGGACCCACACCACCCCATGGCACGGCCAGGGGCGTGCCGCCCTATGTGTTGGGCCCGTGTGGCCCCGTCCGGGTCTCCTCCGAACTCCGTGCACTACTAGGGAAAAGCTTACCCGTGACGCACCAATTTTCTTATCTGTGACGCACCCGGGCGCGTCACGGCTATCACGCCGCGCCTATGGGTTTAGCCGTGACGCACCTATCTGGTGCACCGCGCCTATTTATACCCGTGATGCACGGCCGTGGTGCGCCGTGGCTACTGCTAGGCGCGTCACGCCTAATCTCTCAGGTGCGTCACGGGTACCCTTTTTGGTGCGTCACGGCTATACTATGCTGTTTTTTTTAAATAAGCAGTACCGTATTTATACAGGTATATACAGCTCAAATACAGAAGAATATCAGTAGACAAAATACAGAAGAATATCAGTAGCTCAAATACAGGTATGCAATTGACAGCAAAATGACAGAATAAAGTTTCATAGCAGAAATATTACATAGTCTCGAAAACAACCATACTACTAATAAATCCAGGAGTTAGTCTCGAAAACAACCATATTACATAGTCTCGATCATCACCACATAGTTCATCTATCTAGCGGGCGCTGATGTAGTTGATGACCATCATCATGTCCAAGTTGGGGATGTCACTATTCCTCATGGTGATCAGAATAGCTCGGCCAGCCTCCATACCAACTCTTGCGGAATGGAACTGCCTCCATGCTTGAGAGTTGAGGATGACGCGACCATCAGCATTATCCCTGGTGATCGGAACTGCGGTGACATTTCCTGATTCTCCACGGCGTACTCCAATGGTACCTTGCTCCATGCCAGCACTGTCCGCTACCGCCACAGGTATTTTCTAGAACACACAATTCCAAGAAAGAATAAAAGCACAATGTCACATACCGTCCACATTATAACATAAGCAACTATAGGAATAAGAAAGTGTTAAGAAACATACCATGACATGTCCATTGCAGATATTAGTGTTGGTGATGCGATGCACGAAAGGGACCCCGATGTAGCTATCTATCTGAGCTAGTTTCTGAAGGACACGGTCCTTCTCAAGCTCGCTAAGATTGTCTCTTTGAGCAACCACCACATGTTTCCATGGGTCCTCCTCGTCCATATAATCCTCCTCACTTTCCTCCTCACTCCCGCCATCCACCTCCATACTCTCGCTATCCTCGCTCGCAATCTCGCCCATATACAGAAGTACGATACGAGGTTGCGGTCATGCCATAGAGAAGTGAAAGAGATCACCTCCGCTTAAATTATAGGTGGCGATGATAGACACCAATTGTTCCCGTAGAAGTAGGTCTTCTTTCTTTTCTTTCTTCACTCGAATTTTGTAAGTGGTCCTGTGAACATCGAAATCCACGATATTGCCTACTAACTCGTTGAACTCTTCCCGAATATTGCATGGTACAATCTAAAAAAGAAATATAAAAGAATGTTTTGTTAAGAAACATACCAATCTAAGCTGGATAGTAAAACGAAAGAACACAAGTTGCAAGTTAACATAAAAAGAATCGTTTGTTAATTACCAAAGAATCAAGGTGACCGTCTTTCAGCTCAATCATAAAAGAAGACCCGTTGAATTGTCCTTGGGCACATAGGGACCGACATACTTTGCAAGCCATGTTCTATTAAATTAAGAAAGTAGACATAGAGGTATAAAGCATCAGGTACAAAGCATCAGGTATAAAGCATCAGGTGTTAGAAGAAAGCAACATTTTACTTGTGACAACTAGCTGAACAAAATATTGTACAACATAGGTAAATTATTGTACAACTAGGGGGTGTGTGGGGGAAATTTATTTGTACAGCCATAAGTGAATAATCAACTTAAATGAATTTAGTGTACAACTACCTAGCAGCAACATCAACCTAGAAGTAGCAGCAACAACCTAGCAGCAACATCAACCTAGAAGTAGCAGCAACAACCTAGCAGCAGCCTAGAAGTAGCAGCAACAACCTAGCAGCAGCCTAGAACTAGCAGCAACCTGATTAGAAAAAAAGGAATGGTTTGCTTCTCCGGAAATCAAACTAGCCTCGATACAGAAACACATAGAACAACCTAGAAGATGCCTCGATACAGAAACACACATATACAAAATCATGGTGCATGCAGCACATAGATTTTACATTCTATGTCTATTAGTCTGACATTCTCATGGGAAGTTTAATCTAAAAAAATCCCATTGGGAAGTTAAGATAAATGCAAGCAGCAGTATTCTAAGCTATCTAGCATTTTTTTTAAAATCACAGTGGTGCATCTGATCATTGCATGCCCAGATTAAGGGAATGGATATGTATGAACCATGCATTGCAGAAGATTGACATTAGCTAGCATCCAGCAGCTAGCATCCATTTAATTTATACCAAAATAAGTAAGGTGTTTGTTCAATCCAGCAGCTAGCATCCATTTAACTTATACCAAAATAAATCGATTTCATGATTTACAAGTGATTGAAACCTGCAAGAAAGCAAAATGAGCCTACCGCGAAATGAGCTAGCAGAACTAACTTTCCCCTCAGCGAACCACTATCGACACAACGCTTGGCCCCTCTTATCATTTTGTTTTGCTACACTAGTGAACAGAAACATCAATCATACTACTCAATAGAAACATCAATCACAAGGACTGCTCAGACACACTAATGTAAGTCACTCAAAGGGGACATAATCCATGGAATGACACGCAGAATAGTTGCAAGTGTGAAAGCTTTGGATCGGACAACACAACATATCAGGATACCATCATGATTTTTATTTTCTTTCTTGAGGACAGAGACAGGTTATGGTCATGAGCATGTACCTCAAATGGAGAAGCTGGTACAAGTATGCAATTAGATCTTCTAGCATCAACGTATATACCATCTCTAATTCGTTATATGTTACCAAATCCCTTAGCAACACCACTACTATGTCTGAAACTTGTTTTCTAAACAGAGAAGCATCCCGGTCAGTGGGTACTAGGAGGAGGTTGGAACAATGATTTTTCGGGTGGTGATCTACTAGGAGGAGCAGAACACTAGGATTCCTCAAGGTCATTCTAGTGGTGATTCCTCATGCGGGCATTTGCTCGAGCACTTAGCAGGAAACACGGCGAGGGAACACGGAGGGAAGAAGGGGGGAGCCGTTAGCCACAAGGAACACGGCGAGGATGAGGTAAAGCGAGGGAGAAGAGGGGGCTTACCCTGTGTAACATCCCAAGTATGAAAAATAGCCATTAGAATGTTTGCTCTCTGTTATTTTATGTTTTGCATCATGACGTCATGTTCATTGCATTTGTTTTGCTTTGTTTTCCATTTGTTTTCCTCTGTTTTCCTTTGTTTTCAATTTGAATTTCAAACCAAATTTCAAACCTTTTGTTTCATACTTGTGATGTTACAATTTTCCAAATGAATATTCAAATCAAAACAATTAATTGTTCCATTAAAGTTGTAATTTCAAAACTATTGATTTGTTTCTAATCAATATTTCATCTAATACCAAACCATTTTCCAATTCAATTAAGTTTCCAAACAGCAACCATTTTTTCAACTTTATGAAAATTACAAAACATTCCTTTGTTTCAAATTAACTTGTAATCACAAACTCTTAAATTGCTTAAGTCACCATTATTCATCTAATATCCAAATTACTTAAATTCAATTAAATTTACAAACAACAACTAATTTTGAAATTTTTGGAAAACCAAAGTTGCACTAAGTTGCTGTTACAATAAATAAGCACTACAAAAATTTTCCTAATTTTTCTACTCCTAAAAAAAAGCCATCTATTCTTCTCTTATTCTTTTCTACAAAAAAAAGGAAGAAAGGAAAAATAAAAAAATAAAACCAAAGGGAGAGGGGGCTAGCCAGCCAGGCCCAGCCCACCATCTCCCCCTCGGCCCGATACCCCCCACCTCATCTTCTTCCTCGTACGGCAGGAGATCCACTGCATCCACGTCATGGTTCAGAGGGGAGGAACGGCTGCAGCTCCTCCTCCTCCCCCTTAAAAACCCTAGCCCGAGCTCCTCTGCCCTAACCCTACTCTCCTCCTCTCTTCCTCTCTCCCCCGCCTCCATTTTTCTCTCCTCCCTGTTGCACCTCTCTCTGTATCTCTGAAACTCTCCACCCGAGCACCACCACCTCCTCCCTCCGTTGATCGCTGCCGCTAGGCCCTTCCTCCGGCCAGGCTAGGGCCGGGAATGGAATCCCCCCACCTCCGACTACCTCCTCAACGTTGCAGCGGGGGCCGGGAGCAACGGAAGCGCCGCCGCCGTGTCCATCTCCGGCGACGGCCACCACCACCACGCCGAGCCGCCCTGCCTCTCCTCTGCCCCCTCGCGGTGAGCCTCCCCCTCGCTACTCCCTCTCCTCCTCCCCTCCGCGCCCACTAACCGCCACCCGCACGAGTGCGTACAGCAGCATGGCTGCGGCGCCCCTCGCCGGCAGCGATCGACCTCGTCGATCTGCCCGCGCCCAAGGTTCAGGTAACTGAACCCACGTTCAGTTTAGGTGCAGGCCCGAAGAAACACCTCAACCTCCCTTTGCCTCTGTACTGACAACAAACGATTTGATACCGCATTGGTAGCAACCCTTGCGCGCAAGCCCCAGGTGCTGGGTTCGATCCCCCCCAGAGGCAGAAAAGCCACACCTTTTATTTCTGCCTTTTTCTTTTTCTGCCCGAATTTCAGAAACCCAGATCTGACCCATTAATTCTAAAATCCATAACAAATCGAATTTTGCTCCAATTTGAATGATTCAAATTCCTGTGGATTCATAATCTTGTGCCCTTTCCATTAGTAACAAAATTGCAACATGTTTCTGTAATAATTTTTGCACTAATTAATTAATTACTGAAAATGCAATTAAAAGTTGAAACTTTGGAATTTCATAACTTTAGTTCTGTTAATCCAATTTGAGCAAACTTGGGCTCTAAAATTTTTTCTTAACAAACTATACACATTGGTATTTTATTTGGTCACAATTGAATTAAATTTGAACATGTTTCCCTTTGTTTACTAAAAAGGGCAGAATAAGACTATTTATGGAAAATTGCATAATAAATTCAATAATAACCCAAAAATTATGTTGATAGCTCTAAATGTTCATTGAAACATTTGCTACATGTTTTCAACCTTTTCAATGCACTTTGTTTATTGTTTTCCCTAATTAAAAGTGGTGCAATAATTCAATGCTTTAATTAAACCCCTTAAATTGCAAAATTCATAACTTGGGCAATTCAAATCCAATTCCAACATGTGAAATATGTTTTCCACCCCATTTTTCATGTACTTTGCAAATATCAACTTTGTGTTCTGTTTTGAATAATTTAAATTGCTGAAAACAACTGTTTCTTAATTAATGCATTTAAAATTGCCAAAATAATAACTTGCTCATTTTAAATCCTTTTTCAACAATAAAATATGTTTTCCATGCTAAATTGAACCACCTTTTCAAATATAAAATTTGTTTCATGTTTGGAATAATTAAAATTGCTTAAATAATTTAAACCTTGTTTAAATCATTTAAATTTGCTAAATTCATAACTTGCTCAAATTAAATTATTTTTGAACTAATAAAATATGTTTTCAAACTAGAAAAGTATAAACTTTTCAAATATGAATTTGGATTAATGTTTTGAACAACTAAAAATTCAAATAAATTCATACTTGAAATAAATTCAATTAAAACTAGTTTAAACTTGTTTAACTCATAAGTAATTCATTCTAAATCCTTTTTCAATAAGTGAAACATGTAATCCACCTAAAATTTTGTGTTCTTTCCAAATATGAACTTTGTTATCTATTTTGAACAATTTAAATTGGTGAAAACAACAAATGCTTGTGTAACACCTTTAAGAAACCAAAATTCCAACACTTAATAATTACATTTCCAAACTTGGTAAACTTCTTTTCAAATTGTTTCTATTGTTGTTTTCTTTCTGTTTTCCTCATCCATGCATCAAGCTAATCCACTTTCATCTGTTGTTTAGTTGTAAAACAATTATTTCAACCTTAATTCATGGGCTTTCCATATGCAATCCAAATTGCATATGGGTCCATTTAAACATGTTATCTTGTCAACTAGTTTATTTTGATGCATCAATTAAATGGTCATGCATCATCCCATGATTGTGCACTATGCCATGTTATTGATTGTTTGTCTCTCTGCGTTGTTTGTTTGCTTCTTCTCGAATAGACGACGACGTTGAGACAGACGATACTTACGACACCCCTTCTGAGGATCTAGCTCAGTACCAGGCTGCTAAGTTTGCAGGCAAGTATTCACTCACATGAACCATTGTGTTCCTTTCCACATTGGATACCGATACTTTTCTGTTGTCTATTCTGCTAGCCCTATGAATCGTTGCTTCTGTTACGAACCTATCACATGTTATCCTTTAACCCTGATATAGCCTCACCTCCATGCCTATCGCCCCGTTGCTTGTTGCCCGTGTCTTACTAGCATGCTTAGGGTTGTTTTTGCTTGAGTCTGTTGTCCGTTACTTTCTGTTACTATATCATTATGTTCTGGGGCTCGATGTTAAACAACAACCTGTTAATTTTGAGGTAATAATAATTTGCTGATAAGGCACCGGCAGGAGGCCCGGCGTGGTTTTGAGGCCTGCTAGTGTCGACCCTAATTAGGAAAAGGGTCTTGTCTACTGATCCATGATGAGCGCACTAACCGCATGTGGGAAGCGTGTATGGGCGCCCCCCTCAATTTGATTCGATTCGCATCTCGTCCAAATCGCCACACTTAGTTCGGGCTTTCCATTTGATGCATGCATGTGCAGGTGCGAACCCTTGGTGCCAGGGTGGAACTTTTGTAGTCGGCATTTAGGGCGGCGTGGTCTTAGAGTGCTATGAGGGTCCCCTTTTCTTCGTGGGGCTCGATTAGCCGCGCACGCACAACATGTGGTTCTTTGGGCTTGATGTGAAGAAGAGTTGAGTTGTGTTGAGTGCCTCGCTTGGTGGAAAGGCCATTCCATCTGGCGGGTTATTCTTACGTGTACGGCCAAATTGGTGCACCCCTGCAGGGTAAATCTTCTCGAGAAGCCGTGTTTTCCGCGGTTATGGATGACTTGGTGAAAGTACTGGCTAACAAGTACTCAGAACAACTTACACCTAACTAATGATAACTTGACTAGTAATAGTCTTATTGACACAATAACTTGAACCATCACTAATCCAACTGTGTGAGTTATCCTCGGATTGCTTCTTTGGATAAGGGGCGAGATGCAGGATGGGTTTGTTTGGAGTTAGTTGGTAATTGGTTACGATACGCTATCATATCCCTTTTCTGTTAGCCGGAAGTTGTAGTATGTTTCTGTAGTTGGTTAGAGCAGCCAGCTGCCGCATCTTTTGTATCACCCTTTCTTCCGTTGAACCCAAAGCATCTGTGCTCGATGTTGTTGGGTACACTTTGGTGAATTGTGAGTCTTGCTTGCCAGTATGTTTATGTACTGACCCCTTTGGGGCTGTGGTTTCCGCAGACTACGTTTCCGAAGATCCCCATGGTGGCTACTACGTGGAGTATGACGAGGCTGCTGACGAGTAGATAGCGGACCCGGGCAGGATCCGAGACTTCATGGATGGGCTCCGTCTTTTCGTTTCCGGCCTCTTAGGCCTATTTGGTTCTTGTCTGTACTCAGACATTTTGGATGCTTCCGCTGTGTTGTAATGATGAATTGTTGGGACATGTGTCCTCTGGATGATTGTATTTTCTATCTCTGCTCTAGTGAGAGCTATTTGCAACTTATTTCAATCTTTTGTGTCTTAGAGATCTGTTGTGATATCACTTGTTCCAATGCCGTTGACGTACCATGTGTGTATGTTCTGAAGTACGTCAATGGAAGTATCTGGATTTCTATGGGATGGTTTGCGCAGACGATGAATAGTAGAGAATGGTTGTCATACGTTTACGTGTTGGCCTACTCATATTGAGATGCGGGTGCCGGTATGCCCCGTAAGCCATTTATCTACTGTTTAACGGACTGTGAGTATCCCCTAGTAGTCCGGGTGCGACAAATGGTATCAGAGCCTGTCTGCCTGTAGGATCCCTTCTTTACTGGTCGCAGTTGAGTCTAGAAACTATTTTGTAGCTATATAGGAAAAAATGAAACGTGAGAGTAGGAATTCTGTTCTTTTTCTTCTTTCCCCACCCACCCTCCCTTTTCTGGTAAGGAAGTGCAACGTTGTTTTCTCTTCTCATCTAAACTTTCAAGTTAGGATTTCACGTATCCTAGTTTCTCTAGGATAGTTATATCTACTAGACCATAGGAATGGAGGTGGTTGTGACATGATTTATCATGTTGCCTACTCACGATTGAGAACGTAGGCGTGTAAGCCCCGGAAGCAGATCCTCTATTCCTTAAGCAGTAGATATTGATCCTTTAGAAGCCCGGATGGGTTTTTCCGTAGTACCTCAGGAGTGCTTTGTTCTCGTGTTTCCCGTTGTTCCTTCGATATCATGTTCTTCTCAACATCCTTTTCGTCCGTTCAAACCTTGTTGTTGCTTCCCACTTCAGTTTTTCTACCGGCGTCTAATCAATAACTCTATTCCACCCTTCTGGCCAGATAGTCTATTCTCCAAAGGAATCAAGTTCCATTCAGCTAAACACCCTCGATGCAAAACCTCTACTTTTACTCGAAAATGTTCCGGTGGTTTGCGAATTCCCTGACGTCTTTCCAGAAGAGTTGCCAGGAATGCCTATCGTCTTGAACTTCCAGAAAACTATCCAAGGTGCACGATGTGTTTCACGTGTCACAGCTCAAGAGGATCTTCGCAAGAAGTATCCGGACCTTTTCTCTTCTCAGTAGGAATCTCGGGGCGCGATTCCTTCAAGGGGGGGCGTTTTGTAACATCCCAAGTATGAAAAATAGCCATTAGAATGTTTGCTCTCTGTTATTTTATGTTTTGCATCATGACATCATGTTCATTGCATTTGTTTTGCTTTGTTTTCCTCTGTTTTCCTTTGTTTTCCTTTGTTTTCTATTTGAATTTCAAACCAAAATTCAAACCTTTTGTTTCATACTTGTGATGTTACAATTTTCCAAATGAATATTCAAATCAAAACAATTAATTGTTCCATTAAAGTTGTAATTTCAAAACTATTGATTTGTTTCTAATCAATATTTCATCTAATACCAAACCATTTTCCAATTCAATTAAGTTTCCAAACAGCAACCATTTTTTCAACTTTGTGAAAATTACAAAACATTCCTTTGTTTCAAATTAACTTGTAATCACAAACTCTTAAATTGCTTAAGTCACCATTATTCATCTAATATCCAAATTACTTAAATTCAATTAAATTTACAAACAACAACTAATTTTGAAATTTTTGGAAAACCAAAGTTGCACTAAGTTGCTGTTACAATAAATAAGCACTACAAAAAGTTTCCTAATTTTTCTACTCCTAAAAAAAAAACCATCTATTCTTCTCTTATTCTTTTCTACAAAAAAAAAGGAAGAAAGGAAAAATAAAAAAATAAAACCAAAGGGAGAGGGGGCAAGCCAGCCAGGCCCAGCCCACCATCTCCCCCTCGGCCCGATACCCCCCACCTCATCTTCTTCCTCGTACGGCAGGAGATCCACTGCATCCACGTCATGGTTCCGAGGGGAGGAACGGCTGCAGCTCCTCCTCCTCCCCCTTAAAAACCCTAGCCCGAGCTCCTCTGCCCTAACCCTACTCTCCTCCTCTCTTCCTCTTTCCCCCGCCTCCATTTTTCTCTCCTCCCTGTTGCACCTCTCTCTGTATCTCTGAAACTCTCCACCCGAGCACCACCACCTCCTCCTTCCAGTGATCGCCGCCGCTAGGCCCTTCCTCCGGCCAGGCTAGGGCCGGGAATGGAATCCCCCCACCTCCGACTACCTCCTCAACGTTGCAGCGGGGGCCGGGAGCAACGGAAGTGCCGTCGCCGTGTCCATCTCCGGCGATGGCCACCACCACCACGCCGAGCCGCCCTGCCTCTCCTCTGCCCCCTCGCGGTGAGCCTCCCCCTCGCTACTCCCTCTCCTCCTCCCCTCCGCACCCACTAACCGTCACGCGCACGAGTGCGTACAGCAGCATGGCCGAGGCGCCCCTCGCCGGCAGCGATCGACCTCGTCGATCTGCCCGCACCCAAGGTTCAGGTAACTGAACCCACGTTCAGTTTAGGTGCAGGCCCGAAGCAACACCTCAACCTCCCTTTGCCTCTGTACTGTCAACAAACGATTTGATACCGCATTGGTAGCAACCCTTGCACGCAAGCCCCAGGTGCTGGGTTCGATCCCCCCCAGAGGCAGAAAAGCCACACCTTTTATTTCTGCCTTTTTCTTTTTCTGCCCGAATTTCAGAAACCCAGATCTGACCCATTAATTCTAAAATCCATAACAAATCGAATTTTGCTCCAATTTGAATGATTCAAATTCCTGTGGATTCAAAATATTGTGCCCTTTCCATTAGTAACAAAATTGCAACATGTTTTTGTAATAATTTTTGCACTAATTAATTAATTACTGAAAATGCAATTAAAAGTTGAAACTTTGGAATTTCATAACGTTAGTTCTGTTCATCCAATTTGAGCAAACTTGGGCTCTAAAAATTTGTCTTAACAAACTCTACACATTGGTGTTTTATTTGGTCACAATTGAATTAAATTTGAACATGTTTCCCTCTGTTTACTAAAAAGGGCAGAATAAGACTATTTATGGAAAATTGCATAATAAATTCAATAATAACCCAAAAATTTTGTTGATAGCTCTAAATGTTCATTGAAACATTTGCTACATGTTTTCAACCTTTTCAATGCACTTTGTTTATTGTTTTCCATAATTAAAAGTGGTGCAATAATTCAATGCTTTAATTAAACCCTTTAAATTGCAAAATTCATAACTTGGGCAATTCAAATCCAATTCCAACATGTAAATATGTTTTCCACCCCATTTTTCATGTACTTTGCAAATATCAACTTTGTGTTCTGTTTTGAATAATTTAAATTGCTGAAAACAATTGTTTCTGTATTAATGCATTTAAAATTGCCAAAATAATAACTTGCTCATTTTAAATCCTTTTTCAACAAATAAAATATGTTTTCCATGCTAAATTGAACCACCTTTTCAAATATAAAATTTGTTTCATGTTTGGAATAATTAAAATTGCTTAAATAATTTAAACCTTGTTTAAATCATTTAAATTTGCTAAATTCATAACTTGCTCAAATTAAATTATTTTTGAACTAATAAAATATGTTTTCAAACTAGAAAAGTATAAACTTTTCAAATATGAATTTGGATTAATGTTTTGAACAACTAAAAATTCAAATAAATTCATACTTGAAATAAATTCAATTAAAACTTGTTTAAACTTGTTTAACTCATAAGTAATTCATTCTAAATCCTTTTTCAATAAGTGAAACATGTAATCCACCTAAAATTTTGTGTTCTTTCCAAATATGAACTTTGTTATCTATTTTGAACAATTTAAATTGGTGAAAACAACAAATGCTTGTGTAACACCTTTAAGAAACCAAAATTCCAACACTTAATAATTACATTTCCAAACTTGGTAAACTTCTTTTCAAATTGTTTCTATTGTTGTTTTCTTTCTGTTTTCCTCATCCATGCATCATGCTAATCCACTTTCATCTTTTGTTTAGTTGTAAAACAATTATTTCAACCTTAATTCGTGGGCTTTCCATATGCAATCCAAATTGCATATGGGTCCATTTAAACATGTTATCTTGTCAACTAGTTTATTTTGATGCATCAATTAAATGGTCATGCATCATCCCATGATTGTGCACTATGCCATGTTATTGATTGTTTGTCTCTCTGCGTTGTTTGTTTGCTTCTTCTCGAATAGACGACGACGTTGAGACAGACGATACTTACGACACCCCTTCTGAGGATCTAGCTCAGTACCAGGCTGCTGAGTTTGCAGGCAAGTATTCACTCACATGAACCATTGTGTTCCTTTCCACATTGGATACCGATACTTTTCCGTTGTCTATTCTGCTAGCCCTATGAATCGTTGCTTCTGTTACGAACCTATCACATGTTATCCTTTAACCCTGATATAGCCTCACCTCCATGCCTATCACCCCGTTGCTTGTTGCCTGTGTCTTACTAGCATGCTTAGGGTTGTTTTTGCTCGAGTCTGTTGTCTGTTACTTTCTGTTACTATATCATTATGTTCTGGGGCTCGATGTTAAATAACAACCTGTTAATTTTGAGGTAATAATAATTTGCTGATAAGGCACCGGCAGGAGGCCCGGCGTGGTTTTGAGGCCTGCTAGTGTCGACCCTAATTAGGAAAAGGGTCTTGTCTACTGATCCATGAAGAGCGCACTAACCGCATGTGGGAAGCGTGTATGGGCGCCCCCCTCAATTTGATTCGACTCGCATCTCGTCCAAATCGCCACACTTAGTTCGGGCTTTCCATTTGATGCATGCATGTGAAGGTGCGAACCCTTGGCGCCAGGGTGGAACTTTTGTAGTCGTCATTTAGGGCGGCGTGGTCTTAGAGTGCTATGAGGGTCCCCTTTTCTTCGTGGGGCTCGATTAGCCGCGCACGCACAGCATGTGGTTCTTTGGGCTTGATGCGAAGAAGAGTTGAGTTGTGTTGAGTGCCCCGCTTGGTGGAAAGGTCATTCCATCTGGCGTGTTATTCTTACGTGTACGGCCAAATTGGTGCACCCCTGCAGGGTAAATCTTCTCGAGAAGCCGTGTTTTCCGCGGTTATGGATGACTTGGTGAAAGTACTGGCTAACAAGTACTCAGAACAACTTACACCTAACTAATGATAACTTGACTAGTAATAGTCTTATTGACACAATAACTTGAACCATCACTAATCCAACTGTGTGAGTTATCCTCGGATTGCTTCTTTGGATAAGGGGCGAGATCCAGGATGGGTTTGTTTGGAGTTAGTTGGTAGTTGGTTACGATACGCTATCGTATCCCTTTTCTGTTAGCCGGAAGTTGTAGTATGTTTCTGTAGTTGGTTAGAGCAGCCAGCTGCCGCATCTTTTGTATCACCCTTTCTTCCGTTGAACCCAAAGCATCTGTGCTCGATGTTGTTGGGTACACTTTGGTGAATTGTGAGTCTTGCTTACCAGTACGTTTATGTACTGACCCCTTTGGGGCTGTGGTTTCCGCAGACTACGTTTCCGAGGATCCCCATGGTGGCTACTACATGGAGTATGACGAGGCTGCTGACGAGTAGATAGCGGACCCGGGCAGGATCTGAGACTTCGTGGATGGGCTCCGTCTTTTCGTTTCCGGCCTCTTAGGCCTATTTGGTTCTTGTCTGTACTCAGACATTTTGGATGCTTCCGCTGTGTTGTAATGATGAATTGTTGGGACATGTGTCCTCTGGATGACTGTATTTGCTATCTCTGCTCTAGTGAGAGCTATTTGCAACTTATTTCAATCTTTTGTGTCTTAGAGATCTGTTGTGATATCACTTGTTCCAATGCCGTTGACGTACCATGTGTGTATGTTCTGAAGTACGTCAATGGAAGTATCTGGATTTCTATGGGATGGTTTGCGCAGACGATGAATAGTAGAGAATGGTTGTCACATGTTTACGTGTTGGCCTACTCATATTGAGATGCGGGTGTCGGTATGCCCCGTAAGCCATTTATCTACTGTTTAACGGACTGTGAGTATCCCCTAGAAGTCCGGGTGCGACACCCTGTAGCTGGAAGGCGTCAAGGAAGACGGTGTCGAGCAGGTCGATGCAGACGGGCGGCGCGGTGCTCCTCCTCCTCCCTCGCTGCTCCTCCTAGGTCACACGCGGGATTGGGCCGGGCGCGCCGATGGGGACGATGGTGGCGTCTACGGTGTGGGCGGCGGTGTGGCGGCGTGTGTTGCAGCGGTGGGCGATGGGAGGTGGCGGTGGGAGCTGGAGAGGAAGGGAGATCGAGCGACGAGACGAGACGAAGGGAGATCGAGCAGCTAGCGCGTCTGTTGGTGTGGAGAGAAGGAGAAGAGAGGGGGACGGCGTATCTACCTGTACTCCCCATAGCTGTGGCGCACCATGCCTTGGTTCGTCACGCCTATCTAACCTGTGGCGCACCACGGGCATGTGCGCCGCGCCTGTCCCACATAGCCGTGACGCACCAGTGGCTCGGTGCGTCGCGGGTATGCCTCGGAGGCTCGCCACCCCGGCCCCACACATAGGCGCGACGCGCCTTCCGTTTGGTGCGCCGCGGGTAAGGCTATAGGCGCGACGCACCAAACTGTGGTGCGCCACGGCTATTAGCGTGACGCGCCGTATTGCTGGTGCGTCACGGGTATCATCACTCCTATAGCTGTTTTCCTAGTAGTGGTGTGTGCGACAACTTTCTAAGACTTTCGAGCTTCGAATTTTCCAATTCGGAGAATATTTCCAGAACAACATTTCTGAAATCAAAAACAGCAGAAAACAGGAACTGGCTCTATGGCGTCTTGTCAGTAGATCAGTCCCAGAATATCGATAAAAATGGCATAAAGTGTATAGCAAACATGTAGCAAATAACATGAAAGCAACATGGAATATCAGAAATTATAGATACGTTTATGACGTATCACGGGAGGAAGATTCCCCCTCCCTGGGTTCAGAAACGGGAGGAGGAGGAGGAGGAGTGGAATATGGCGGTAGCATTGTTCCGGCCGCGGGGACAACGTCTCCGCCTGCAGGTGCGCTCGAGGGGATCTCCGGTTGAAAGCGCATGGTTCCCCCATATGTGGTTTTGGTAATTAATGACAATCCTTTATGGACTAATGTTTGCATTGAGTTATCCTTGTAGATCTTGTCCATAGGAAATAATGGAGTTCATGTGTTGAACTCTATTAGCTTCCTTGATGGCCTTTGTTATTCTCATGGATTTATATGAAGAATGGTCATGGTTTGAGTTGAGCTTATTGCTAGTATGTCTTGAAGAAAAGGATTAGGTGATCTTTCATTATCATCTTCAAGACATCATCTTTAGAAGTGAGAAGCAAAGATACAAGTTTGATCAAGCAAGCGATCAACACACAAAGCTACAAGTTGTACCAAGTGGGATTGTGTATCTCATGGTATGGTAAGCAATTGTCAATATAGCTTTGTGAACTAACCCATGATATGTGTGTGTCGCATCTCTATGTGTGGTTAGGTATCTTTCCATGGGCATGAACCTAAAGGAAGATTTCTTTAGCCCATGGACTATGTCGTCGTCAAGCGGTGTTTGTCATCGAGCTTGACGTGGAAGCTCAAGTGAAGCATCTAGAAGATATCCTATGCTTGGTGCTTGCCACCCTTTTGGAGATTGTGGCCTTGTGAAGATTTGCCGAAGGGTCTCTCCCATAATGGTGTATGGGGGAGCTAGTCTCTCCCATAATGGTGTATGGGGGAGCAACTTGCAAGTCTTCATCAAGCGGAGTTTGTGCTAGCAAGCGCCATCAAGAAAGAAGATCCAACTTGAGAGAGTCAAGATTGTCATCATCTAGCTCAAGTGGAATGCTCAAGGCAAAGGTATAATCTTGATAGGTTTTCTATTTTACCGGTCTCGTGTCTTTGGGAGACCGGGTTATAGGATAGATAGTCGTACTATCAAGAGGGGCTCTCAAGTGAGTAACTCGATCGAATCGTTATGGAGAGCTCAAACCTTTGCATACTTTGCATATCATCTTTCTTGGCTCTTATTTGGCTTTTGTCTCCTTTGGGTTTTAGTGCTTGTCGTGATCTTCATGACAAGCCTTGGTTTCTCGAAAACGGATTTCGTAAGAAAAACTTGTTGCGTTTTCGGTGGTGAAAATATTCCGTTCGTCTTTGAGAATGTTCCCACACCTTCCATGTGTGGTAACTTCTCCATACTTCGTTTTTGTTTGGATACTCCTTGATGTTATCTTTCCAATGCATTTGGATTTACCTCGTTCGGAGTTCATTTGCAAAAGTTATGGGGTTTCTAGTTCAACCTCTCTGTTTCTGAACTCAACCGGATTATTCTAACCGGATTATTCTAACCGGATTATTCCGGGCAACCGGATATTCCGGTTAGGGTAGTTTTGGTCCATATTCGGGACAGAGATGAGCCGGATTATTTGGAGCCGGATTATTCATCTCAAACCGGATATTCCGGTTGTGGAGTTTGTTGCGAAAAATGGCTAAGGACTGGAAGCTTGGAGCTACTGGAGTCAACCGGATTATTTGGTCCGGATTATTCATCCTGGACCGGATATTCCGGTTGCTGCGAAAAATGGCTAAGGACTGGAAGCTTGAACCTTCTGGAGTGAACCGGATTATTCGGGGCATACCGGATATTCCGGTTTGGGCAGTTTTCAGACCAGTTTGCTCACAGAGTTGAGCCGGATTATTGGTACCGGATTATTCCAATGGGACCGGATATTCCGGTTAAAGTCAACAGGTTTCGAGCAGATCTTGAGACCGGATATTCCGGTCCAAACTTGGACCGGATATTCCGGTCCCAGATTCCTGCACAAACGGCTAGTTTTTGTGGGGACCTATTTAAGGGGGCTTTCTTCCCCATTGGTCCCTAAGTCTTCTAAGCACGAAATATCCTCTCTCCCCCACCATTGTTGACCTTGGAAAGCTTGCCCCTCTCCCAATCCCTCCTATGATTCTTGCATATCTTTGAGGGAGAAGGTAGAGGAGATCTAGATCTACATTTCCACCAATCCATCTTCCTTCTTAGTGAGGGAAACTTAGTAGATCTTGATCTTGGAGTTCTTGGTGTTTCTCCTTCTTTGTTCTTCCTCTCTTATTCCCCCATAAGCATTTGTTGCTTTGTTGGAATTTGAGAGTAAAGGATTTGAGCACTTGTGCTCTTGCCATTTGCATCGGTTGCATCGGTTTGCTCTCTCCACGAGGATTCGTGGAAGTTGAAAGTTTGTGAGCTTGTTACTCTTGGGTCTTGGACCCTAGACGACTTGTGGTGTTCTTGGGAGCCTCCAATTGAGTTGTGGATGTGTGCCCCAAGATTGTGGTGACACCGAGAGCCTCCAATTGAGTTGTGGATGCGTGCCTCGGGTTTGAAGGTTGCCAATAGTGGAAGGTGAACTAGGCCTTTGTGGCGGGGTTCATCGGAGAATAGGGTGAGGCCTTTGTGGCGTTGAGTAGGCCTTCGTGGTGAGCTCACAGCCCTCCAACGAGACGTACTCCCCTTGTGGGAGGAACTCGGGAATACATCTTCGTCTCCGTGTGCCTCGGTTATTTCTATACCCGAGCTTTTTACTTATGCAATTTACATTGTGATAGCCTTCGAGCTTGAAGTTATATATCTTGCTATCACCTTGCTACTCGTATTGCTTAGCATAAGTTGTTGGTGCATCTAGTTGGCCATAGAATATTTAGGTTGTATGCTTGTTAATTTAAACAACTAGTTTATTTCCGCATTTAGCAAGCTTTAACCGGAAAAGTTTTAATCGCCTATTCACCCCCCCCCCCCTCTAGGCGACGTCGTTGTCCGTTCACCGGTGCCACCTTAGAGGTGCTCGAAGAAGCCAACGAAGCGGAGGAGCCGAGATTTTCCACCACCGGCTCGAGGTCTCCCGAAGAGGGCTCCCGAATGCCATTTTTTGGTGGCGCAGCCGTGGAACGGAGCTCGGTCCACATATGGTGCGGAACTCCGGAGAGGTTTCTTGCTCGGTTGTTTCTTCTCTCTCTCTCTCTCTCTCTCTCTCTCTCGGGATCGCTAGGGCGCTATGCTCTTGGAAGTTCGAGATGAGAAGTGAGGAAGAAGAAGAACCAGAGGGCTCGAGGTGGGCTATTTATAGCCATTTTGTGCCAAGATTCTTCCCAACGGATATTTTAGCCGTCGGATAATTGACGCGTGTTTCGCCGAGAAACCCGGGAAACAAGGAGACGGGGTGATAATGGTTGTCTCCTCGTTTCTCGCGAAAAATCTGTCAGAGATACGGTTTCAGTCTTTTGACTGAAACTAAACATTCGCGACGTAAGCAGGATTTAATCGCTCACGTCACGGTTCCTTCTCCACGAAGATTCGTGGAAAGAATGCCGGATTTCGAACAATCCGAGTTTGTCATAGGATTTTCCAATAAAAGAAGATTCAAGACAAAATTCTGAATTTTATGAAAAGAATACAAATCAACGAAGGACGGAAAGATGGAGTCTTAATTCTTCTTGGGGGCTACTGTCGGATATATGCCAATTAGGGGTATGTCCGGCATTGGCCGAAGGCCGGATTACTAGGGTGGCCCATAGGCAATTGAACATAGTCCATTGGGCGGCCCAATAAGCTGACGCGCTGGAAGACGGATTCTAGAAGGACCCAGACCACGGCCCAAACATGGTGCGATTTGGGGAAGAAGTCGGATTCCTTACTTTCCAAGTTTAGATACTTTCCTAGTCTTCTATGTTTCCTTCATGTAATCTCTAGCCCGGCTATCTATATAAAGCCGGACAGGAGAAAAAGAAAAACAACGAACAACAGAAGAGAGAACATCAGTTCTATTAGTTAGAAGCCAACTCGCCGGGAAGTTCATCCTCGCCGAGTTAGCGAAACCATACTCATAATTGTACTCTGTATATTTCAGGCTTCAGCCCTGATTTTAGTGATATTGCAGGAGTAGGAACGCCGCCTAGTTGCGTCGTACCGAACCTGGTTAAATTGTGTCCTCGTTTCCAATAATCTGATGTTTCCACCAACGGTTCTACCAGTAGATTATGGCACCCCCGTCCATGATCCTAACTACGAAGTCCCGACCGCCACGCTCCACGGCCCTCCATGGACCTCCATGTTGGCTCGAGAGCTCCAGCACAGATGGGGATTAGGGGTGGAGCTCGAGAGGTTGGGAGATTGTGTTTTGAGGGCGATGGGGAGAAAACTGATTAGGTTAGTGGGGTGGTACGGTTATGCTCCTTTTATAGGGAGGGACCATTCCTATTTGTGTCCAAGTGCAAGGATTGTTTTGCGAAAAGGCCAGAGCGACCGTCGGATCTGGGATGGATGTCTCAGATAAGTGTTAAATCACGGACTCATAGAGGAGACCGGACTGCGGGCTATATTAATAGTTTTGACTGGGTGAAAGTGTAAAAGATGCTAGCAAGGCCCACCAAAAGCGGCAGAGTGCCTAGGATGGCTCCGTCGGCATCGACATTAAAGACTTAGTTAATCTTTTTTAACACAAACACATGTATTTATGGTAAAGAGGTACTCTCTCGGTCTAAAACTAATTGTCACAAAGTTAGACAAAACTTGATGTATCTAACACTAAACTATGTCTAGATGCATCCACTTTTGTCCATCTTTGTGACAATTAATTTGAGACGGAGGAAGTAATTTATGTAAAGATGCAAGAACAGAAACATCGTGGATCTAGAACCATCTATTTTCTTACACCTAACATACACAAAGCATATACTTCCTCCATCTCTCTGAAAAAAAACATATAGTACATCTGTTTCTAGATATAATTAAGGTGCATTTCTTTTTTAAGGACAAATTCAGAATATATGTTGTATTGCGTCCCATCATTCATCTCGATAATTCTTTTAGAACTTTTCAATGTAATGGTAGGCTTTAAGACAGACGTTCATGCACATTCTTAACTTCTTTTGAGATACTAGATGACCCGTTGCGCCACTGGCGCAAATAACGGATTTTTGCTGAAATTTTATTCAAAGGAAGAGAATTATAAATTGACCAAAAGATTAGCTTCTTATAAAATAGAAAAGTTGGTTAGAAACAAATGTTCCCTCAATGCTTTGAAAAGCTAAAATGCACAAATATCGAAACCATGAGCAATGTAAGCTATATATATGGCCTGGAAAATCAAGACACTAAATTTATTGTTATGATGACGCAAAAATAACTATGAATTGGCATTAGTTTGCACGAGAATAGATCAGAATACATTTTTGGTGGAGTCATTCTAGTAACGTATTAGTTTAGTAAGTTGGTACTACATGCACCTGTCCTACAGGATGATGGGAATACAGATGTCTTAATTAAATTTCTTTTTTCAACAAATAATGATATACCCATATTAAGCGTTCAGGCTCAGTGGGAATTCGAGGGGAATATGTCATAGACTATTAACTGGAATTAGAATTTGGATATGAGAAGATGAGGTGTAACAATAGAAGAATTGGAGTAGGTGTCCTCCAGTCACAAACTATAATTCACAAAACATTATTACAAGCAGAAAAATGTCACAATCTTCAAGATATTTATGGTCCTGCTCCCTTGTCTTGGACGAAATGAGTCTTCGATCAAATGACGATCCTATGATGAAAGAAGGTGATTCTCTTGAAATTAGGACCAGATCCTCCCAAAATATATCCCTGCAAGACATGAAACACTCTTAGAATCAAAGGCTCAATTCGTTTTGTAAAGAAAAGGACCAAGGAGCTTCTTTTGTTGTAGTCTAGCCAAAGAGAAGCAGTCATCACAAAATGGTACGGGCAAGAAAATGCAAAGCTTACAAATAGAAGTTTAAAATTCTAACATGATTCAACCTGAGATTTAGCCATACATACAACTGATCCCAGCTGTTATTTTCATTGTTTTTCGGATAAATACATAACCAGGGTAAAAATCGATGCACTGATTCCCTATCCAAAACCAGATAGACACCCAAATCAATCGTGTCTATTAGAATACACAAAATGGCCACTCAGGCCCAAACTGAAAATAGGGCCGCTTTCTCATCTGCCCCACAAAACTGCACTTACATTCTATCCATGATATGCATAATTTCTTTTTGGCACGGAGAAAAGAAAAACAGAGAAGGAAGATGGCGTGGATCTTACCTTTGGCAGCGCGGCGGGGTATCATGGGAAGAAAAACTCCTAATAATCAGCAGACTATTATGATGCATAGCTCTCTAATTTATTACATCATGTTTGGGTCGGTCCCAACTTCAGCCCGAAAGCTACACATGTTGAAGGCCTGAAGAAAACAGGGTACAAATCCATAATATGCGTAGTGTTAAAGTACCATGTAAGATAGGCTAAATCAAAACTTGTATTCACTGACCAGACACGAGTATAAATAAATTTAAAAATATGTTATTTGGATTTTTCTCGGAACGTAGAAAATCACATTGTTTACATGGATTGAACAACCTGTAATATATAAAATTTACTTGTAGCCTAAGCATTTTTACCTTCTTTAACAACATATTATGGCAAAAACAGATTTAATATGTTCGCATAATATTTCAAGAGATCAGAACATATTTTTTGTAAAAACTGCAAGGCACCATCCATCCATGATAATAAATTAAAAGGACTACAAAGATATACAACAAACGAATAATTACTTAAGTTTAGTGGTGAAGTAGTTGTATAATTTTACTCTCTAGTCAAACTGATAAATATACGAGGCACATGTTAGCCATAAATGGTAATAGGACAGTACCAAAATGATCGCTTATCAAATTCCCGTCTTTTGAGAGCAAAATCACAATTTGCTCCGATTTTCTTAAAATAACAAACACCGACAAACAGCCGATCATCGTAATCATGGATAGAATGTAAGGTCTGAAGCCTCAAACCCTGTAGCAAACCAAGACCGACAAAACAAAAACTTAAAAGGATGTCCGACGGAAGAAATTACATTGGAGCAGATAGGATATACACTTTGTACAACTATTTCTCGGTCGGACTTTTTCCTATTCGTAAATAACTATACGCACTTTGGAGGGGGAAATTGTTCGTGAATAGATCATTAGCAGAGACATTATAACATATATATGGATAAGGGGCTATAGTTAAACTCCTATCATGCAACATGAAAGATCATAAGTGATTGAAACTAAACAAAATGATGTGGTTGACCATCCAATAGAAAACAGCCATAAAGCACCGAAGGATTCGTCTTATATCCAATAGATTGGCATGGACAAAAACATTGGATTGTATAAGCACAATAAACATTCAAGCAAAAAATTTGGCCATCTGAAATTAATATGGCATGGAACTGGTATGGATAAAAATGACTACATATTTTTCATCCATCTAAACACACAAAATATAACAAAAAATAGAGTATGTTGGCAATGAATTAGGTGTTACTACCAGCAAGATTCAGAGTTTGCAGACATTAAGACCCATGGGATCAGACAATCAAACATTGGAATCAAAACAACCTATGCAGTATGATGCCCATGCAAAGAAGACAAAAATGGCTTAACTATGGCACAATTTGTTCTCACAATACTTCTCTTATATGAAGACAACATGGATAAATCAGCGGCGGCTGGAAATAACCATGCCTGGAAAGAGACACACCTTGTTTTCTTAAACCACGTCTTGCCTTAACCATTCTATAAATCTTCTTAAATGTTTTTAACTTGGGCTTCCATCCAGGTAATATTTCACCTGCATGGCACAAAAGGTGTGCAGGCATATGTAAATGAGACAAAACGAATGGATTTCAACTACATTAGATCAAAAGCTCCATCAGGAGGTCCGCATGCAAAGTTCGTGGTCCCATACAAAATACAATATAGGGGAAAGGGCATTACTGATATATCTACAAGTTTGTGCAATCATGTATAAGATTAACAAGAGCTCAATCTACAACAATATAGACAGAAGGAGTGGATATTCGGGAAAAAGTCGACTACCCTTCCTCAAGACGGATCAGTTGATCTTCTTTGGAAGAAAGATTTCTTTCTTCTATCCAACATTTCAAGGTTGAAGATAATGGTTCAGTACTTGCTTGTACCAGAAAACCTCCCACCACTGCCCTAACAGGGATCCCGCCGCCTACGACCATTGCGCAGCTTGAGACTCCAGTAGTGATGTGGACGGAGCCCGGGGCGCCGGCTCAGGAGGTGGAGGCCCACACGGAAAAGAGAGATGGGAAATTGGTGGGCAGCCACTACTGGATAACCTGGTAAAATATACAAGGTTAAATCTAACATTAAATGTACAACAGAAACCGATCTATGCTACACTTCACACTATTTTAGAGCTGAAATCATGTATAGGATCAACACACATATATTAACATGAAAGCAAATTAATATGGAGGCATTTAAAAGAACTTTGACACAAATTTACCTTAGCTAAAGTAATTGTTGTTGACACAACATGAAAAACTCATTCTATGCATTCGGTATCTATAAAGAGAAATTTTACAAACAAATATACCGTTCTTATCATCATAATTCAATTGAGAAGCTAACAAACTGAAAGATCATAGGGGATTCATATGTGTTCTCCTGCAGTATGCTAGCCTAGTGAAATATCAACAAATATACCGTTCTTATCAGCATAATTCAATTCAGAAGCTAACAAACTGAAATATCATAGGGGAGTCATATGTGTCCTCCTGCAGTATGCTAGTCTAGTGAAATATCAACCGTGGAGGAAGGAGGCAGGAAGAACAACAGAGGCATTTGGTTACCTGTGGTGCAAAAACGGCTTGGGATCTTATCGATCCAAATGATGACACGGGACTCAAAGGCCGACGTCATGCTTCCCACATGCTCCTCCTTGCGTTCTTCACGCCGTGTCATGCAAGGCACGATGAACTGATGACAGCTCTCACCGTCTTTGGTACACTGGGCCGGCATCAACCTCGCATGCAATGTGCCAGTAGTGGCCAATGCTCTTCTCTGTTGGCAGCATCCGTTGGTTCAACCTAAATACATGGCTGGTTGGCATAAGCTAATAAGATACAAATGCAAACTACTTTCATTTCCAAAGAAAGCAAAAATAATAAAACCAATATATTGCATATATATGAGTGTTCTGGTTGTGCAAGGTGCGGACTGATTTGCAGACTGGAACTTTAAAGAATACAATAGACATAGTATCTAATGTACATGGGAGCTCCACACTAATAATATAAATGAATTAAACAAACAATATTCAACAGAAATAAGGAATAACGGGAAGAAGTGTTTTCACCTCAGACTTGGAACCGTCGATCTTGCAGCAGCTGCAAAAAGCTTTAACAAAACAGGGGGGAGAGGAGGGTGAAACACGCTGCCAAGACAAGCCACACTGACAAATCGGGGGCTAGGGAAAGAGCCCAACATGTCAATCCATCGACGTCAAGATGCTATTTTCCTTCGAGCCACCATTGCTACGGCTACCGGCTGTACAGGTTAGTACAACCTTGTTAAGATCACAATTAGTCTCTCGGAAATGATACACCACAGTTAGAGAGCTTGCAACACACATGTATCTGAAGCAGACAATTGAGCACCCTATAGTCGAAAGGCGATCCACAAGATTTCTGAAACATCATATCTCAATACACAGAAGATGGTAAATGCATGTATGTATGACAGCTCTAAAACCTCTATATGTTATTAAGCACCACAACAACACATGAGCAATTTCACTACTATGCAGGGATTCTAAGTTTGTACAAACATACAGATCAAGAGAAATAAGGAAATTGGATTGAGGGAAGACTGGGATGAATAGAAATTACGACTCAGCTCCCGACAACATAGCCAGCAACACAAAATGAGCAGCTTCCCCACCACTTCCGGCACAGCAGGGCAACCACAACACTGCAATCGGGGCCTCGTGTCCAATTTTCCAGACGCTTGTCATCTTGACCCTGCCGCGTCAATGGTGCAGCTGATATGGCCAGGGCAAGCCCGGGGACCGTTCTGACCCGGACAATCCACGCCCTCGACAGATAGTAGCGGGGACGTAAATTCCTTGAGGATGCTCACCATATCGGGGCATAGCTCTCTGCCCTCTAGGTCGCTTTACACGATTGTGCTCAACGAGGAGGCACCGCGGTGGACGATGAGGGCCAAGTGCATTCTCTGGCCGTCCCTACCTTGCTGCAATGGAAATCACACTAAGAAAAATCAGGACAAAACTGCAGATTTGAAGATAGATAGACACAAAAGGACTCGGAGGAGCTCACGTTGGTGTTTCCGCTGTGCTCGCCATCGCCCGACGTGTCAGCCACATCCCACGCGACGCCAGGCTCGGCCTGCGACCTCCACGGCACCAACCTCTATCCAGTTGCCAGTCCAGACCGAGGCGGAGGTCACTGGGAGACCCAGCGGCAATGGCTCGGTGGAGGACGCCGGCAGCCGCTACCTCCATCCGGTCGCCGGTCCAGATTGAGGTGGAGGTCACTTGGAGACGCGGCGGCGACGGCCCGGTAGAGGATGCGGGGGACGGCTTCCTGCTAGGCCTGGTGGTTACAGAGGAGTGGAAGACAAGGAGGACAACACTGCAACGAACGAGAGTGCACAGGGCCACTGCCTGTCAGATCGAGATCGAGTCTAAGAGACGGGAGTGGGAGAGGAGGCGGATGGATTGGGGGGAGAAGGAGAGGAGGGGCTTACGCATGGAGACGCGGTCCGCCAGCCCCCTTGGTGCCTCGTCGCCCTTGCTCGCCTCCGCTGTCACCCTTCCTTTTGCCTCCTTGTCCGCCGACGCCCTTGCTCGCCTCCATCGTCGTCCTTGCTTGCCTCATTGTCCGCCGGTGCCCTTTCTTGCCTCCCCATGGCAACGACCTGCGCCCGTGGCCAGCGCCTGCAGTTCCCCGGTGGCTTCTTGGTGCCGAGGGATCACAGAGCGCGGCGTCGCAGCCATGGAGGAGGAGCACGAGAGACGGGATCTCTTATTCTCGATCTAGGTTTTCACCGCGCCAGAAAAAAATGCGAGCTTGGATTGGGGGCGGGCGACTGTTTTGTCTCACACGACGACTCCCCGATCACTGCCACACACCACGGATTCTGGCCTATCCACACCCTACACGTGGAGGCTCCGGAGCGCTGCGCATCGCGGGCGAGCGGCGTGGACGAACGGGGTAGACATACTACCCCTCCAGCCTTTATAGGAGTAATTGGTTAAATAAAAACGACTTTAGGGCTATCTATTAAGATATTTAGATATACTAAAATGGAACCGATACATTTATATACACTATGATGCATAAATTAATCGGTGCTGGGTTGCGATTGTGTCTTTCTTTTCCATGGATCCAACTATTGTTCGATTATTTTTGAAGAGAAAACGCATCAACAAAATTTCTCCAAGAAATTAGTTTTTCAAGTTGTTGAAATATATTATATATATATATGAAAACTATTATAATTGAATAATAGCTAAAATTGAAAAGAAGAGAAATATTTAAAACTTGCGCCTTGAGTATCTATTAACAATATTAAAAGTTCTACTTAATTAAATGTAATAGGAAACTATATACGATATATTTTTCCACATAGAGTAAACCTACACGTATCGAGTAAAAAACATAGACAAGCCAGCTTCTTCCCCATCCTTTATAACATGTCCCTAGCGCCCTTGGAAAACGCTAATGCAACACCCTCGAGTCGATGATTGATATGTCTCTGTTTTGACCCACGACCAAACGCAGCGCCTTGGGCACCTGAAACTTGATACCCGCCTGAACCCCTCGTCTCGCAACAAAGAACGTGCCCAGGAAAATCGATAGAAAGTACTCCTTTGACTATTGCAAGAACCGAAATCCGCGAAGAGTTTTCGCCACAAACCGAAACTACTTCTTCAAATTTATTTGCACATATAAGATATAACATATCAACCAAATTCCTCAATATTTAAGTATATCTATATGGAAATGTTATAATTGAATAATAAAAAATATTAAAAACACGAGAAACTTTTCAAACTTGCATCCAAAATGTGCATCTCAAACATTTAGTAGCAATATTAAATGGTATATTTAGTTAAATGAAATATATAACTATATCTCACTACTACATAACAATGCCAAGGACACCTCTCTATGGGAAGCGAAAATCCCACGGTAATTTGTACTATTGGTAGTAGTGTCGTCGCTATTATCGTTGATACCTAATAGAGGAGTAGCTTGGTGCTACTAACGGCAGTACTACCGCCGCTTGGGCTGGCCACTTTGCCGAGGAGAGCTGAATTCTTAACCTGAAGTTCATGAATACCCAGTCCTCCGTGATCTTCGGCATAAGACATTCCATCTAGCCAGTCGATATTTCTTCTTCTCACTATCTGAAAGATCAAGAGGGTAAACTAGGGGGGAGTGAATAGGTTAACTACAAATTTTACTTCTTTTAATGGGTATTGCTCAAATATTGATTGTATAGATTATGCAACTAGGTGAACAATCCTATATATATGATGAGCAAATACTATTAGCACTAGATATGTAAACAATTAAGCTAATAATAACATATAAAGGTAAGTTGAGAAATAACCGATCACAATGACGTGGAGAGTTATCTCGAAGTTCACTTCCTAATGGAAGCTAGTCTACGTTGGAACGGTGCGGTGCCACCAAAGTGAAACACCGAATAGCCGTCAAATGGCAAATTGTATCTCCTTCGTGTCCTATCACCAATGTGGAAAGGCACTAACCACTTTCGCCGTTGAGGTTGACAACTAGAACCTTCACAAGGATGAGACACACTCCACAACTTGGAGGGTCCTCACCAAATCCAGCGAGTCATAAAAACTCGATGCTTTAAGGACCACAACTAAATTGGTGATTCCTGACATATTTCGTGGCTACCAAAGCCTCGAAGGACCACAACCTCCTAGGGTTCCAAGAAACCCAAGGAGTATCAAGTTCCTCAATGGAATCAAGGGGGAATAAAATCGGTTTGGTAGGAATGTAGATCTAGGATTCGCTCTCAAATCCCCAAAGGGAAAAGTTTTTGAGGTCTAGAGAGATAGATCTATGGAGTTTATGCTCATGACCATGGGTGTTCTTCTAGTTATGGTCATGGTACCCTTCTCAAGGTAGGAGAAGGGTTTTTATAGTGTTCACGGAAATGTAGCCATTGTAGGGAGCTTAACACCGGAGTCTCCGTCTTGGAAGAACAGAGTCTCAGGCCTACTATGGAGTCTCCAGACCAATTTTGTCTGAAAGAATCCGGCCAGGGCGGAAACTTCCAAAGTCTCTGGTCTTACTCCAGCCATACTCCGGAGGGGGGTCCAGTGGCACATGCCAAGTGATAGGTCCCAAACATATCTATACTTTTTGATGATCCATGCTTGTTTTCTTTACGTTCCCCCATGTTTTCTACATGTTTTACTTCTTTTTTTTGGATGATTTCATGGACTAACCTATTAATAAGATGCCCAGAGCTAGTTTCTATTTTCTACTGTTTTTATGTTTCAGAAAAGTTCTGAAAAAAGATTCGCCAAAAATCTTGAAAATTCACGGAGGTCATTTTTTTACCGAGAATAAAGATGTATCCCAAAAGAGAGCTGGAGGGGAGCCAGGGGCCCACAAGAGGGGTGCCAGGCGTGCCCCCATAGGCCTCCCCTAGGGGTCATCATGTGGCCCTATCTACCGCCTCACATCGCCTCTTCGCCTATAAATTGCCTTTAACCCTAAAACCATAGGTGTCGTCACCTCGAAAGTCTATTCTAGTGCTTCTAGAATCCTGCTCCGGCCCCCGCCGGAGAGGGGGATCGTCACTGGAGGCCTCTACATCGCCATGATTGCCTCTGAACAGATGTGTGAGTATTTCATCCTTGGATTAAGGGTCCATAACCGTAGCTAGATGGTGTTCTCTCCTCCTTCAGCGACCATGTTTAGATCTTGTGAGCTTACCTACATGATTAATATCACCATTATGTAATAGCTACATGTTGTGTTTCCTAGGATCCGATGAACCATGAGACTATGATTATTTTGTCCATGTCTTATTGATATGCTTCTTTTATATTTGTAAGAGTTTTAATGTTTTATTGCAATGCTCTCAAGTGTTTATGATTACCTTGGCAAAGTTATTGTATGCAATTCCAAGAGAGGATTTATATGCTAGACAGTGGTTTCATGCCTCCTTTAACCAATGCCCGAGTGACGGAAACTTCCAGGAGGAGGATGTGTTGTTCCCACTAGGGAGAAAACAGCGGTGTCCTTGTCTACGGATGGGAATTATTGCTTACATTATGTATTGTTATTAATGCATTTTTCTGTTACACACAAGCAATCATTTTGTTCCTGCAACTTAATACCAACGACATTTACGGATTGTTGTCTCAAGGTGGACTCTTAGTAATACATGGTGTCAAATGGTGGTCTATTTATCTTGATGTAATGTATTCAATGTTAGAACCCGTGAAATTTATCTCATCATAATAGTATTGTTATAAGTTCATGATTTTTCAATTGACTAGCTGTAATTTGTTTACCCAGCATGTTTATTGTCCTTAGGAGGGACACCACTAGTGAAACTATGCACCCGGGTCCTATTTTTGTTATTGTTTACAACCTCTTTTACTTGCTTTTCATCATCACTTCCTCATTGTTCCGTTTTAATTTAATATTCTCCAATCATTTGATACAACTAATTCTCTAGATTTTAGCAATACAGGAAGATTGACAACCTTCTCGTAAAGTTGGGAGCAAAAGCGAGTTGTGTTTGTGTGTGCAGGTCCATTCCCGGGCCCTGTCAACGAGATATAATTTCCTGCGCCGTAGCCACAAGCAACCTAATGGGAGATTTTGAAGTCCTACAGGACTGATGACCCTGGTTCCTTAACTAGGTAAATTCTTTGCTAAATAGCTACATTATACCTTCCTCCTAGGGTTTCCCAACGGGTGTGTGATCACGCCAGCAAGCATATAATTTCTGAAGTTGTTACTGGGACTTCAAGATCACGCTAGGGGAGTTACACGCTAGGGGAGCAATTTCAATAGTATAGCCAACAGCTGGCTATAATAAGTTTCCATGTCACATATATCCAACCATATAGACAACAAATATAAGAGTAAGTTCCATAATAGAGCCAACTGCTAGCTATAAGGACTTATCATGTCATCTATAGTCAATAATATAGTCAACTTGTACAATAGTTAACTACACAAATATGTTAGTTCATTAAGAGTATCTCTACTAGAACCCCTAAAACTTCAAATTGAAAACACGGTTTTCAGTTTGCGTTCTAGGGAATTTTTGCGTTTCGGATGAGCGGGCAGTAGCAGAGCCTATAAACACAATCAGCATATTTAATAGTTGATTTTGTCGCGAATTTATAGACAAAAGAAGCAGTTGCGACCACCGATTACACCGATTCTCGTCGGCGGTGACCACCGGACTAGCCCTAGCCCTGATCTATCCGGGGGCGGCGCCTCTTCATGTATGTCGCGGCAGCGTGGCTATAGAATATCGACGCCGCTCACTCCCCGTCGGAAGAGCCGATGTAGAGTGGCTCCCCGAGCGAGGTAGCGATCCCTTGTTCGAGGAGCATGCCATTCACCTCGGCGTCGCGGCGGCGCTGCGCCCGGAGCTCCTCCTCCTCCTCCGCAGAGCGCTCGCAGAGCGTCTCCACGACGATATCGACCGCGTTGTCGGGGACGAAGTCTAACTTTCACAAAGAATGGCCAAAGACCGCCGAGTAGTACTCCTCCAGAGGATCCTCCTCGCGCGACGCCATCATCACTAGGACGTGGGAGGAACTTCCCTCTCCGCGCATAGCGAGCGCGCGGAGGAGGAGAGAGAAGGGAGGTTGGCTCTCTCTAGCTGATTCATGTAGCCATGCAATAGCCTTCTGAGAGTGGAATGTGGGTCATGTCCTTATGAAGTAGCATTGTTTATGCTAAACTAATATAATCAGGCTATAAGAATTAGAATAATATTTTATGATGACATGAATGGGAGAGAAGAGGAAAGAGAAGGAGTAGCGATGCAGTGCTCCCATGGGAGGGCGGGAGTGCTCCAACAGGAGGGCGGCACTGCTCCCGTAGGCCCCCGGTGGTGCTTCCATGGGGGACGATGATGCTCTCGAGTGCTACAATTGTTTTTTTTTTTGCTATAATAGTACAACGTGTTTGCTATAATGTCCTCCGACGAGATCTCCGGCGATGACTCCGACGAAATTATTATTTTGCTACAATAGCACATTATTTTTTGCTACAATTGTTTTCGGTTTTTGCTATAGTGGTACAAAGTGTTTGCTACGATCTCTTCGGCGAGTTTTTTTGTTTTTTATGTGGAGGAAACTTTTTGCTACAATAGCATAAAATTGTTATTTCAATCGAACCGTTTTTTGCTCACAACAACAAAAGCGGGATTTAGGGAGATTTTTGTGAATTGCTACAATAGGCTAAAATTCTTATTTCAATGAACCGTTTTTTTGCTCACAGCAGCAAAAGCGGGATTTGTCCAATTTAAGGACACGTGTCGGCTCCTGGACCCGGAGGATTTTTGGGGGAAATCCTCCGAAGGACACCCGGGAACTGCTTGGCATCCTCCGGGGAAAAAACCTCCGGGTCCTCCTGTCGACACGTGTCCCAACAAATCGCCCAATCCCGCTTTTTGCTACACTAATAGCAAAAAAGGTTCATTGAAATAAGAATTTTACACTATTGTAACAAATTATAAAAATACCTCCAAATCGCGCTTTTGCTACTCTGGAGCAAAAAAGGTTCATTGAAATAAGAAATTTGTGCTATTATAGCAAAAAAAATTGTCGACATAAAAAATAAAAAAAATATCTTTGCCGGAGATATTATAACAAACACTTTGCACTAATATAGCAAATCTTAACATCAATTGTACCAAAACAAAATCTGCTATTGTAGCAAAAAATAATGACATCGTTAGAAACACTGCCGGAGATATTATAGCAAACATTTTGCGCTACTATAGCAAATATGGATAACAATTGTAGCAAAAAATATTTTGTGCTATTGTTAAAAAAAAATGACATCGGCGGAGATTCCCGCCGGAAACCTGGTAGCAAACAAATTATATTAGTATAGTAAAACTGGAAACCAATTATAGCGAACAAAAAATTCTATTGTAGAAGCATATGTTGCGGGGTCAGATTGCTGGAAAAACACAAAAAAAACTGATAGTGAAGACCTCTATCCGTACTGCAGCATTTGGTGGGGCACAAAAAAAACCATAAAAACGTAGATGCGAAAATGGACTGCCAGCTAGTTAGGCCACGCGCGCGTGTTACGTCGCCCGGAGATGTCCTCCGGAGGATAACGATTTACGGCCGTACTCCGGAGGATAACGATTTACGGCCGTATCTTGTTTTGTTTGGGCCGTGGCCGGGCCCAGCAGCAGGTAAGCCTAGCCGGATTTGTTTTTGGATGGCACGGTACGTGTCAGTCGGGCGGCAGACGTGGCTGATGCTCTTTCTGCGTGTGCCGGAACGGAACAGGAGATTCTTTTTTTTAAGGGAAGATGGTCACTCATTTAATGTTGGGTAGGTGTGGTTTGGCAGCGCTCGCCATACGATACGAGTCGAGTAATCTCCATCCTCGTACTTGCACGTATCGGCCACGACATACAGTACTTTTTTTTTTTTTTTTTGAACAAAGGAGCGCCCCCGCAGGGACTGAACCGTATATTATCATCGCTGGATGTACAAGATTTTACAAGGAACCCCATAGAAGTAACAAAATACACATGGGTCCCTGACATCTGTAAAGAGAACCTTGACTAAAAAATGGAAAAAGCAATCGAGTCCTCTTTCTTCTCCAGCGTGGAGCAGGGAGAGCTGCGTGCTGCAGCCATGGACAGCGACGGGGACTATACCACTTGCCCCTGCCCTGGCGAAGTCCTCAGCGACGCACCCCTTCAAGGGCCTCCCAAGGGAGGTTGATAACTTGCCTGCTTTGCTTAGCGGCAACAAAGGCCACTCCTTGGCCATGGAAATCAGCTGAATCGCTGATAAGTTGCTCCAAGGATCGGTTCTGTAACTCCAAAGCCACTCCCTATCAACAGCAGTAGAGCCTTCATATCCCTCCCACAGCGACGAGGAGAGAATAGCAAGAATCGACTGCAAGCAATTGGGAGCAGCAAAGGCCCACACCCCTCGCCGCAGAGAAAACATCTCGCCATCAACCCCGAAACTCCTGCCAAGGATCGGAGGAGGCAAGCAAAGTATATGGCGACGAAAGCAGACCTGCAGAGATCCCTCCAGAATGACCGCGAAGAAGACGAAGTAGCCGCACCCCTCCTCACCACCATGGCCAGCAAGGGGATCAGCAACCTCCTTCTTCACTCCAAATCCAGAGGGAAAGATAGGGCGGACGAGCTTATTGAATCGGTTTTGCTCACCAATAGTCTTGAGAGGAAGCCACCACAGCTCCAATCTGCAAGAAAAAGGAGAACAGACCCCCGCGTCGCCGCGACACGCCGGAGTCCAACCGGGGAGAAGGAAGAACGCCATAGCGGCACAACTAAGCACACGGTCGAAGCCTATACTACACCTACTATATACACGCCTCGCGACGTCATCGATTCGACACCGAACGGCCTCGCCGTCGAGAAAAATCGACGAACGCGCCGGCGGGGGTTGCGTACGGGGGTGGGAGTCGACTCTCAAAGCGGCGGGTCGTATCCGACATACAGTACTAAAACGGAGACATCATCGAGCTTTGTGAGCCTGTCAGAATAGATGGAAGATTCAGTTGAGCTAAGACCTTCAGATTGTCAACATTCGGATTAAACCAAGATACACTGTCTCCTTAAAGAACTGGATTGCTTCAGTTCTTGTTTCTTAGGTTAGTATTTACTTTATATTGATGTTAGAGAAAACCAGAATCGGTTGATTTTTAGGGGTTTTGGACGCTTGTATATATTTTATTAATACATACCGTAGAACAATTTGTTCTACGGTCCTTTGCCTCTAAAAAAAAAATTGTGCACATCAGTGCACTTCCTTTGTCGAATGCACCGTCGTCTCTGCTCTCAGTTTTGCTACATTGTCTGTACGAATGAAATTGGCTGTCAAATCCCAATCTAGATTACACTAACACATATATCTCCTTTCCCGGCCATAATGGTAGGGAGCATTTTCATGTAGATTTACCCGCAAGCGGTACTCGTATATGCTCTATTTTTTAAAACGGGAAAATCCAGCATCTGCATCTAGTCGATGTACACGGGTTTTATATTAAAATAACAAAGTATCTGAAGTAATAGAAAGCATAAACACAGTTTACAGGTTACTGAGTGTGGCTTCATGAATCAGCCACAGAAATAATGATGTAAAGGCAACACTATACATTTATCAAACCTCTAGTGTGTAACAGTCATCCTTGTTAAAAATAGCCCGCATGACCGCCATTAACCGAGTGCATGCAGACGCCAACCCCGCTGGTCTTCTAGAAGTAGAAGAGACCATGTGTTCATCCAGAAAGTGGGCCGATGAACAATCCGCAGAAAATTCTCAACTCCCATATTGTTAAATATTACATCATTTCGGCAACGCTAAATTACCTAAAGAAAAGCACAAACGCCAATACGAATGAAAGATTTAGTAGTTTTAGGCGCAGACTCCATGGTGGCGAGGGCGGTACCAACGGTAGAAGTTTGCCAGATTTCGACGAGTTTCATGCTTTCGTTTCGACGAGTATTTTTTTAAAAACTATGCTTTACATGTTCTGTTCGGACGTTTTTTCGCCTCAAAAACAGTAAGCGGTGTTTAGTTTTTTTTTCAGTTCCAGACCTTTTTGGGTTCGCCTACTGAGAGCAACTCTAGCAGCGCTCTTTTCAGCCCATGTTTTCCTTCGTTTCTCATGTTATGGTGCAGGGAATCGTACCAGAATCCTTAAACGAAAACTGGAACTACTAATTTCATTCATTTCGTGGAACGAACACGAACGATTCCTCGCCGTTCCTCGCCCATTTTGAAAACAAAAGTAAAAGTATACATATAAAAGCACCCTACATCTACCTAGACCTTCATCTCCCTAGCCGGGGCTTCAACTTTCTCGTTTGCGACGTGGCCTTCAGTTGGAGGCGGCGGAGCTGGAGGAGGAGGAGGAGCTTGAGGAGGAGCAGCTGGAGCTGGCGGGGACCAGCTCGAACTGCGACGCGGCAATGGCTTCCCACTGCCGCTTCTTTCTTTGTGCCTCCTCGTCTGCGTGCAGTCTGCGCTCCAGCTGTGTGGTGTTGTGCGCGTCGAGGTTACGCTGGTAGCGGCAGCGCCTGATGGTCTGTCGGCCCAGGTGGCGAATGCTGTTCTGGATGCCGAGCTCGAGGAGATCATCCTCCGTCTCGACGAAGGGCAGCGGGTTGTTGCCGCTGTCGTCGGAACTATCCTGGGGCAGGCCAAACGCGACGACGGTGCCCGGAAGACGTGCTGGGACCGGTGCAGGGCGTGGAAGGGACCGATGAGCTCCGTTGGCACTGGCGGTGGTGTTCCTCTGCGGCAACATCGCGCTACTGAGGCGGTGACGGGGCTAAATATGTCGTGAAGTGGAGACAATCGCTCGCCTGAGCTACGATGCGCGGCGAGCAATTGCGGCGGCGCGGTCTAGGGTTCGTGGAGTGACTGACCCGAGAACGGCTCGGGGTCCCGTGGATATAGCGGCTAGCGGAGGGATTTTTGGGCCCCCAGTCACGTTTTCAAACCGGTCCAACTTTACAGGTTCTGCCAGAGCGTGGAAGCCGAACCCAACCTCTAAAGCACCAGAATTTTCCATTTCGCCCCTTTTAGGCCGCTGGAGTTGCTCTAACGATCTTATATTTGCGTGTGTGTGGCATGGGAGCAGTAAACCAAATGCGTGGCCTCTTTTCTTTATGCTGGTGGACGTGTCTTTTCAGGTGGGCTCTGTTTTACTTGGTCCTTGCAGCAGGAAAGCTTGGCCGGATTGTGTGCTTGACCAAACCGTACGTGTCGGTTGCGCAGGAGACGTGGCAGCTGGCCCCTCGGGCAGACCATGCTGGAACGGAAAGGGAAGACTCGTTTTTTTTTAGAAAAGGTGGGTTCTGTTTAGCTAAGTATATTTTGGTCCCTGGTCAAAATTATTAGGGGCTCTCAACAAAACTATGTTTAAAAGTCCACCCTTACCTTCAACGTAAATAAGAATAGAGATGACGTTATTCAGTCCGGTGTCATAATAATTTGGCATTAGATAGGTTGACACCGGTCGGTTTCATTGCAAACGGCACCGGGCTATGTTTTCACGGCCGTGAGCAGTACAACGTCTGTTTCATTCTCTTTCATGCTAAAATAAGAGTTGGATTTAGAAATAGTTTTACGGGGCCAGATATATTATTAGTTTTATGAGGGGCTATTTTTGGCACACACAAAATTCTTTAGCTAATCGTCTCGTCGCAAGTCATATCCTCCTTTTGGCAACCTGATAGGCATCATACAAGATCCGGCCGGTGATTCTTCCTAGAGGGTGGGCAACAGTTTGCAGAAGCGACTTGCTTCGAGCGGGCAATACCGTGGAGAATAATCGTGCAGCCTTTGTTCCTTCTTTTTAAGCAAACCACATATTTAATTAACAAAAAATCAAGGAAAACTAGCTTCATCCGGTTCCCCTCTAATCGAAGAACAAGCAAGAGCGGAGGGGCTGGGCGCCTCCTCGCGCTGTCCACGTGGCAAGAATGGGCTGGGCGCTGGTTTTGGTGGTGTCCACTTTTGTCTCTCACGGTTCATTATTTTGTCGCCTTGGTTCCACGAGTCTCTTTACCAGGCAAGACCTTTTTCTTCTCTTTTCCCTCCCCCTCACGTCTCTCCAGAATTTAGGGTTGCTCTAGCCACTGCCGTCGCCGCCGCCGCTGCCATAGCCCACTCCGGCCGCCACACGCGACGCCTTCCAGGATCTCCGCCGCTACATCTGCGCCACCTCCTCTCCGTGGCCTCCTCCAGCACCACGAAGTCGGAAGTCGTCGACAAGCGAGGCGAGGAGGTCGCAGGCGGGGCCATGGCGAGGCGGCCGCCGAGCCTCGAGAACGACGACGAGCCGCCGTCGCTTCCATAGCCCACTCCATCCGCCACGCACGACGCCTTCCAGGATCTCCGCCGCCACCTCTGCGCCACCTCCTCTCAGTGGCCTCCTCCAGCACCACGACGTCGTCGACGAGCGAGGCGAGGAGGTCGCAGGCGAGGCCATTGCGAGGCGGTCGCCGAGCCTCGAGAACGGCGACGATTCGCGAGGTGGGTGGTGATCGGCTCTGCCCGCTAAAATAGATCATGTCGACCACCACAGATGGCCGCACGCCCTCCTAGGCTGTCCATTTTGGCCGGAAGCAGTGGTAATGGCATGGGAGCTTTCTTGCCCGAGCTCCAGATTTCGCGAGACACAGGAGGTCAGGACACTACAGGTTTGCTCTTCAATCGTGGCCACCATATGCTTGTTAAAATGCCCCCCATTGCAATATGTAGGCATATAGATGTGTAACTCTCAGAAGACAATGATTTAGGACTCAGCAATAGTTGCAGATTCTAATTTTGTTTGTTTACGGTGTACTTCAAGATTTGATTGCACTAAAAGACTCGGTGACAAGCAGCTTGTGTATTCCTTCTATCAATTATGTTTAACCCAAGATGATTCTTTTCTCAATTGATTAACCCATGTCAACTAGCCATAGCCTTGTCAATCAATAAGTTAGCTGGTCTTCACTGTGATAAAATTGTATGCAAAGATAAAATATGGTGCATTGTCTTGGCTGGCCTCCATGAGTAACTTTTTTTTGACATTCCAGGCGCCGATTGGTTAGTGGATATAATCATTTTATGCTGATTTAAGTCTGTTAGTCGATGTCTCTATACTTCCCTTTTTATGCGAAACTTTCTGATTTTTCACAAAGATGCTTTTGCGTGACTGGATCAGATGAAGGATGAGGAAGACGATCTACATAAGAGGTAGAAAGAAGAGGGGCATAACTTTGATGAACTATGGAGATGCTCCTCCTCTGATTCAATAGACTGGGACTACAACAAGGAGGACCAATCCATCAAAGGGGGCTTTGCTTCTACCACATCGATGAACATAACTGAGCAGGGTATTGAAGGATGCATTGGGGTGGTCATTGGCAGGAGGAGTCAGCCTTGTGTCGTTGCGTGTGTGTATGGACAAAGGCACCAATGAGGCAAGTCACAAGTTCATAGGCATGAAAGGTACACTTTGGCCTTTCTGTATCTCTCCTTCTTGTTTGTTGCAGCAATGGACTGTTATAAGGCCCATTTTTTCTGTTGTCAGTTGTTCCCTTCTCCCTTCTGTTAGAGAAGACAAACTCTAGGCTATGGTTCTCATCATATTTTTATTTCCGCAGGGCTAATTTTCTTAGATAAAAAGTGTTGTTTTGTTAGATAATATTTTCTGACCCTACATGAAGTATTTTCATGCCCTTAAATCATCAAACTAAGGGTCTCTGTAAGCTTGTTCAATATGTTTACAAATGAGGATAGCGACAAGTATATCCTTCTGTTAAGCAATGGACTCTTATAAGGCCCTGTTTTCAGTTGTTCCCTTCTCCCTTCTCTCAAAGAAGGCAAACTCTAGGTGGTGGTTCTCATCATATTTTTATTTCTATAGGGCTAATTTTCTTAGTTAAAGAGTTTTGTCTTGTTAGATAATATTTTCGGGCCCCAAATGAAATATTTTTACGCCCTTAAATCATCAAAATAAGGTTTTGTGCAAGCTTGCCAACATGTTTACTAATCAGGCTAGCGACAAGTATATCCTTCTATGAACTAGGACTAGGACTTACAAGATGCTCATGGTACTGCATGTTCTTGTAATCCACTTGGACATCTCATGTTGGACAAAATGTTTATTTGAGAATCTGATTACATTTTTAATGATTCAGTATTGATTTCCTCCAATTCCTCAACTGGTTTAACTAATTGTGCGATTTAATTCTTGGCTATATTGTTTTATGAGTTTATCGGAGCCTTTATACCGAATACAAACTTTTATCATCATGCCCACCGCTTGGTCACACTTACTCTGGTTTGGACTGGTTTGGACAGGATATAGCTGAGAAAAACTTGGGAAGTTGCGACTATCTGGTTCGCTCAGTTCCTTCCTTTTAGTCTGGTTACAAAAGCGCCACTACGTGTTGACCGATGTGAGTGAATTTTTTCCTTCGGGTCCTTTTGATCGATATTGTGAATTGGATATGTTTTGAGGAAGCATATCAGATTTATGGCTCTATGGTTGGTGCAATATTGCTTGGGTTTTCACATGCTAATTATCTAACTATCGAGAAAGAAACCTTTGATGTATACAGCTATGCTTATTTCTTGATGCTGCAAAAATGAAAGAAAATTGGATTTTCCTTGTCCGAGTGCAAATTTCTCATATGGATTATACTGGGAATCTTGTAGTTTTGCTCTGCATATGTTTTATGCGCAGTGGCAGCTATATGTTACTTTTATACATAATGAGTATTTACTTTGGTCACAGGTAACTCGCCTCTTTTTATCTCCAATTTTTTCGTCTAGATCTATTAATACATTTACTACCATCTGTGATGTTATTTGCTAAATATTTAATGGAGAAGAGTAGGTACTCAAGTGAATTCACATATGTATTTTTTTTATTGTTGAAGAACATGGATCTTTCTTTACTGAGATGTAGAGATTTCATTTTTCAGAAGATCCCTCTGATTTCTGTCTTAGATATCTTACACAATGAAATTCTCTTGGGTTGGTATGCTAAGTATACATAGAAGCATGATAATATTTTTGAATGATATGTAAATCAAGGATGCAGGTAAGTCCAAAGCTTATACGTACCAATTATCTTGGATCATATGTTCATGACAACTGCAAGATATAGTTCTCTGAAGTCTGTATCATTTTCGTACCACTGTGATAGTTTGCAAGCCCAGCTCCGTTCAGTGTTTGGGCTGCTCCTTAATTTACTTCATTTGAGATCTTTTTGCTTTGTAAATGTACAGCACACTGGTAGCTTAGTTCAGGTTTGGTTCATGTTCCGTAGGGATTTCTTTCATGTAAGAACCTTGGTCTATGTAAAACCACCATCTCACTGTTTGGCATTTCATTGGATACAAACCTAAATGCAAGTGTATGCTCTGTTCACGAACTTTTTGTACGCTTCGGGCATATACTATATATTTTGGGAGTTCTATGTGCAAGCAGACCGAACTACCAAAGCAGCATCTGATTACCAAGAATATTGATAGCTTTTTCCATGTGCTAAAGCAAGTTATTAAAAAGGTAACAAGAAAACCCCGTTGGGCATTCAGTTGCTACTGCTATATATGCTTAAGTAGGTGATTCAGATCACCCAAAATAGGCAAGAGAAATAGATATGCTTTATCATATATTTACTAGGTGATTTAGATCACAAGAAGCACATACGCTTCAGCAACCATGTCACCCAGCATATCTACCTATGTTTGGTCACTACAAAATCTTTGGTTGCCACACAAGGGGACCTCATAAACATTGTCTTCCAAATAGTGTAGATACTGAGTTTTTCCAATGAAATAGACTGCAGATTTTTGTATCTTGAATGCTCCGAGTGTTCGAGAAACCATTTACTGCTTTAGTTTTCTAATATTGATATCGGATGCTTGAACTTCTCTTGCAACTAGAAAGCATGAACTAAATGGCACGTTAACTTACCATTCTTGTGTGCAAATTCAATTCTAAATATTACTTATATCATAAATGCATCTCTGAAATTTGTACAGAATGAATTGCTGCTTCTGAATAGATATCAAAATATGTTCCAGATTAGTGGTCTTGTTTACTAATTAACATAGTTCTAGATCAGTCGTGGGCTCATAGACGAGGATGCTATTGCAATTTGGGAATGCGCAGGTATGCAAAAATGGTGAACTGGTCGACTAAAAACATACATCTGCGACTGTGCACAAAGGTATGCTCATTGGATTTTCCCCCAAATGCTATTCATTTAAATAGTGCTCTTTAACGGATATCTATTTATGTTGGCTAAACATTGAACTTTGTTTACCGATGCTGATTCTAAATACTTGCTCGGTGTGGACCCCCCCTAAAAATATTACTATCCATCTCGAGAAGTGGCATGGGTTAAAAGTGTTTGCATGCGAAGTTCTCTGGTAAAAAAATATCATCTACACTCTTTGGTGGAGATTATGTGGCAGTGGATATTAGAGGCTACGTTTCAATCACTTTTGTACCACCATGTAGAGGACATATTAATTCATAAGGGCATAGATTGTGAATTGGCAATACAAAGTCCAAAACAAGAAGACTCCTTGCAAATTGACAACAGATGTCAGTGGTCCAAGCACAGATTACACTTATTCAAGCAAAATGATATTTGCAGAGAATGCATCGAATTTGGTTCCCATTTCCCAGATTATTTTGAACAATAGGACCCTGGCATCAGCCAGATGCAGAGGCTGGGTTTCCCTTTTTAAAAAAATAGGACCCTGGCAAGCAATATACTTTTCATTGCATCTCCATCTAAATCATTTTCAAGCCAATAGAAAAATGGGCACACCAGGCAACTAAATTAAGAAGCCCAACTTTGTCAGTTCAGGAAGATATGGAACTTAGTCTTATACTGAACAAGGAATTGTTCCCGAGTGTCCATGAAGTTAGCCACCAGAAATATGTAGTAGATAGAGGTGTTGATGTTTGTTTTGTTCCTTTGGTTAATTCTTCAGAAGCACACACTCAGGCAATGGGCCAGGAGGCCATGACTGGTACTTTAGATTCGAGGGAAAGGGAAAATTTTCTTGCTACAACAGAGGAAGATGCAGGAGAGCCTACCAGTGTATTAGGTACTAAACTTATTGATTTACGTGGAGATAGTGTATTAAATAAGACTCGAGAATAGGCAGGAGAGCCTAGCCAGGAAGTTGAAATATCACTGCTGCAATCTGGTTGTAATCGGGGCATGATTTGAATGCAAATCGAACTTTGTATGATGACAATACAGTTTGAGTCACTATGTTGTTTCACACTTTGTCATGTCTTGTATTCATGTGGTTTTATAATTCGCTCGCAATTTATTCTTCTTGATTTTGTCTCTGTTTAGTTATCAAAAAGTTAGTTCAACATCATGATAGCGACCTTAGTTTACATGACAAGAATTATATTGATTAGGACGCAGATGACCAGCTAGGAGGCGCCCCAAGGGGCGCCCCAGCCTCTAGTTTTAACCAACGGCGGAGAGATGAGGCGAGCACGAGCACGACCTGCTTGCCTGCAGTATGACGACGTCAATGGTGCCCTGCATTTCTATCGCATCCATATTTGCTCGGGACTAAAACACAAATGCCTCTTGCTGGGACAAAAGAAGGGCGGCAACTGCATCTTCCTCCGGCGTTTTAACTTTCTGCCTCACCTGTCGGCTCTGCCGCTTCAGGGACTTCGGCTTGGGCTCCGCCCTAGGCTTCGGCGGACCCTTGGCGGACCTCTTCATCGTCGGCTAGACTTTGGACCGTGGTGGGAGGCAACATCGGCAAGGTTTTGAGGAGTGGACAATGCGTCTTCCACAGACTCGACCAAACATGGACCAAAGTTGAGCCAAAGTTTGGTCGAGAGTTAGCCTGTCACCCTTCCTCCTTAGTTTGGGTGGGGGAGAGGGGCATTGAGATATGGTTTTGATCAAATCCCGGTCCGCAGAACAAAATGTCCGATTTGAGGAAGGGAGAGGAGGATTAGGTTTGCTCTTAAAACATTCTTTGTCGGTGCCTCGGGTAATTTGTCCGCCACACCCCAAAAAATGTCCGGCTTGGAGGGGGCGGGACAAATACCCGACACAAAGGGGTGGTGCCCATCAGCATCCTTATCTATGTTTTTTTTTTTGCATTTGCATCTCAAAAACAAAATCTGGTTACCAAAATAAAGATAATCAAGTACGGCCATACCTGCGCACACGTGAAATCAGAGCGTGATCAGAGCGGTGGGATGGACTGGGGCTGACAAAACGGCACTTGTAAACTTTTTACTGGGTCAGTTAAATGTGCACGACCAGTTCAAAAAATGTAAAATGTGCACGTCTAAAATATCGAGAACTGAGTGCTAACTCAGTGGCAGAGGCAGCGAGTGCACGGTTAGCCCACCCGGGTTCGAGTCACAGTGAGGACCGAATTAGACGGGGTATTATCTAGCGCGAGAAATCGCTGCTGGAAAGTCTCATCTTCTACCTAACAACGGACAGGCAATGATGGAATCCGTCCCCCTTTAGTCAACGTTTTACGTGTAAATATCCGCTTCCTATAGAGCACGGCGGAAAATGGCACTTGATAGATGGAGCAAGCGACAGATGCAGCTCCCGAAAAAAATGAAGTTTAAAGGTGGGCTCCGTTCTGTTTGGGCTGTGTGGCGGCAACAGCAGGAAAGCGTGGCTGGTTTTATGGTTGGGAATGGGTACGTGTTAGTCGGGCGAGGTAGACGTGGCCGATGCACGCTCGGGCAGACCATGCCGGAACGGAACAGCAAACGGGAGCACTCATAAATGTTTCGCGTCGCCATACCTACGACATTTCTTTTTTTAGACTGAAAGGGACCTCGTCCCCGGTTTTACCATTGCAAGCAAGGGAAAACCCCGAGAGTACACCCATTCGAGTAGCTTATTACAACTAGAAGGAAAGGCCACCTCTTCGCAGAGAGGGGAAAACAGAGTAGCTGAAAGAGAGAAAACAAAACTAAAAGCTCTTGACAGAAGGAACGGAGAAGAGCTTCGAGGATCAGCGGAGCTAGGCGATGTTGTGCTGGAGCCAGAGGGGGCAGGCTGGAGCAAGCTTGGTCTTCTTCATGGGAGTGTCGCCATGTTGCGGAGACCAGCAGGCAGCTTCCAGTGGAGAGGCTGGGCTGAGCAAGGGCTGCTTCTTGATGCCAGTCCCTCCTGGACTAGCCGGGGACCAAGGTAAGAGCATGCTGTTCAGAGGAGCACCAGGCTTTGTTAGCCATTCTCCAGGGGCAGTGGTTTGAGCAGTAGGGAGCCCAGCACTGGCAGAAAGAGTCCACCCATGCGAGCGCATGGGGTTTGAGGAGCAGTCTCCAGCTCTGAATCGAGACCAGGATTCTCCTGAGTACCTGTTTGATGTTTAGCCAAGAAACTTTATTAAATACCATGTCATTTCTAAATTTCCATATGTTCCACATTGCTGCAGCGCAGACGGAGTTAAGTGCAGAGTTTTTGTCATTAGAGACCCAGAATCTAGCTACTGACTCAAAGGTACTACCAATGTCAACTGTAAACCATTTAGAAATAACGGCCCAAATGTTTCTAGCTACAATACAATCAAATAGGAGGTGATTAATTGTCTCTTTATCAGAACAAAACATACAATCCTCAGGTTTAAGAATCTGTCTCTTCCTAAGATTATCTTTCGTCATGATCTTAGTGTGAGAGGCAAGCCAAAGAAAGACATGAACTCTAGGGGGGATGTTCAGCTTCCACAGGGAGGGGATAAAGACAGGGAGCACACCACGAAAGTTAATGTGGCATAACGAGTTGGAGGAATAGATTCCTTTGTTCTCCAGTTGCCAAACCAAGGAATCTCCTTCAACTGTGAACCGGACCCCTTTAACTATTTCTAGGAGCTCGTACCATCGCTCCATGAGGCGATCACTAAAATTTCTTCTGAAGGTGAGCTTCAGATGGGTGCCATCCGAGGCATCTGCTAGAGTAATACCTTGCTCATTGCAGACGGTGTAAACATCCCAAAAGAGGACATCCAGAGGGGAGCTACCAAACCAGTTGTCCTCCCACGGTCTAATCTTCCTACCATCACCTACGACCCATCTGTATCCAAACTTGATGGATTTCACCACCTCTAGTACCCCTTTCCAGAAACGGGAGGGGTTGTTTGGATACAGGTGAAGATGTTGGGGGAGGTAGTGTCATACTTGTGATCTATAATAGTTTTCCAAAGTTTCCCTTCATCTTGGATATAGCGTTTAAGCCATGATCCAATCAGACAGTAATTGACCTCTTTGAGGTTTGGAATGCCTAGGCCCCCGAGGTCTTTTTTCATGCAGACCAGGGCCCAGTTGGCTAGGTGCAGCTTCCTATTCCCCTCAAAGTCACTCCAGAGGCAGTGTGCCATCTGTGTGTTAATCAAGTCTAGAGCCCATTTGGGGAATTTGAAAAAAAAAACAGGTAAGAGGGGATACTTGCCAAGCAAGTTTTGATGAGCAGGATGCGACCCGCGTAGGACAGTAGCTTCCCCCTCCATCCTGCCATACGAGCAAGGATTTTGTCTATGAGGGGTTGGACGTCCTCTCTCCTAAGTTTGTCATAGTGAAGAGGTATTCCTAGGTATTTAATGGGAAAGGAACCAAATTTACAGCCCAAGATATCAACAAAAGGAGCAAACTCAGCATCTTCCATCCCAATTGGAATCAGTTCACTTTTAGAGTAATTAATTTTCATTCCTGATACCTGTTCGAAGCGGGACCGGATAATTTTGAGGTTTGTAGCTTTCACTAGGTCATTTTGCATGAAAAGGATGGTGTCGTGAGCGTACTGGAGGCAAATAACACCTCCAGGCATCGCATCCGGGCAAAGACCTTGAATTAAGCTGACAGAGGCAGCTTTCCTCAGCATTCTAGTAACTACATCTACTACTAGATTGAAGAGGAGAGGGGACAGGGGGTCTCGTTGACGAAGCCCTTTTCCTGTTCTGAAGAAGGGGCCTTCTACCAGATTAACTCTAACACCTACTGACCCCCCACGAACAGTGCTCATGATCAACTTGATCCAGGAGGGGCTGAAACCTCTAAATTGGAGGAGCTCCTCAAGGAAGTCCAAGTTGACATTATCAAAGGCCTTCTCATAATATAGCTTAAGGATTAGGACTTTTTCTTTAGAGCTGTGAACAGAGTGCACAATTTCATGAGCAGTAACTACGCTTTCTAAAATGAATCTAGCTTTCACAAAAGCGGATTGGTTACTAGAGATCAGCCTATGAAGGAGAGAAGAAAGTCTATTGGTGAGAACTTTAGTGAAAATTTTAAAACTACAGTTAAGAAGGCTAATAGGCCTGAACTTTTTCATAGTTCTAGCATTTGGCTCTTTTGGGATCAGAGTAAGAATTGCAAAGTTTAGCCTTTTTATATCTAGGGTGCCAGCATGGAAATCATGAAAAAGACTGAGAAGGTCATTTTTTATGAGATCCCAGAAATGCTGGTAAAAAATGAAGCCAAGTCCATCTGGACCTGGGGCCCCGTCTGAGTAGGAGTCAAAGACAACTTTCTTGACCTCAGACTCAGTGAAAGGGGATTGGAGGAAGGAGTTTTCCTCGGGGGATATTTTCTCATCTTCAGAGAAGAAGTCAGCGTTAAGCCTACACCCTGATCTCTCTTCTCTAGCGAAGAGGTTTTTATAAAAGTCAGAGGCTATCTTAAGAATCTCTTGAGTTTCAGTGACATCTCCACCGGGACCCTCAAGAGATTGAATAAAGGTTTTTCTCCTACGCTGGTTGGCTACAGCATGGAAGTAGGCAGTGTTCCTGTCCCCCTCGGTAATATCCCTATCTCTAGCTCGCTGCTTGGCTTTGGTTTCTTCTTTAAGCCAGAGTTTCTGCATCTCGACATTAATATTGCTGAGCCTGTCTCTTTCTTCTACTGACAGCTCTTCAGTTTCAGCCTTAATATCAAGATAATCATACTCACTCATGAGGGCAGCTTTATGTTTTCTTAATTCTGCTTCAATGTTCTTACTCCAACCTTTTGTAATTCTCCTAAATTTCCTGACCTTAAATTGCCATCTATCCAAAGCTGTTGGACCTATGGCAGGTTCAGACCAGATTTTCTCCACTAGGTTTTTGAAATCAGTCCTAAGAAGCCACCATTTTTCAAATCTATAGCTAGTAATGGGTGGCCTATAGGAGAGTCCAGAGTCCCAGAAGATGGGAGTGTGGTCACTTCCCAGCCTTGGCAAGGCCTAACTTGTGGCTAAGGGGAAGATGACCTCTAGTTCAGTATTATAGAAAGTCCTATCGAGCACAGACATAATGGAGTTGGACTGATTGTTTGTCTAGGTGTATTTTCTATTGGGCAGTTTAATCTCTATAAGCCCCCAGATTTCCACCCAGGCATTAAACTTCTCACACCATTTTTGGTCTACCACTCCATTACTCTTATCTGATTGGAATCTAACTAGGTTAAAGTCTCCACCTATTAAAAGAGGGCATGTAGTCTCTAACAGGATCGAGTGAAGCTCAGAGATGAATGCTTCCTTGCCTTCCTCGTAGGGGGAGACATAGACAGAGATTACATTTAAAAGGATGCCTTTAGGCTTATATAACAAGGAACAAGCTACAGAGAAATCTCTATTTTTCCAAGAAATGACATCAAAGATGTCAGTATCCACGCCTACTAGGATACCCCCTGCAGAACCTACAAAAGGTACGGTGTTCCAGACAAAGTTTCTGTTCCCTACCAAAGACCTAAGGAAAGAGTCAGAAAGTGTCTCTTTTTTTGTTTCCTGGAAGCAGACAATAGTAGCTCGAATACGATGAATAGTATCTATTATAAGGTTTTTTCTCCCTGGGCAGTGATGCCTCTAATGTTGCAGTTTAAGCAATTCATTTAGCACTCATTTTCCTGGAGTGCTTGCCCCGAAAAGATTTACCTATTTTGGTCCACATCCCCTCATCTAGTTCTTCACAAAGAGCATCTAAAGGATCAAAACTAACAGGGATATCATCTACAGTAGTGTTCTTACAGCTAGGAGAAAAAGATTTGCTAGGGCTACTTTTTACTGCCACATTTTTGCTGCAGGGGCTAGCAGACAAGTGTGGTTGAGGAGGGGCTGTAGGCTCTCCAATATTACTATGCAGAGAGGTAAAAACTTCACTAGTGGAATCACTCAAGGTGACACCAATGGTTTTAGCAACTGCTTGGAAATGCGACTCATTGAACAGGGAGAAGGAAGGTGATTTTGTACCTTTGGTTAAGCGAGCAGGGGCCTTCTCCAGGTTTTTGATTTTCTGTTGTTCTTGGGCCAATTCCAGCATACTCTTCCCCTGATTGTTAACCCTGGAGCTGTGTCTAGTACCGTAGACAGGGGCCCGTTTGGAGGGGGGCCTTCTTTAGCAGCATATCCACAGGTGCGTCAGAGATTGGTGCGTCTGGAATGGAGTCCTTAGGAACTTCCTCAGCTTGATCATAAACGAACTGCCCATCTTCATCTACAATCTCCATATCCCTAAGCAGCTGGAAGCATTGATCTTCATTTGTTTGTTCTGCTGTGATTAGAGCCAACAAGTTCCTCCTTGTTTCAGACAGGTTATCAGGGACCCTATCACTGAGCATGGAAGTGGGAGAGGCAGCTTGTTCATGGAAGTTAAGAACAGTTCTAACACTGCTGGTTCCTGTGCTGGAATAGGGGAGATTTGCAGATGGGGTAGGGAGAGCCTTAGAGTTTTAGTCCAGAATATCACCTGAACTGGATTTGTCAGCAGCGCCCCCATCTGTGTTCATACTTGCAGCTGGAAGGGAAGTGAGGCCTCCATCACCTCCAGTAGAAGAGGACTGACTTGAAACACCAGGTTCAACTGCCACATTGACAAGGTAAAATTTCCTATTAAGCTCAAAGGTTCTTTCAGTGGGAATCTTCAAACTGTCCTTGCAGTATATCTTGACCCTCACACACTCAGAGATATCCTTCATTGAGAATGCTCAGTCAACATCTAGCAATACTCCAAAGACAGATGTGAGAGAGTCCAGAATGTCCCATCTACACCACTTAGGATTGAGGCCTCTAAGATGGATCCACACTACCGCAGCTTCAGAAAGATGTTGGACCTCACCATCCCAAGCAACCACCCTAACTGAGACATCCTCTCTAGCTAGTCCAAAGCAAGGGTAACTAGCTACAGTTTCAACTGGAATTTCAGGAGGGAATTCACCAAGAAAGACCAAGCAGTGAGCCTCCTAATCTGCCATGGCCAGTTTGTTTTGTAGATGTTGGAGAATTCCTTGGCCAATGTCACCATCAATAATGACCAGACCAATGTTCTTGAGAATACCCAGTTGCTGATCACTAACATCAGAGGTGTCTATGCTAAAGAATCCTAAGCCACTGGCAGCACTGCCCACATATCTAGCCATCTTGTGTGGTTTCTTATTCTATGGGCAATCCTCCACTGGGTGGGTCAACATCTTGCAGATGAAGCAAGAAGCAGGTTTGCGACAATCTGCCTTGGCATGACCTGGCTCACCGCAGCCCAGGCAGACTGTGGGGGCGTACGAGTTGAGACCTGAGTTTGGGGGAGCAGTGGCTCGGGCTTCCTTCTTCTTCTGCTGAGCTACGTTCTTGCCCTGCTGCTCACCCCTTTGCGCTACTTGATTTAGGTTACCTTGAGAGGGAGCAGGGACAGGGCCGGTGGGGAATTGCTCACCCGGACCAGCCTGTGGAATCTGTCCTTGCTGTGGAGGGGGCATCCAAGGCTGTGCCCCAGCCCAAGGGGGGCGGGAACGCGCCGGGGAACTTCTGGTTTGGGAAAGGACCCCATGATTGAGGGCCGTTGGGGAAGCCATAGCCGAAGGGGAACTGCACCTGCTGTTGCTGCTGCTGAACAGGTGGTTGATTACCGAAATCATTTGGTTGCCAATTCCCACCAGAGTTGTTGCTGGTGTTTCTCCCGCTCCTGTTCTTGCCTTTCCCTCTACCTCCTTCTGCCATTGAATCGAGACCAAGGAGTTCACCAACTGGGGAGACGGGAGGGTGGGTAGCTTCGGAGAGAGCTTGAGAGAGCAAGCGGCGGCTTGGAGGAACCCTAGTTTTGGGAGGAGAAGGGGGCGGGCCTTCTTTTGTACTGGAGTGGGAGGAGTCCACAGCTGTCCATAGAAGTCCCTAGCTGCCAAGTCTGCGTCCTTCTCGCCATTGCTTTCCAGCGTGGAATCCATCTCAATCTCTCCAAGGGAATGGGGTAGGTGGCGAGGCTGTCTCCCTCGTTCCAGCTCTGGGTGCTTCCAACTGAATTTGACTGACGGAGAAAAGCAGGAAACAGCAGGCACACGCGCGTCAGCGAGAATGAATCCTCCTGCTTCAGCAAAACGAACCTGCAGAGAACCAGCCGGCGGAACGACTAGCTTCGACGGTGTCTCCCTCTCGCCCTGCACGGAGGCGGACGCCACCCGCGTTGAGGGAGAACGCCCGAACGGACATTCCCGAGCTGCAGCTATCTGATGAACTCGAATTGACGAGTGGACGCTCTGTCTGGATCCTGGATTTGGGCTTCGGGAGTTGGCTGAGTGACCAGGCCTTGGCTGATCATCTGGAGCGCCTGCTCCCTCGAAATGCCGACGATATGCCAGGCTCTTGTGGCTCTGTCCTGGAGTACCACCATCAGGTTCCCCGGGGAGCTCGCGGGGATCGACTGCTCGATGTGTGCCAGTACCACCGCCCTGACCGCCATCGCTCGATGGATCTCGCCCTGGCTCCCACGGAGCAGCAGCAGGGACCACCCTCTGAGCGTAACTCCCATCGTCCGTCGCTACGCTCTCCCGTCCCACGAGTGCGTACACGCATGGGCCAAGCCCAGGAAAAGAGCATTGGCCCTAATCCCGCACGTACCTAGCTGATGAAGGATTCATTCCTTTTCTTCTCTCCTCGAGCAAACCGAGCGTCCAGGGTTTGTTCTCCCTAGCCACAAGCCCGCCGCCACAGCGCACCCGCTAGATCCGCTTTATTTTGCCTCGCAGCCGCCGCACACCACCCAGCTGTTGCTTCTCGCCGGCCACTAAAGCCCCTTGACGCCTGCCACCAGATCCTCCCAGATCGCAGTCACCCCCGCTTCCACACGCCTCTGCGAAACCCTAGGGGCGAGCCTACTGGACCCGCGTTCAAGTTCCTACGCACAATCCAGGCCCTCGCCGAAGCCGCCGTCTGGACCAAAGAGCGGCCCTCGGCCGAAGCTGCGCCCAATCTAGGCCCTTGCCGTCGCCGCCGTCTGGAGCAAAGAGCGGCCGTCGGCCGAAGCTACGCCCAATCCAGTCCCTTGCCGTCGCCGCCTTCTGGAGCAAAGAGCGGCCGTCGGCCGAAGCTGCGCCCAATCCAGGCCCTTGCCGTCGCCGCCGTCTGGAGCAAAGAGCGTCCGTCGGCCGAAGCTGCGCCCAATCTAGGCCCTTGCCGTTGCCGCCGTCTGGAGCAAAGAGAGGCCGTCGGCCGAAGCTGTGCCCAAGGGGAAGAGGGGAATGTCCTGCCACTTGTTAAGGAGTATTAGTATATGTCTAGGTGTCCGTATTAGTCTAGATGTTATTTCCTTATTCCCCAAGTCATGTGTAATATATATATATATGCCCAATTGGCTATCAATATAGACAAGTTGCATCCATAACACCACTGTCCCTCCGGCCGAACCTCTCTACCCTTCCGCCATGACATGTCACACTGGTTTCTCCCTCTGTTTGTAAGGAACCCTACCTCACTTGGATGGAGGTGCTGAGCAGATCGATTCACTGGTTTATCTGATATTGTTTCTGTCCGTGAGTTTTTCAGGGCCGAGTGGTTTATCTCGTTCAACATGGTGAGTGATTGTGGCTTCACAGTTAGCTTGACAGCCAATGTGGGGTAATCTGAAGGAAGTGTCAGTGGAGTTCAAAAACAATTTGGCCATCTGTATCAACAATTTCAGGACCATATGCATGTGGTTGTCTAGCTATAAGGGTGAGGTCTATTCGTGCACTTCGTTTGTTTCATCGGAGAGTAAATATCTTTGGTTTTCTTCATATAACCTATCAATTTTCCCACGATATCAAAGTAGATTTTGAGGAGGGAAAAAAATATGGTCAACTTCTTCTATTTTTACTATGAATTATCTGAGGTTTTCAAATTAAAATTTTGCACAATTTCCTATAGATTTGTTCCAACTGTTTATCCCAGTGTAAATGCATTATCCTGTTTTGAGTGTTTTTCCTTGAGAATGAAATCAGAGATTAGCTTGAAGAGAAATCGAGTTATGTGAATATGCATTTTCCACTGCCCATTAGAGAATCCGTGTCAAGTGAGAAATAGTAGGCAGTCTGCAACATCCTTATGTGCTGCAGTGACACTCAAAATTGGATCATTTCCTGAAGACTGTCTACTGTAGCCTTATCTCTTAGCTCGTTCTCACTTTTCTCTCTAATGATGATTACATGGGAACACAAGCTTTAGGATGTTACCTGAACTGTGCTTGACCAATACATGGAAGTTTTAATTATAGTGTAGATTTTATTCTCTACTAATAATTTGTCCCAAATTAGTAATCAAAGTTATTGCTATTTTGTGACGGACAAATGAAACGAGCTTCCTTATGGCATAGATATTTTGACGAGAAGGCTAGAATTTTTACGTGGAGCAGTTGTGCTGACCCATAAAGGAAGGTCGCTACAGTGGGCTGATATTGCATCAGCACCACTCCTTTTTCCCCAAATCCCATGTAAAATTAAAATGCTACATAAAAAGCACTCAATTACCTCATTGTCCTCATTGTGATCTCCCTGCGACGTTGCCCTCCTATACTGAAATACACTATCTTCATATCTAAAGTTCTTTGAACTCTTTCATTTGCAGAAGGGGACATTTATTTGGATTCTAACTTTTGTTCGAGGAGGATAATTACCATTTTAATTTTTTGCAAGAACAATAACTACCACCTTATTACCATGACAAGGAGGCTACATTGAAACCAATATTGGGGATATCTCTTGTCGAAAACTTATTTGTCAGTCAGAGATAAGGAAATCGGCCGGATTATCGGCGTATAGGCTAATTTATCAGCTGATTTATCTTATTTTCAGACACCGGTAAGTGATAAATCAGACAATTTATCAAAATATCAAAAGATATCTTGAATAATGGGTGAAACTGTAATAAAACGGCTAAATCGTAGCAAAAACCTACCTCCTGAAAGAAGGAGAGAGATCCTTAATAGAGATGCCCCATCCCTTCTGATTTCCAACGTGTCATGACTTTTGATTCTTGCTTTCTTTTTGTTTCTACGTTTCTCACATTTTTCTCATATCCTTGACGTGAAAAAGTTAACAAGACCATGTGTCATCCCTTGTGATTTCCAATGAGTCGTGACTTTTGATTCTTGCTTTTTTTTTCTACGTTTCTCACATTTTCTCATATCCTTGACGTGAAAACGTTAACTCTCGGTTTTTGTTCCTCCTCTTTTTAAAAAAAAACATGTGAACCAAATAAACCCTCTTACCAGTGGAGTTGTGGATAGGGAAGAAAACACTCGAAAAGGTAGCCAAGCAAAGTCGGTCGGCCATATATACAAGAGGCGGATCTCACTGTTACTTTAACGAATACGTATTGATCATTTTTTAGATGACCCAGAAATTTGGGGGCCTCCCTAGCTAATGTGTCTAGCTAGGATCCCTACTAGAACTGCATTCTTTACTTCCAGACACAAAAAATTGTCTATGGTTTGTGCTCGAGATGTTCTTAACAATGGTGTTGTCCAGAAGGCAAACTTTTTTGTCTACATGTGCTTAATGCATTACTAAAACTATCTTCAAATGGCAAAAGCAAAAATCCACCTTGTGAAAAGAGCGTGAGAGAGGCCCCCCACAACATGGCATGACTTCCAATTCTTGCAATAAAACATGATTATTCATATTTGTAGAGATTGAAATTCTGTTTTAATTTTCAATCTCCTTTCCTATTTTTTTCTTTCGCGGAAGAGGCCGGAACTTCCCAATCCATTTCCATTCCAACCTGTCCGATGGACGTCCCCGCATATCATTATTGTGAACTAAGTGAGTTGAGTACCTGCATCCTCAAAGAATGGATTAAGCTAACAAAAGACCCAAACACAGGCACCGCAACGAGTGTAATTTTTTTCACTAATCATCATCATCACCACACGGCGCGATGTAATTTAATCTCCAACCTATTTTGTGTGTGAATATATTTCACCTCTAAGGCTGGTGCCAACGCAGGCTATAGCCCGGGCGGTATCGCCTGCGCCCGGGCGATAGTGGGGCGGTAGGGCGGCGAGACGACAGCGCGGGGCGGTGGATCCACCGCCCGGCGGTAGCGCCCGCTACCGCCCGGCTGCCGCCCGTGGTGTAGGCGATAGGGGAGCGATAGGGAGGCGATAGGCGGGCGAGAGCGGGGAGAGAGTGCATCGGCACCGTGGGGCGAGAGGGAGGCTACAGCCCGTGCACTAGCACCGTGGGGGTGAGAGTGTGGTGAGAGTGGGGTGAGAGTGAGGATAAAAACTGACGTGGCGAGGCTATAACGACCGAAGGAGGCTGCCGTAAACCTAAGGTAAACGGCTACTAAGCTGCAGTAGAAACCAATTTGGTTCTATGGGTGTGGGTGTGTGTGTGATCAAGCTTATTTATCTGTTGAGTAATGGTGTCACTCGAAGGTCAACTTATTTATCTGTGTGCGCTTAATGCACTAATATAATTATATTTATTTCAATGAAAACATAGTTCCATGAAATTTCACCGCAAACATTTCATGATTGGTGATATACCATGGCACGAAGGCTGCATTAAACTGTTGTAAAAACAACTTGTTGTGTCGTGAATGAATGGATACTACTGAAACAGAATGACCCAAACATGAAGCTTAGTTAACTACTTAATCATCATCATCATTATCTTTATACGGTGCGATGCAATTCACCTCGGATTATTACCACGAGGATTGAGGTTAAAACATAAAATGGGCCCCAGTAAAAAGCCCACCTCGTGGTGTGGGTGAGGCAGAGAGCGAGATTCCTCTAAAGATATCCCCACCTTATTGCCTTGTGCTCTCCACTCACAAAGCACATCAAACATTCACTCTCAAATCTCCTCCACCCTGTTTTGCTTCCAGACAAACCACCACCGCCGGAAGACTCGCCGTGCCTCAAAAGAATCCAACCTCAAGATGCGACGACGGGCGCCCGACCGGTAGCAGATGCAGATCCCGCCGCCGCTCTGACGAAACCAAGACTGAACAAAAGACGATGGGTCGCCTCGCCTAGGACCAAAACGCTCCCCACCGAATGCATTTCACCACTATTCAAGACGTCGTCGTCGAAGGCCACCGTCGGAAGAAACAAGCTCGTTGGTGCACCTACCTGCCCCATAGTATCCGCCACTCAAGTTCAAGTAGTGCATAACCAAATCCAAATAGTTCGAATTCACAAATAAATAAGTCAAGTTCACAAATAAAAACAATTCAAATATTTCGGACATAATAATTCAAACGGGGAATTCGCTGTTCCCAGTGAATTCACACATATGTCCCGCCAGATCATTAAGCAGTTAGGTGTGCACTTGTTGATCTCAAAGTTGTCTATGCATATACAGAAAGTTGATGACATGCTATATGCTATTCGGCCAGGTGGACATGCACTCCAGCCTTCTCAAAATCACTTGTGCGAGCTGCCCCTTCTTCTTCCTCCTACACAATCATGTTGTGCAAAATGACAAAACAAGTCATCACCTACCACAAAGTCTCTAGATCCCACATCATTGCGACTCAAAGGACAATATCCCAACGAGTTTGGAGCACTCCAAATGTCCTCTCAACATATATCCTAACCGCCTCATGTGCAGCTTCAAAATGGGTCTTCTTGTGACCAACATGATTACTTATGGTCTTCACAAATGATGCCCACTAAGGATAGATAACATCGGTAAGATAGTATCCCATGGTGTAGTCATGCACGTTGACGGTGAAGTTGCACACTGGCCCACATTACAGAGTCTCTTGAACATGGGATGGCGCACGAGCACATTAATATAGTTGTGAGAAATACTCATGGAAAAAAGGTATGCCAAATCCACAAGTTTTCGGATGAAACTGCTTCAAGTTTGCTTTTTTGCTTCCCTGCTGTAACCTTGGTACTGTTCACTCAAACCTATTGGAAATTTTTTTGATTACCAATACATGCAATTGATGGAGCCAAAGTTGGCAGGAGGCTGCTTGCTTCTTGAGGACTTCGAAGTTCCCGGCAACGGCGCCAGAAAACTTGTTGATGGCTGACGTTGGTAAACCCCAAGAGAAAGCTTGTGAAGAGCGCAGCGGCAAGTTTTCTTTCAGAAAAGAAACCAAGTTGAATCGACCAGTAGGAGGAAGGTTGATGCGGCTGAGATGGCAGGGCGCACTACCGGTTCAGCAGCAACGTGGAACCTACACAACACAATCAAATCACTTTGCCCCCAGCAAAGCAGCAAGGTTGTCAATCTCACCGGTTTTGCTGAAAACAAAGAGGTTAAACATATGGTGTGGAAAACAATATGGGAACAGTATGAAAACAGTAGCAGCAGCGTGAAAACAGTGGAAGCAGTGTGTGTATTGTTAGTATGAGAAAAAATGGACCGGGTTCCACAGTTCACTAGTGGTGTCTCTCCGTGAAAGATAAATAACATGTGTGGTGAACAAATTACAGCTGGGCAATTGACAGAAATCACGGCCGCACCGTAGTGCATATGCATGACATAAAGATTACTATGTGATTCATGCGGGCATTACAACAACATACATAGACTGTCATCAAACTGCATCTATGACTAATAATCCACCCTCCGAATAGCATCCGAACAAACGTTGGTATTAAGTTGCAAGCAATAGATAATCACAGTAAGAAAAGTGTGTAATGTAAACAATAGAATCATCCTTAGACAAAACATTGTTATTTTCTCCCTAATGGCAACAACACATCCTCCATCCGTCACGTTTCTGTCACTCGAGTACAGATGCAAAAGAGGCATTAACCCACTATCGAGCATAAATACTCCCTCTTGGAGTTACTAGCATCTACTTGGCCAGATCATCTACTAATAACGGAGAGCAAACACAACATGTCGCATTACATATGCATGAAGGTAAGATGATAGATTGATAATCAAAAGACATATCATTCAACATTCATCGGATCCCAGCAAACACAACATGTCGCATTACATAAAGATGATCTCGATCATGTGAGGCAGCTCACGAGATCTGAACTGAGGCATAAAGTGGAGGAGACAACAATCTAGCTACTGCTATGGACCCGTAGTCCAGGGATGAACTACTCACGCATCACTTCGGAGGAGGGCATAATGGTCTAGACCCCTCCGGTGATGAATTCCCCTCCCGACAGGGTGTCGGGGAGAGCTCCAGAACCCCCCGGTCTCGGGATGACGATGACGGTGGCCTGGGGTGTTTCTCGGAAAAAAGTGGTATATCTCTAGGGTTGATATGTTGGGGGGGTTATATAGGTGAAATGGCGATGGCAGAGGGCACCTGGGGGCCCCAGACCACCCCAGGCGCGGCCCGAGGGGGCGCGCCGCCCTATGGTGTAGCCCCTGGCCCATCTCCGGGTCTCTTCGAGACTCCGTGGAAGCTTCGGGAATTCTAAGACTTCCGGGCTTAGAACTTACCAATTCCGAGAATATTTCCAGAACAACTTTTCGGAAACTAAAAATAGCAGAAAATAGAGAACTGGCTCTATGACATCTTGTTAATAGGTTAGTCCCGGAAATCGATAAAAATTACATAAAGTGTATAGCAAACATGTGGGAAATAACATGAAAATAACATGGAACATCAGAAATTAAGGATACGTTTATGGCGTATCAACAATCAACTGAACCAAGGATACTTGGAAATCCTCTTGAGTGAAACTGTCGTAAAGGACTAATGAATTGTAGTAAAAACTAAAAACCCACCTCGTGAAAGAAGGGGAGAGATCCTTAATAGAGATGCCCCATCCCTGATCTCTAACATGTCATGACTTCCAATTCTTGCATTGTTTTATTCCTATGTTTTATTTGAGAATTTTGTTGCTACGTTTCTGATATCCTTGACGCAAAAAGTCAACGAGCCCAGGTGTCTTGGTCTTTGTTCCTCCTATTTTACACAACCCATGTGAATCAAATACACCCTCTTACGGTGGAGCGGTGGATATGAAAGAAAACATTGAGAAAAGATAGCCAAACGACGTCAGCCAACCATACAAGAGGCGGATATCACTATCACTTAAACGAATATGTATTGATCATGACCCAAAAAATTGGGGCCCTCCCTAATTTAGGTTTCTGCGATCCTTGTCGGAACTGGATTGTTTACTCCAGCTACACAAAAAAATTATGGTTCGTGCTCAAGATGTTCTTAACAATCTTGTCGTCCGTAAGACAAACTTTTTTTTTCTATGTGTGCTTAATGCATTAATAGTAAAACCGGCTTAAAATGGCAAACATGTTGCAGAAAAAATCCACCTTGTGAAAAGAGCGCAAGAGAAACCCCCCACAACATAGCATGACTTACAATTCTTGCAACAAAACATAATTATTCAAATATGTTATTTGTACAGATTGAAATTTCGTTTAAATTTTTAATCTCTTGTCTATTTCGTTTCTTTCGTGTAAGATTCCGTAAGTTTCCACGGTCATGGCGGCGACGGTTGTCGCTGGCGGTGCGGGTCAGGACCTCTACCTTTTGATGGCGGTTGGCATGACGGCAACGTGTTGGCGGCGGAGTCGAACTCCGGATGCTAGGTGGCGTGACCAGGGAAATGGCTAGCGACGATGGTGGCCGGCATGGAGTGCTCTAGGGCAGGCCTGATTTGGACATGGTCTTCTCTTCCATGGCATCGTATGACTTTCTCCTTGTGTGGCTCATGTGCATCCAGTAGGTGCCATGTGTTTTAGGCCCCGGGGCAGTTCTGGCCCAAACCGCCATGCGACGGGTTCCCGTGAGGAGGGTGGCGGTAGGGGAGATGGTGAACCGGTATGTGGATGGTGTCGGCGGTCTTGGCGTTGCAGCGTGGCGGCGGGGCTAGTTGGGTCGGATCTAGCTGATCCGAGGGTGGCGTGAAGGTGGTGATGGCTCTTCCCTTGGCCGTGTGGATGGAAAGGAGCGGGAGGCGGGGTTTATTGGCGTTGGTGGCGGCACCATTCTCGGGTTCGTGGGCGGTGGAACGTAGTTCATAGGTTTTTCTGAGAAAAAGTTCTACGTTGCGGCGCCAATAGCGGCAATAATTGCGGATGTCATTACACTATTGGGGGAGCTGTTGTGGCTATCTTCACCGCGTTAGGGCTCCGGGCAATTTTTTTTTACCGTTTCAGTCTCGACAACGGTGACGTGATACGTTGTTACCCTCTTTGGGGTATCGGTGTAGAGCCTCGGGCTCGTTCCGATGTTGTTTTTTTTTCTATCTTTGATCTTGCAAGAGGTTCTCCTTACCGCCGTTGAGGTTTATTTATAAATCGGGTTTCAAGATGAAACAAAATGACCCAAACACGAGGCACACGGTGCGATGCAATTTCAACTCGGATTCGTGAGTCTGTCGAGGGTTTTTCCTACCCTAGCCGCCACCAGAACCAGGCGACCAAGGAGGCAATCATCTTGACCGACCAGCGCGCTGGTCCCCTCTCCCTCCGGCTGCTTCAGCGGCAGGAGGGAGGGTGGACCCCGTTCCTCCGCTCTGTAGTTAGGTTTTGTATTTGTGTGTCGTGGTGCGCCGTTGGGATGGTGGGAGCGGTGTCCGGATAAAATAAATCTGTCTCAGCTCTAGTCCCACATCGGCGGTTCCCTTCATGGCGGCGTCTCAGAGTTGATGGCACCGTGTGTTTGCCGATCCTTCAGATTGGCGGAGTTAGTTTTCATGGATGCTTGATGTCTACGCACGCTTCTATTCTTGTAGACAGTTGAAAGTGCATTTCGTTTTCCCAGTGTTTTGTGTGTTAGTTAACAATACTAAGTACATTATTTATCGAGGTGTTTAGTGTGCAGGTGTTATACTTAACATCGGCATCGAGCACTGAAAAGTCGGTGAAGTTTGGCCTGAGTTTTTTGGGACAGAACTCAACCGGATTATTCGGACCGGATTATTCATCCTGGACCGGATATTCCGGTTGCTGAGAAAGGAGCTCAAAAATGGCTAAGGACTGAGGATCTTGCATACTGGAATCAACCGGATTATTCGGACCGGATATTTCATCCTGGACCGGATATTCCGGTTACTGCGAAAAATTGCTAAGGACTGAAGTTTTGAGCTACTGGAGTCAACCGGATTATTTGGACCGGATTATTCATCCCGGACCGGATATTCCGGTTGCTGCGAAAAACTGCTAAGGACTGGAAGTTTTGAGCTACTGGAGTCAACCGGATTATTTGTATCGGATATTTCATATATACCGGATATTCCGGTTGCAGTTGAGGAAGTGGAAAAATGGCTAAGGACTAGAAGATTTGCGTTCTGGCATCTACCGGATTATTTGTACCGGATTATTTCAAATCAACCGGATAATCCGGTCCAGCACTGCAGTTCTGCGTGGAGCAAACTAACCGGATATTCCGGTCCAAACTTGAACCGGATATTCCGGTACCTTTTTTCCTGCACAACGACTAGTTGTGAGGAGAGACTATAAATAGCCCTCCTCTTCTTCCTCAAGATCTAGTTCTTCCCCTTAGCATTGATGAGCATTTAAGAACTCACCAAATCCCTCATAACTCCCAATCCCTCCACCCAATCTTGAAGATCTTTGGAGGATTGAAGGAGAAGGCCCCGATCTACATCTTCACCGACCCGTTCTTCATTTCCCCCTCTCTAGCTCGAGGGATCTTGCCTAGGGTTTCCTCTTGTGGAGAACCTAGGCATCTTGTTTCTAGTTGGTGATTCAAGAGTTGTTGGGAGCCCCCAATTAAGTTGTGGGTGTGTGCCCCAAGGTGTTTGTAAAGGATTTGATCCCCGCCTCAAAGGGGTTCTATAGTGGAAGGTGAACTAGGCCTTTGTGGCGAAGTTCATCGGAGAATAGGGTGAAGCCTTAGTGGCGTTGAGTAGGCCTTTGTGGCGAGCTCACACCCCTCCAACGAGACGTACTCCCCTAAAAAGGAGGAACTCGGAAATACATCGTGTCTCCGTGTGCTTCCATCGGTTACCTCGTTCCTCCCTCTCTTTACTTACTTGTACTTGTTGCATTGATTACTTGTCTTGTCATATAGGTAAATTCTTCACTAGTTGCACTATCTAGAGAATTTACCTTTCTTGTCAAGCCTAAATTTGAGAAAAATTAAAATTTGCCGTAGCACCTATTCACCCCCCCTCTAGGTGCCCATACTATACTTTCAATTGGTATCAGAGCCTCGGCTCTTCTATCGGGCTTAACCGCCTAAGAGTTTAAGTATGGGTGATGAGGATGACGCTCCGTCCGAAGGAAATGTGTCCATGAATGATCTCAATGCTTTGAGAGAATCATTGACCTCATCCATAGACACTAAATTTGAGGAGTTGCGTCTACTCATGACAACACTCCTCAAAACCAAGGAACCGGAGGTGGTCGACTCATCCCCTCCGGAAACGGAGGGTGCCAAGATTGGGGTTGATGGTGAACTACCTAAAACTGCTTCCGCCGAACAATCCTCTAAGAAGGGTGCGAGTGGAAAGGAAGGATATCGTGCCGTAGAAGGCTCATATTCTCCCGATCCTCCCATTCCTTTTCCTCATATAATTCCTAGGGGAGATCCACCTAAAATTGATGCATATTCTTTTCGTGAATGGCAATACTACATGGAGACTCACTTGAACTCTTCTTGTATAGATCTTTGGAGAATCACTCGTGATGGATACAAGCCATATGATCCCAAGAATCTCACAAGAAGAGAGGTTGTAGATTGCCAACTCAATTACACCGCTTTGTCCATCCTTCATCAAGCCGTGGGCCCCAATCACATGCCGCATCTTCAACACTTCTCCACCGCCAAAGAGACATGGGATGCCCTTGTCGTCATGTTTGTTGGGAATGAAAGCATGCAAAGAAATCGCTATGACACCTTGACCAATGAGGCCGAAGGATTCTTCATGCGTGATGGAGAAGATCACATTGACATGTATCGGAGGCTCAAGTCTCTTGCCACCGCCTTCTCTAATGCGGGTGCAACACATATTGATGATGCTTGGATCAAGAGGAAGTTCATAATTGCCGTGATGCCTTTCGAGGGCACGGATATGAAGAGCATTCAAGGGAGACATGATTTCTCCACCATGACCTCTACCCAAGTCATGCAAGAGTTGAGCTCCTACAAAGTGCAAACCAAGAATGCTCTTGACAACCGTGCTAGGGCCATTGGAATGCATCAAGGAGCTTCCGTTGCTTTGAAGGCCAAGGTGTTGACAAGAGAAGTTGAGAATGATGAAGATGGGGAAGAAGCATTGCCTCCATTGAAGGAACAAGAATATGATCCCGTTCTAAAGGATCTAATAGCTCTCACCGTGCAAAAGTTTTGGAACAATCCCCCTAAAGGCAAGAAGTTTGTTGAGGAGAAGACCAAGTCTCGTTATGGTAATGATGGGGCTCAAAGAGTGAGATCTTGCTTCAATTGCCAAGACAAGTACCACTTCATTGCGGAGTGCCCCTATGAGAATAGAGAGAACCATAGCGGGAAGCTCATCCGCAAGGACAAGTCCAAGGTTGAATACAAGAAACCTCACTTCAAGAAGAAACCTTTCAACAAGAAGACCCCCACCAAGTTTGTGCTCTTGACTCAAGAGGAGTATGATTCCGGGAGTGATGAAGAAGAAGAAACCACAAGTGAAGTGGCCGCTCTAGCTATTGCTTCCACTCCATCTTCGTCATCTCTCTTTGAATCCCCCAATGAAAATCTTCCTCAACGCAATGCCAAGTGCTTCATGGCTAAGGCCACGGAGGTATCATCTTCTCCTAACTCTAAGACCCCTAGTGAACTAGAACATATTGCTTGTCTTAGAGAAGAAGAGGAAAGAGCCTCCTTGGATCGTTTTATGTCTAACATGCAAGGGGAGACCAAGAAGTACTTTGAGCATCTCATGAGGCAATTGGGAGAGGCCCAAGAGGCCCTTGAGAAGAAAGGTGAGATTGAGAGAAGGGATGCGGATGAAATTGCATCTCTCTCAATGACTCTTGAAGAAGAGCATGATGGTAGAGTTTCTCTAGAGGATGAACTTGAAACTATTGAAACCACTCATAATGAACTTGTCTCTAAAATCATTAAGGAACGTGATCTTGCTATTGCTAAATATAAAAAGGCTAAAAAGGATAAAGTAGAGTTTGGGGTTGGTCATGGTAAACTAACCGAGGAGTTTGAAAAGCTAACCATTGCTCACAAAGCTTTGGAAAGCCAACACTCATCCCTCAAAGAGTTGCATGAACAACTTCAAACTCAACTTACTCAAGCTAACCATCCTAGCACTTCTACTTCTTCTTGTGATCATGCAAATATTATTGAAGAAAATGCTAGGTTGAAGGATGAACTTGCAAGGCTCAAGGGCAAAAGCACTCAAGTTGAAAAGGTGGTGCTTGCCACCCCACAAGTGGTTGCCTCAAGCACTAATGCGGTCATTTCTAGACCACAAGTGAGTGCTCCAAGGCAACAAGTGGGCAAGCAAGGTCTTGGCTATGTAGCCAAGAAAAGGAACAAGAAGAAGAAGAACAAGAAGAAGAACAAACATGGTGCTTCGGGTGGTATTGTCATGAGGGACAACACTACTCGTAGCTCCTCCGCAGGAACTAACAACCCACACCATTTCTTATATGTTGATTATTATGGTGTTGTGCAAGCTAAATATGTTGGTCCTATTGAGGGTTTTATTGACTACACTATATGGGTTCCAACGACCCTTGTTGCTAACATGAAGGGACCCAGCTCGGGTCCTAACTCTAGTCAATGATCTCTTGCAGGACTATGCTTCCGGTGGGACTAAATGGATTCTTGATAGTGGATGCACTAATCATATGACCGGAAGCAAAGAACTTGTGACGGAGTTGCAACCAAATGATATCCAAGCAACCGTCACCTATGGGGACTCGTCCAAGTCTAAGGTATCCGGATTCGGCAAGGTTGTGGTGGCTCCCGATATCACTATCGTGAACGTCATGCTTGTCGAATCCCTTGGTTACAATTTACTTTCCGTCCGTTCTCTTAGTAAGATGGGTCTTTCCGTCTTCTTTGATGGTGATATGGTGGTCCTTTTGAGGAGCAAGACTCTTGACGCCGTTCACGTGGGACATGTTGAAAATGAGTTGTATGTGGTGGACTTTTCGAAGTCAACCAACACTCAAGCAATGTGTCTTTTCGGGAAGGCGGACTTGGGATGGTTGTGGCATCGCCGCCTATCCCATGTCAACATGAGAACTTTGCAAAGTCTTCACAAAAGTGGCCTCATTGTTGGACTAAAAGAAAATGTTTCCTTTGCAAAGGATCGCGTTTGTAGGTCATGTGTTGAGGGGAAGATGCATGACATTGTGCACAAGGCCAAGACTATTATCTCATCAAAGAGGATCTTGGAGCTTCTTCATGTTGATCTCTTTGGTGCCGTGCCCGAGGCAAGTCTTGGCGGCAAGAAGTATTGCTTGGTGATTGTCGATGATTATTCAAGATACACTTGGGTTTATTTCTTCAAGTGCAAGAGTGAGACTCAACAAACCATCATCGACTTCTCCAACGAAGTGCAACGTCAACACAATGTGCAAATCATGGCTATTAGGAGTGATAATGGGTCGGAGTTCAAGAACTATACATTGAATGAATTTCTTAGTGAAGAAGGCATTCGTCACCAATACTCCGCCACTTACACTCCTCAACAAAATGGTGTTGCCGAAAGGAAGAATCGCACTCTCTTGGATATGGCAAGGACCATGTTGGCGGAGTACTCTTCTCCCCAATATTTATGGGCCGAGGCCGTATCCACCGCATGCCACTCCTCCAACCGCCTCTACATCCGCAAAGGCTTGTGCAAGACCCCATATGAGATCCTCACCGGCAACAAGCCCAACGTATCCTACTTCCGGGTATTCGGTTGTAAGTGCTTTTATTTGATCAAGGGTATTAGGTTGTCGAAATTTCAATCCAAAACTAATGAGGGTATTTTTGTTGGTTACGGTGCCGAATCCCACACTTATAGAGTCTATGACAAAGCCTCACGGATTGTCATAGAATCTTGTAGTGTGGTTTTCGAGGAAAATGACGGCTCCCAAGTGGCGCAATTTCATGTTTCAAATGTAGATGTTGAAATGCCTCAAGAAGCCATAGGAAGGATGGGTGTGGGATTCTTCCGCCCCATCGAGGGACACCTTATGGCGACTCGAGAAGGACTATGCTCTACCCAAGTGGAGCCCTCCTCTACATTTGAAGATCAAGCCAAGGAGCCACCTACTACACCTAACCGAGAACATATTCAAGACCCTCCTCTCATTGATCAAGTGACTCCGCAAGTCGTACCCACTCCTCTCACTAATGCGAGTCAAGATCAAGGCCAAGATCATTCTTCCTCGTCATCCTCTTCTCAAGTTGAAGCTAGTATTGAAGATATTGTTGATGACAATGTTGATGATCAAGGCCATGTTGGTCAAGATGGGGACCCAAATGATCAAGATGATCAAGTGATCCCTCCTCGCAATAATGAGGAGATCGAAGCCCGTCGCATCAAAAGGATAAGAAGAGCTTTGAAGCAAATTGATGCCCAAGATAACAAGGTCTTGGAGGATGTTCAAGCTAGAAGATCCACTAGAAGGCAATTGGCTCATTTTTGTGAGCATCAAGCTCATATCTCTATGGTGGAGCCTAAGAAAGTGTATGAAGCTCTTGAGGACTCCGATTGGGTTGAAGCTATGCATGATGAGCTCAATAACTTTGAGCGCAACAAGGTTTGGAGATTGGTTGAGAAACCCAAGGATTGCCACAATGTTATTGGCACCAAGTGGATATTCAAGAACAAGCAAGATGAGAATGGCATTGTCATTAGGAACAAGGCAAGATTGGTCGCTCAAGGTTACACCCAAGTTGAAGGCGTCGACTTTGATGAAACCTATGCGCCCGTGGCTCGCCTTGAGTCCATCCGTATCCTCCTTGCTTATGCTTCCTCACATAATTTCAAGTTGCAACAAATGGATGTGAAAAGTGCTTTCTTGAATGGTCCACTAAAAGAGGAGGTATATGTTAAGCAACCTCCGGGGTTCGAGAATCTCAACTTTCCCAACCACGTTTACAAACTTGACAAGGCTCTCTATGGTCTCAAACAAGCACCCCGTGCTTGGTATGAGCACCTTAGGGAGTTGTTAGATGATCGTGGTTTCGAAGTTGGGAAGATTGACCCCACTCTCTTCACCAAGAGAGTAAAGGGAGAGCTTTTCATATGCCAACTCTATGTGGACGATATCATCTTTGGCTCAACTAACCAAGCTTTCAATAATGAGTTCTCTAAGCTTATGACTGACAGGTTCGAGATGTCTATGATGGGTGAGCTTAAATTCTTCCTTGGCTTTGAGATCAAGCAATTGGCCCGTGGTACCTTCATTTCTCAAGCCAAGTATACTCAAGACATGCTCAAGAGGTTTAACTTCCAAGAGGCAAAGATCAAAACCACTCCTATGCAAGTCAAGTGTCATCTATCACGCAATCCAAAAGGGAGTAAGGATGTGGACCAAAAGCTCTATCGTTCTATGATTGGTTCTTTGCTCTATCTTTGTGCATCTAGGCCCGATATCGTTTTGAGTGTAGGTGTGTGTGCAAGGTATCAAGCGGCTCCTAAGGATTGCCATCTAATGGCGGTTCATAGAATCTTTCGTTATTTGGTTCATACCTCAAGATTTGGTTTGTGGTACCCAAAGGGGGCACAATTTACTCTCAATGGATATACGGATTCCGATTGGGCGGGTGATCAAGATGATAGGAAGTCAACTTCGGGGGCTTGCCAATTCCTTGGTAGGTCCCTTGTAAGTTGGTCCTCGAAGAAACAAAATTGCATCTCTCTCTCCACCGCCGAAGCGGAATATGTTGCCGCCGCGAGTGCATGCACCCAATTGCTATGGATGAGGCAAACTCTCAAGGAATATGGAGTTCATTTGGACAAGGTACCTCTTCTATGTGACAATGAAAGTGCTATCAAGATTGCATACAATCCGGTGCAACACACAAGGACGAAGCACATTGAGATTCGCCACCACTTCATCCGTGATCACGTGGCGAGAGGAGACATTGCACTTGGTTATGTGCCCACCAAGGACAATCTTGCGGATATTTTCACGAAGCCACTTGATGATGCAAGATTCATGTTCTTGAGGAATGAGCTAAATGTGATTGATTCAAGGAGCTTGGCTTGACTATCTTGCGCACACCCCTATAGATGAAACGTGTTCGAACTTAGATGTAGGCATGGACATAGGGGGAGTGCTATCCTAACGCATTGGGTTCTCCCTCCCCCCATTATGCCCATAGCAAAAATTCATTGTAATCTCTTTTTCTAATGTTGAATTGTGAGCTTCAATGTTGAGTTTTGGCAATGCCCCCAAGATATATCTTCGCGGTTGCATACCAAGAACTCTTACATGGTGGCTTCGGCCACCAACCTCTTCATTGCGAAGAGTTGGATCTTAGTTGGGTTTGTCTACTTGTCATTTTATTGCAATTCGTGTGTTTTTCCCGGCTAAGTGTTTCTTCCTAGGAAAATCCCACTCAATTGTTTTACTCTTTTTTTTGGTTGGTTGCTTCTTGCTCTTGAGAGGGATAAGTACTAGTCTCAGTTTGGTAATTCTATCCTAAGCCTTTCTCTCAAAAAGCCTTTCTTTCTAAGCACTAGTGTCGTCCGTTGAAAACGAGGAAATTTCGAATCTGGAGGCAGTCGGAATTTCCGGTTCAGTTTTGAACCGGAATATCCGGCTGTACCGGAATATCCGGTTCAAACTTGAACCGGAATATCCGGTTCGGCGAAATCCATATAACCTGGAGCCCGACGGGGATGGGCAGTTCTTGCCCTATTTCCCGTCCGCTCCTCCCCACCAAATCGCCGCCGCCGTGGTTCTTGGCCTCCCGGGCCGTTTCCTCCGCAAGATCTTGGAGATTTGACCCGGATCTTGATCTCCTCGCGTTTTGGATCGATTCTACCCAAGCTTTTCTCTCCATGGATCCCGGTATAGTTCAAATCTCTTGAATCTTGGTGCTATAACCTCACCTTCCATGGATGTGCGTTTTTGTTAGCTTGCTTGGTAGATTTCGTTCCGAAGAGGACTCCCCATACATGCTAGAAATCATAGAATAGATCACTTGTTTGCAATCCTTGTGGAAATCTGAGATCTAGGTTAATTTTGTGCTGTTCCGAAATTTACCGGAATATCCGGTCCACGACTGAACCGGAATATCCGGGTAACCGGAATATCCGGTTCAGTTTTGAACCGGAATATCCGGCTGAGTCCAGTACGGTTTTAAGGGCAGCCCCAAATGAATCTTTCCCAGATTTCCACCTCGATTGTTTCCTGTCATCTTCTCTATCATTTCTATGTATGATTGTATCCGTTGTATGACACTAGTGTACTCATCTTGTGCTTTTCCTACTATATCTTGTTTCACAGATGGTGACCACGATCGAAGCGTTCCAAAGCGCAAGAAGCTTGTCTCTACCCGTAACAAGAGGAAACCTCGGCTCAACTATAAGACCGACATTCCGATTCAGGAGTTCAATGAGCTTAGAAAGAAGGATGCCTATCTGTCTCCGAGGGTTGGCAACATTGATCCTCGTTTCTGGAATCTGGAGCAGTCCTACATTTACACTGACATCTATTGTGACTTCCGCTATCCGTGCCGCCCTATGCATCCCTATGACCATGCCGCTCTCAAGGCCAAGGATGAGTTTGCTGATGCTGCCAGTATTGTTGAGCGCTTCGGTTTGGTGAAGCTGATGGAGACCCAGTGCAACTACAACACGCAGCTGGTGATGCAGTTTATGTCCACCCTCGTGTACTCCACTGGTGATATTGTGACCCGTCTTAAGTGGATGTCTGGAGATACACCCTGTGAGGCATCCTTTGAGAGGTTTGCTCGGCGTCTTGGCTACTCTTACAGCGAGCACCCTCCTCTTGGTCACCGCGTCCATGAGGTTGATAGGCCGAGGAGGGAGGTGTCCATGGCTGAGCTCTACGCCCCTGGTTTCACTGTTGGGGGGCTTGAGGGACTGCTTCCTCTTTATGATCAGCTGGTGCGTATCTTCAGAGCTTTCCTTGTGCCAAGTGGAGGTAACAACGATGCTCTCACCACTCCTCTGTGCAACCTTCTGATTCTGGCTAAGGAGTGTATGGAGGAAGAGGACCCGGCTGTCTCATATACTGTGGATGTGATGGACATCATCTTTCACGAGCTCTATGCTGCGATGATTGGTGGCTACACCATACCCTATGCTCCCTACATCATGATGCTTATCAAGTATGAGATGCGGAAGGAGTACACCGAGCTTCCCATGGTTGAGCACAAGGTGAGGAAGCTGTATGTCAAGAGGAAGGTGAAGACTGCGGCTGCCTCTCGGAGTGCTCCATTTGAGGGTGGTTCCTCTATGGGTGGTCCTTCTAGCTCTCAGTCTGCTCCCAGGGTGCCTGTGTCTGATCTCACCACTTTGCGCAACGTCAGGAAGCTATCCTGGTTTCAGCGCAACGTGCTCTGCATGAAGCTGGACATTCACAAGGAACAGTACAGGGCATATCGCAGGGACACTGATTTGGCCAGCTCGCAGCGTCAGATTCTCCATCACGTGAGTGGTGGCACTGGTGATGTTCCTGCCCCTCTTGATGCTCAGTCCTACTCTGCTTGGTCTGCTGAGGATTCCACTCCTTGGGAGAGCATTGAGGCGGCCCTCAGGTCTACTCGGGAGACTGCTTCACGAGCTCATGATGCTGCTGCTGATGAGGAGGAGTCTGATGATGAGCAGGGATCTGGAGACGAGTCGGATGCTTAGACCGTGTCTGGGGCGTTAGTTAGCTATTTCCCTCCTTTTTGGTGTCTCGATGCCAAAGGGGGAGAAGTAGCTATTATAGACTACGGGATTTGCATGGGTTCGGGCACAAGCATTTGCTTTTATCCTTCCTTTGAGCGCTTGTGTCCATTTTATCTTCATTTGTCGTGCTTGTGAACTTGTCGTTTATTGTCGTTTAAAACTATGTGTGCTTATGTGTGTGACTATTGGTTATCTGGATACTATCATGGTTATCTATTTATGGTGTGTTGGTTATCTATCGGATATGTTGAGGAGATTATCTATGATTGTGCTTGGTTATTCTTGGATATATCGTTCTCGCACAAGGTATATACTTCTTTACACTCAACATATCGGTGATGTTGTCTCATTGTCGTGTTTGCTACTTGTTGAAAATCTCTTCCTACATCATTGCACCCATTTGTGTTTGAGGCAAACAAAAGATATGCATAGAGATAGGGGGAGAGATTTTCATCTTGTTTCAAGCATGCTTACTGTCAAGGTTTATTGCAAATCTTAGTATTGTCATCTAACACCAAAAAGGGGGAGATTGAAAGTGCATTTCGTTTTCCCAGTGTTTTGTGTGTTAGTTAACAATACTAAGTACATTATTTATCGAGGTGTTTAGTGTGCATGTGTTATACTTAACATCGGCATCGAGCACTGAAAAGTCGGTGAAGTTTGGCCTGAGTTTTTTGGGACAGAACTCAACCGGATTATTCGGACCGGATTATTCATCCTGGACCGGATATTCCGGTTGCTGAGAAAGGAGCTCAAAAATGGCTAAGGACTGAGGATCTTGCATACTGGAATCAACCGGATTATTCGGACCGGATATTCCGGTTACTGCGAAAAATTGCTAAGGACTGAAGTTTTGAGCTACTGGAGTCAACCGGATTATTTGGACCGGATTATTCATCCCGGACCGGATATTCCGGTTGCTGCGAAAAACTGCTAAGGACTGGAAGTTTTGAGCTACTCGAGTCAACCGGATTATTTGTACCGGATATTTCATATATACCGGATATTCCGGTTGCAGTTGAGGAAGTGGAAAAATGGCTAAGGACTAGAAGATTTGCGTTCTGGCATCTACCGGATTATTTGTACCGGATTATTTCAAATCAACCGGATAATCCGGTCCAGCACTGCAGTTCTGCGTGGAGCAAACTAACCGGATATTCCGGTCCAAACTTGAACCGGATATTCCGGTACCTTTTTTCCTGCACAACGACTAGTTGTGAGGAGGGACTATAAATAGCCCTCCTCTTCTTCCTCAAGATCTAGTTCTTCCCCTTAGCATTGATGAGCATTTAAGAACTCACCAAATCCCTCATAACTCCCAATCCCTCCACCCAATCTTGAAGATCTTTGGAGGATTGAAGGAGAAGGCCCCGATCTACATCTTCACCGACCCGTTCTTCATTTCCCCCTCTCTAGCTCGAGGGATCTTGCCTAGGGTTTCCTCTTGTGGAGAACCTAGGCATCTTGTTTCTAGTTGGTGATTCAAGAGTTGTTGGGAGCCCCCAATTAAGTTGTGGGTGTGTGCCCCAAGGTGTTTGTAAAGGATTTGATCCCCGCCTCAAAGGGGTTCTATAGTGGAAGGTGAACTAGGCCTTTGTGGCGAAGTTCATCGGAGAATAGGGTGAAGCCTTAGTGGCGTTGAGTAGGCCTTTGTGGCGAGCTCACACCCCTCCAACGAGACGTACTCCCCTAAAAAGGAGGAACTCGGAAATACATCGTGTCTCCGTGTGCTTCCATCGGTTACCTCGTTCCTCCCTCTCTTTACTTACTTGTACTTGTTGCATTGATTACTTGTCTTGTCATATAGGTAAATTCTTCACTAGTTGCACTATCTAGAGAATTTACCTTTCTTGTCAAGCCTAAATTTGAGAAAAATTAAAATTTGCCGTAGCACCTATTCACCCCCCCCCCTCTAGGTGCCCATACTATACTTTCAACAGTGTTGGGTCTCCAAGTGCAGAGTTTTGTAGAACAGCAGCAAGTTTCCCTTAAGTTGATCACCCAAGGTTTATCGAACTCAGGGAGGTAGAGGTCAAAGATATCCCTCTCAAGCAACCCTGCAATCAAGATACAAGAAGTCTCTTGTGTCCCCAACACACCCAATTGTATAGGTGCACTAGTTCGGCGAAGAGAGAGTAAAATGCAAGTAATATGGATGACAATAAGTGATGATTGCAATCTGAAATAAATATGGCAGCAAGCAAACATGTAGCAGAACAGGCGTAAAACAATGTTTCAATGGTTGGAAATAAGGCCTAGGACTCCTACTTTCACTAGAGGACACTCTCAACAATGATCACATAATTGAATGCATAAATATCATCTCTTCACTATGCTACTCCGAACCACTCTCCGGTTGAATAATGAACACCAATCATTGCGTAGGGCTTTAACAACACTCCTCAAGTCTATATTCCCTCTCTAGGGCACCCCAATGTCACTACGAGCGCCATAAATTAGTACTAAACAAACGCCACAATTTCATAGGTTCATCTTCCAACACAAGATATAAATATCATGCTAAACCACACGGAGCACACACTGTCACCTTTACCCCGTGATCAAAGTGTTTACGGAGATAACAAAATCACCTGAGTAGCATAACAGATGAAGATCAATCTACATATTCAACTAGATTACAAAGCTCATGATCACGTTATCGGATATATACCAAATAGGGGTATATCTGATGGTAGTCTAAAGTGTCGGATTGCCCGGGTGGCCCGAATGGTAGTGGGCTACGGTCCATTGGGCGGCCCAGTAAGCTGACGCACAGAAGCCGGATTCTAGAAGAACCCGGATCACGGCCCACGTGATCTGGCTTGGAGTAGAAGGCGGATTCCTTACTTTCCAAGTTAATAGTTGCCGTAGTCTTCTATGTTTCCTACTCTGTATGCCCTAACCCGGCTATTATATAAAGCCGGACGGGAGATATGATAGATAGACAAGAAGCTATAGGCTAACTCGCCGGGAAGTTGATCCTCTGCGAATAGCTAAACAGAACCTCACGTTGTACTTGTATACACAGGCTTTAGCCCTGATTAGTGAGATTGCAGGAGTAGCAACGCCGCATTGTTGCGACGTGCCGAACCTTGGTAAACCCTGTGTTTTTGTCCTTCGCACAACCACGTCTCCCCACGTCTCTACCCGTAGTCTCATGGCACCCCCGTCTGTGAAAACTACTACGATGTCTCGACAGTTGGCGCCCACCGTGGGGCTGACGGCGTCAGGCGTTAAATTTCGATCTGGGATACTTGGCGGAATCGGCAGTTCCATAACCGTCGGAAGCCTGGAGTTCGACGGCGATATCGGACGCTTCCTCGACAATGGATCTTACATACCGGCGCAAAATCATCTGGTAAGTGCCTGCGTGTTACCGATTGGATCCACCAATATCTTTATCGGACTAACCGCAGAGGCCATGGGGTTTTGCGGTGGAAGCAAAATTTTCCCACCCGCCCTATACCCAGTCGAAGATGACTATGACACCGGATTTTGCTCAGATCGCCGACACAAAAGTGATACACACTTTATCGGTATGGTGCAATCCGAAGTCGCCGAAAACACGGATGACGGAAACCCCGTGCAAGAGGCAGAAAACAGCAAACCCACTACAGAGGTGGAAGATCCGACATCCGCCAATCCAGCGATGAACTCGGAAGCTGACTCTGTGCTAGCCGCCATTGAGGCGAGATTAGAGTCAGAAACCGGATCAGATGACTTTGATTCCGAAGACGAAGACGTGGACGCCTTCGAAAGAAAAGTTAAATCTTTTCAGGAGGGATTCCATGAAGTACTAATGGTGAAACCGGCTGAAAACATGGACGCCGGCAGTCAGGAAATCCCTAGAACTCCTCCGCCAGAGGAAGAGAGAGAAGATGGAGAAACTTCTCCAATATTCCCCAATGTCAAAGAAATGACAGAGGATGAACCTGCTAAAAAGCCTCCCTCTTCCAAGAAAAAGCACAAGTCCGCTAAAAAACTCCAATACAAACTCCGGAAGAAGAAATTAGCTGATCCAGCTGATGAAAGCCCGGTAGCAGGAGATGCAAGCGGAACGAAACTTGGGGAGAAGAAAACCAAAGAAATCCTTGTTCCGCCAATGACAGAACAAGAAGAGCAGGAATTGTTACAAACACCAGTGGGATTGCATGAACCCCCTGAAGTGCTGGAAGCCAGGAGACAAGCTCTCCAAAGGCAACAGCAACATCTATTCAGAACTCGCGAGCACCTCCAAAAAACCCAGGATGACATCAAGCTCATGAAGGAAGAAATCGAGGAGTACGAGAAAAAGAATAGATCTGCCATTAAACCTACAAGGTTACCCGGAATCGTAAGACCGGAAGTACTGCCGCCAAAAGAAAGGTTTCACAAGCCATCTTGGCAAAAGCAGGTAAACGGCAAAGATGCCAGAGGCGAACCAATATACAAAACCGCAGCAGAAAACGCGGAAGCAGCGTTCGCCATCCTCAACAACGATATGTACTCAAACGGTGAAAAACTTCAAGGGGTGTATGCTTTCCTCGGAAAGGCATTGCAGCAACAACACCGGGGGCAAGAGCGATCAGGGAGGCTGCATGACGACTCCGCCCTATGCAAAACAGCTACTTGCGCCGCTGGAGCACCCGGACCGGAGGAACCAAGAGATCCAAATGAGAGGAAAAGGGATCCGAGAAAAGACAAGAAAAATCCCGATAACAGGGATGAAGCGTCTAGAACCGGATCCCATCTCCCAAAAGATGGACTTAACACCCACGATCGGGAAGAAAAATACCGGAATGACGGCAAAGCAATGCCACCTCCGAGAAACCCAGCTGAAAAGGCTGGAAGACAGGGTATACCTCACAGGCGTGAGAGATCTCGGACACCCCCCAAGGACAAGGAAAGATACAGGAGTAGAACTCCACCTCATCCAAAGGGACGTGATATCGGAAGAAATAGAGACGATCCCGGAAAAGCGCGACCGCGCAACAATGGAAAAGAAAGGAGTAGATCCCCCTCTGTCCATTCAGCCGGTAGGTACTCCGCACACATGGATAGAGCGGAAAGAGACGACTTATACTTTGGACCTAAATGCTTCACAGATAGGATCCGAAGGATAACCCTGCATTCTGGCTTTGCCAAAGTTGGTCCAACGTACCAAAAATATACCGGTAGTACAAACCCGGATACCTGGCTCTCAGACTACTATACAGCCGTCCAGATTAACAATGGGACAGACCTGGAAGCTGTAAAGTTTCTTCCCCTAATGTTACTAGATGAAGCCAGAGATTGGATTAACGGATTACCTTCCAGAACTGTCAACAGCTGGGATGATATGGCTCGAGTATTTACTCAGCATTTCTGGGGAACTTACAAACGCCCGACTAGCATCAACCAGCTAAACTGTTGCACCCAATTTGAAGATGAACCATACGTGGATTTTATCTCAAGATGGACTGCAATGAAGAATAGCTGCTCTGGAGTAACTGACGTACAAGCAATGCATGCTTTCGTCAATGGCCTAAAACCCGGACTTGTACCATTCATGGTTGGTTCCAAACAGCACAAAGATCTCGGATCTATGCTTACAACCGCCAATGAACACACTGCAGCCGAAGACGACATTAGAGCTAGAGGAGGCAGTATCGACACACTGATACAGGCCAAAAAGAATCCTCGCCCTGAGAAAAAAGGAGCTCCAGACGCAACACAAAAGCCCAAAGAGGTTAACATAGCCTTTGGAAGTGAAAAAGGGAATAGACGGAAAGGACGCAGTTTGGAACCAATCAATTACACCAAAGAAGAATGGGAAAAGATTAAGTCGGAACCCTGCGTCCACCATTCGCAATTTGGGAAACCCACCCATACGAACGCACAATGCCGGCTGAACAAGCATATGAAAGGCAGTGCAGGATCCGGAAACAAGGGGAAGAATTCCAAAAGGAAGTTTTCCAAACAAAAGCCAGAAGCTGAGAAAGAAGACAGTGAATCAGACACTGACGAAAAAATCCAGGAACAGCAGCGAAAAGGCAAACCCAAGTTTTCGAGAGTTGATGGAGAGTGTGCCCTAACTTTCCTGGCAACTCCATCAGCAAAGGTGGCAAAAAGAACGCTTCGAGAAATAAACGCGGTTGTTCCGGCAACCCCAAAATTCTTGAAGTATTCAAATACACCAATTACCTGGGATCAGTCTGATCATCCCGGGAATATCCCTGAACCCGGCATGCAAGCTCTTGTTGTAAGCCCTATTGTCCAGAACACTAGGCTAAGAAGAGTGCTGATGGATGGAGGATCCAGCATTAACATAATGTACCTGGATACACTAAGGCATCTGAAAGTCTCCGAGACCCAGCTCAACCATAGCAACATACGATTTTACGGCATTGTTCCTGGCAGGCAAGCAAGATCCCTAGGAGAAATTTCCCTAGATGTCACTTTCGGAGAAAAAGATCACTTCCGTCAGAAAAAAGTATCCTTCGAAGTGGTGCCGTTCGAAAGCGTGTATCACGCGATACTCGGACGTCCAGCTTTCGTCAAATTTATGGCAAGATCATGTTATATCTATAACAAGCTGAAGATGCAAGGGCCAAAAGGAGGAGTAATCACCATATCAGGAGACTTCAAGTTGGCAAACAAGCTGGAAAAAGAAAACGCCCTTTGCACCGAAAAAATCATAGCAAAGGAAGAATTGAAGGAGCTGGCCAAAGAGGTATCGCCGACATAAATGCGGCAGAAAAAGAAACCCGGAAGCCAGCAGATAGCTTCAAGGCCTCCGAGAGCACAAGACAGGTAATCTTAGATCCCAAAGATCCGACAAAATTTGTCGTAGTAGGAACTGGGATGACCGACAAATAGGAAATCGAGCTCATCAAGTTCCTCCGTGAGAACTGGGATATTTTTGCCTGGTGTCCAGCTGACATGCCAGGCGTACCCAGGGAACTTGCTGAGCATCAACTTAAGGTGATTCCAGGCTCCAAACCCGTCAAACAAGGTCTCCGTCGATTTGACGGAAGAAGACGGAAGGCTATCGGCAAGGAAATTATCCGGCTTTTAGCAGCAGACTTTATCGAGGAAGTTATACACACCGATTGGTCCGCAAATCCGGTGTTAGTACCGAAGAAAGATACCACTGCCCTTAGAATGTGTATAGATTACACCAGTTTAAACAAACTGTGTCCAAAAGATAGGTTTGCGTTACCGCGAATCGATCAAATAATAGATGCCACTGCAGGCTCTGAGCTCTTATGCTTTTTGGATGCATATTCCGGGTACCATCAAATACGCATGAAAAAGGAAGATCAAATTAAGACTTCTTTTATAACCCCCTATGGGACGTACTATTACATAACCATGCCATTTAGCCTGAAGAACGCAGGTGCCACCTACCAGCGTTGCATGCAACGTTGTTTGCATAGTCAGATCGGCAAAAATGTCCATGTTTACGTGGACGACATTGCTGTCGTAACCAAGGAAAGAGATACACTCCTTGAGGATTTACGAGAAACCTTCGAAAATTTGCGCACTTACAAAATGAAGTTAAATCCATTAAAGTGCGTATTCGGGGTTCCCTCGGGAAAACTTCTGGGTTTCATCGTTTCTCATAGAGGAATAGAAGTTAACCCAGAAAAGATCAAAGCAATCTTAAACATCTCCAAACCTACGTGTGTAAAAGATGTCCAAAGATTGACGGGTTCCGCCGCAGCCGTCAGCAGATTTATTAGTCGGCTGGGGGACAAAGCTTTACCACTCTACAAGTTGCTGAAAAAATCCGACAAATTCGAGTGGACAGAAGAGGCAGATGCAGCGTTAACCCAGCTAAAGGAAACTTTGATGAAAGCTCCGATTTTGGCATGGCCAAAAGACGAAGAACCTATGTTATTGTACCTTACGGCTACAAACCGGGTTATCAGTGCAGTAATTGTTGTGGAACGGAAGAAAGACGAACAAAGCATACCAGACCAGCATCCGGTATATTATATAAGCGAAGTTTTCTCCGAGTCCAAACAAAGGTATCCACACTATCAAAAACTCGCGTATGGCGTATTTTCGCGTCCAGAAAACTTCGCCATTACTTCCAAGGACATTCCATAACGGTGGTATGTAAAGCACCACTAGGGGATATAATAAACAATGCGGAGGCGACTGGCCGAGTAGCCAAATGGGGCATCGAGTTAGCAGCCTTCGACATTAAGTATCAGCCCAGGACGGCAATAAAATCCCAGGTTTTGGCAGATTTTGTCGCTAACTGGATGGAAGCAATGGAGAAAACACCAATGCCGGAGTCCGAGTACTGGATCATGCATTTTGACGGATCCAAGATGAAGGAGGGCGCTGGAGCTGGTGTAGTTTTAAAATCCCCTAAAGGAGACACAATGGAGTATGTATTATAAATACACTTCAACGCCAGCAAAAATGTGGCAGAATACGAAGCTTTGCTTCATGGCTTGCATATTGCAAAAGAAATAGGGGTCAAGCGCATTTTGTGCTATGGCGATTCAGATTTGGTACAGCATCAGCTCAACCAAACTTGGAACGCAAAAAGCCTCATAATGGCCGAATATCGGAGAACGGTGGACGAGTTCGCCATTTGTTTCTTCGGATTCGAAGTATTCCATGTTAAACGGGAGGAGAATTGGAACGCGGATGCGTTAGCCCGCATGGGATCAGAAAGGGTAAAAATCCTACCACCAGGCGTTTTCGTCCAACATTTGTACGAACCATCGATAAAAGGTGGAGATGTTGATTATCCTCTGGCTTCCGAGTCAATTGAAGTCATGCTCGTTAACCCGGATTGGACAATCCCATATATAAACTTCTTAGTTAATCAGAAGTACCCGGAAGGAGCAGATGAAGTCTTGCAAAGACAAATCCAGCGTCGATGCAAAGGATACACGGTAATTAACAATTGCCTGTATAAACGCAGTACTTCCGGAATTTTTCTGCGATGTATTTCACCAGAAGAAGGACGAGAAATCCTGCAAGAAATCCATACCGGAGATTGCGGACATCATTCTAATCAAAAAGCATAGTTAAAAAAGCATTCCGTGCCGGGTTTTTCTGGCTAACAGCCAAGACAGATGCTGAGTACATAGTAAACACATGTGAAGGATGTCAGTATTACGCCAAGCAGACTAATATGCCAGCCCAAGCACTCAAAACTATCCCCATTACATGGCCCTTCGCGGTCTGGGGGCTAGATATGATGGGACCATTCAAAACTGCACGAGGCGGACTTACACATCTACTTGTAGCTGTGGACAAATATACCAAGTGGGTGGAGGCTAAACCCATCAAAAAACTTGACGGTGTAACTGTCAGAAATTTCATCATTGACATAGTCATGAGATACGGCGTTCCACACAGCATAATAACCGACGATGGGACAAACTTTTCCATTGGAGAGTTGGCAAAATATTGCCGACAAGCGGGAATTCGCCTAGATCTCGCATATGTGGCACACCCGCAATCCAACGGACAGGTTGAAAGAATGAATAGCTCAATCCTGCAAGGAATACGTCCAAGACTCGGATCTCCTCTTCATAGAGCAGCTGGAGCATGGGTAGAAGAGCTACCTTTCGTGCTTTGGAGTATTCGAACAACACCGAATAGGTCAACAGGGCAAACCCCGTTTTTCCTAGTTTATGGTGCGGAGGCAATCCTTCCAACGGACATGATCCATGATAGCCCAAGAGTGCAAGATTTCGATGACTCGGATGCCGAAAAAGCACGACAGGATGCCGTCGATCTCTTAGAAGAGGAACGAGAACTTGTGCTCCAAAGATCCGCCATCTATCAGCAAGGTTTACGACGTTATCATAGTCGGAAAATCAAGCATCGTTCTTTTAAAGAAGGTGACCTAGTGCTAAGATTGGTGCAGCAAAGAAAGCACAAACTGGCCCCAGTATGGGAAGGACCATTCATCAGTAAAGCCATGAAGAATGGATCATATTATCTTGTTGACATTCGCGATACGGAAGATGATCCCGAGAAGCCGAATCGCAAAAGAAAGAAAAAGATAGATGATGAGCTAGGAGAGACAAAGAGGCCCTCGAGTATCCAGCAGTTACGTCCCTTCTATACTTAGTTAAATTCTATGTAAACATCTTTGAGATCATGAAATAAAGTTGTCGGAATTCTTATATCCATGTTTTTTACAAGTTTATTATAGTTCAAAACATGATTCCACCTTATCTATTTCCCAATGATCTTACAAAATACTCAATGTTAACCCGATTGTGCCTACGTGCTCGGCGTTTAAAAACTGAATGATTTTCAGCCTACCAAAGGCTAAAGGAAACTCGGATTGTGCATGCGTGCCCAAGTTTCATTCAAAAAAATTCCCTACTGTTCTCTAAGCATTATCAGATTGTTTGTGTGTTGGGTCACTGGAGCTAGTTAGTAAAAATGCCCTTAGTATGATCCATGTTTCCGAGTTTGAACTGATTGGTTTTACCCAGTAACTCGGCATGACGATTCATAATACTATTGAGCCATTTCAAACACTAAGGACAGTTAAAACACATAAGCCAGAGAACTTAGAAGATAAAGGAATATTAAACCCGGAAAACTTGCAAAGGATTTCATAATTAAACTGCAAAAGGTGGAGTACTTATTTATACAAATGAATAGAAGCATTACAATATAAAGTTTACATTGTAAAGTGCAGTAATGCTCCTATTTTCTAACTCCACCATCCAGGTTAAGGACAGCCCTTCAAGCATCCGAGTCTTCTTCGCTGCTGTCATTCTCGGGGGCTTCGGGGATCTCCTCTTCTGGATAGGTGATGGAGATGTTCACCACGGAGGCGATCTTGGTGGCGTGACCTTTGATTTCGTCAAAGATGGTGGTTCGCTGGGTTTCCGTGTATCCTTGAGGGATACCGGATGCCACGCGCCAAGATTTGGCACCAGGGTAATGCATACGCATAAGGCCGAGAGCCATGCGTGCACCACCCTGTGCTGCGGAGCGCAAGGTGGACTCCTTGGACTCCGCCACCTCCAGGATAGCTCCCGGAAGTTTCTCAACTTCCAAGAATTCCCCAGTCCTTGTGGGAAGGAACTTGTTGACCAGCTGCATGCCAGCAGCTCTGATCGCAGTCCACACCTTCCCAAAGGCTCGGATTCTCTCAATCCGAGTAAGATCTGGGTTATCTCCTATTTTTTCAGACAAACAACCAAAAGGTTAAGCGAAAAAGCAGAGAAAGAAAGCAAGACATGGAGAAATCGGTAAATGAAAATAAACTTACCGAGAATCTTGTCGATTTCGGAGCCTTCCTCCAGGCGAAGGTTTAAGGCACTTTCCAAGTCCTGGATAGTGGACTTATCCTTCTTCGCATGTTCGGAAGCCTTGGAGTGAGCAATTCCAAGGGCCAGATTGCTGGCTTCCAGATCTTTTTGAGCCTTCACAAGATCCTTATGAAGGTCCAAATTCTCCTTTCGGAGAAACTCGGCATTGCCGGCATCTTCAGCTATTTCCTTGGCCTTAGCCAAAGCAGCTGGAAAGCAAGTAAAAAATTCCGAGTTTAGAAAAATTCGAGAAAGTTCTTAGACAAAAAACTGGGTAAAGAAACTTCAGAGAATAAAGCATACCTGTTGTCTCCGACAGCTGTAGCTGAGACGATGCCAGCTCTGTTTCTTTCACTTCAAGAATAGAAAGAAGGTTTCTAACCTCCTTATTCTTGACAGAAAGCTTGTTGAAAACTTCCATGTTTATGGTTTCAGCGGTTTGCTGGAACACGGAAATGAAAAAATCATGACATTGAAAAACATCAAGTGAAAAGTAGACATTTTACTTAATGCTTGGGGGCTGAGGACAATACCTGGCTCATCCGCTGTAACCCTGCTAAGTTTTCAGTAAACTCTTTTGCGTACTCCACACAAAGAGTCCAGGCCGCGCTAAGGCCATCGCTGATATTCTTGAAATCCTTGTCAAAGGTGGGGATCTCCTCCTCAGTTATCCGAGAAGGACCTCCCACCTCGGGAGCCGCCCTTCCCTCGTGTCCGTTTCTGGCACAATAGGCTGGCTGGGCTCCAAAGACTCGGTGGTGGGGGCTGCAACATGCTCTTCCGTCATCGTGGACGGCGTGTCTGGCGCGGTGGCAGGAGAAGGGTGATGGCCTCTGCTGGACACAACCTTGTGCCTCTTCAGCTTTTTTGGCTTTAGAGTAGAAGGAGGCAGGCTAAAAGCAAAAAGTCGGAAAAGTTAAAACTCCGAAAGCAAAAGAAAAACTCCGACAAAGGAAAGTAACCCAGATGTTCAAACCTGGAGGTGGCGACGGGAACCCCGTCAAGATCGATTATTTCCTGGGAAGAGGAGATCTTCTTGCGCTTTCGCCCACCAGCAAAGGTGGCACGCAGCGTTTCCAGCTCAGCATCGGAAGCAAGATCTGACTCGGGAAGATCAGCGATCTGTTAAAAAGAAAAAGCTAAGTCAAAGATACAAAACCCGAGTAAACGAGAAAGAATTCAAACCCCAAAAGGCGAAGAACTTTACCTTGGGAGCCGGTTTTCGGCCGTGTACATTGGCCGGCTTTCTTCATATTGGTCGCGCGATGCAACCAATTGATTCACGCGCCGCCGCAAATCTTTTGCGGACCAATCCTTGTCGGATGTCCGCATTTCGTCATTAGCTCCCTTGTACTCGCAGAGAAGGCGAGCGCTATGGTTGGCCAAGGTGATGGGGGGATAGTAACCCGGTAGGCCAACTCCAAGGTGTGACCCGGCCCAAAGGATCTTGCACAGGATCCGGCTAAGAATAAAGAGACTTCTGGAAGGCCCAAAGTTTGTAGGCCTCGTAACCCGGATTGTGGGTTGCGGTAAGGAAAGCTAGGGTTTGGAAGCAAAGTTCGAATAGGACTCGAGACGTGCCTTGAAGGGCAAGTTAGGGGTGTACGGGTGCTTTATAAACCGGCCCCTAGGTTTAGTTTGCCAGAGATTCAAGTCATAGTTGTAACACCTGTTATCGAGTATCCAGCATAATTCATATTGAGATCCGGCGAGTTATTTTCCGGTTCTTAGATTGCTTTCCGCCATGTCTTCCTTCGAGCTAAACACTCTCCCGAATACCTGTGTCGACTTGCCCCAAGATCAGTTACCCCCGGTAACATCTGCCGTGATTATCCCACGACAGTTGGCGCCCACCGTGGGGCCTGCGTCCAAAGGTGTTTGCATCACGGGAGAAGCTCGGAAAAGCATGGAGAACCTCGTCGTCGGTGAGATCTACGACGACCACGAAGGAAAGAAGATGGTGGACGATTCCGGCTGGGGGCCTGAGTCGGATCGCCTCGAATCCGGATCGGTCGTGACGATCGGCCGAATCAACGTCTTCATCGGCATGGTATGTACCTCTGGTTCGGTTCCTGACAATTTTTCTGATCCTGTATCAGGGGAGGCTGCGTACGCCCAACCCGATAGAGAAGAGTCAGTCGGAACAACATACCAGGCAGAGGAGTCTATTACACGTTGGGAACAGCCGGAGGAGCCGGCATGGACTCCGCGCGACCCAAGCAATGGAAAGGATGACACTGCATCCATTAAGGACTTGCTGGAGGATCGGTACAGGGAGGAAAACGGCGAGGAAGAACAGCACGAGTCTACCCCGGGTATCATGCGCCGGGTTGCAGTTTATGCGGCTCCCGCGACCAATCTCAATCAAGAAAATGCAGCCGCGGCGCCAGTCGGGGCGGCCCAGGCAGTGGCCCAGCAGCAAGGAACGGTTAACCCGGTCCTGGTCCAGGTCGATGGAGAGTCGGCGTCAGTCACCAGTCGCCCAGCAGACGAGGAGCAACACGCAAATATGTTCGGATTCCAAGCAAACCGGACACCGGGGGCGGGCCCCTCGAATCCGCGCCACCCGGCTCTGTTCGATAATAATTTGATCTTGGACCCCACAGTCCTGGCCACAGTTATTACCCCAGAAAACGCGGCAGAGCGCGTAAGAGACCTGGACGTGGCTCGTCATGCATTGGAGCAGCAAAGAAGACAAGTAGAAGCAGAAAGGCAGGGGATGGCCGCGCGGCAGCGCGAATTGGACGATCGAGAGACCCGGCTCCGGGAGGAAACGACAAGGATGCACCAAAGGCACCGAACTATGCTGCCGGCAACAGGAGGGGTTATTAACCCGACTGCCCTGGTGTTCACGCCTCAAGATCAGCCGATTCCACCGGTGAACCAGGGGACCATACCGCGACCGTCAACAGGAGCACAGCCGGTAAACGCGCCAGCCGGGTTACCTTTGCCACAGACGGGGGTGACAGCCGGCAATACCATGCCACCACCACCATCACGATTCCACACACCAGCAGGCCATTACAACAATCCCATGGACAACGTGTACGCAGCAACGCTCGCATTAAACCAGATTCCGGTAGGAGATTCGCCTCATGCAGAAGGAACCCGACGAGCGATCGATCTGCTACACACCGCGGTAGCACAGCAAGCCAATTATCCGGATCATAGAAGCGGAATGCATGGGACGCCGTACGTCAGTCAGCAGCAGGGCAATGTCCAAGCAAGTGCGGCACGACGAAGGGAAGAGCAACAGCAAATGCCGCCTCCACCGCGTATCCAGACAGTACCAGTAGTATCAGCAGCGCAGGCGGTGGCGGACAGTTCCAGGGCCAGAAGAGCCGGGGCCGGGTCTGCAGGGCACGAGTTGCCGGTGGCGCCGCGCCTCGTGGCACCCCCAGCCGGGTCACGTGTTTCCCGAGTAAGACCAGCCCCAACCACCCTGGCGGGACCCAGGTGCCTCTCGGACGATATCAGAGCAGAACCTTACCCGGAGAAGTTCAAAGAACCGGGGAAAGTAGTCAATTATGAGCCAACAATGGATCCAGAAACGTGGCTGAGCAGCTACGAGATGGCAATGTCAATTCGCAACGCATCCGAGAATCTCCAAGCCAAATTCATGTACTTAATGATGTCAGAGGGAGCAGCAAAGTTATGGTTCACCAATTTACCGGAAAAGTCGATCAAATCGTGGGAGGAGCTAAAGACCGCATTTATCAAGCACTTTCATGGGACATGCAGAAAGTTATTTACTATTGATGATTTAGAAAGATGCGTTCAGAAGAAAGGAGAGTCAGCACGCAGCTGGGTACGCCGGGTTATGGAGATACTCCACTCGTCTACAGATATCCAGCCTAAGGACGCGCTACAAGCTATGGCAAAAACATGTAAGTATGTTCCTTTGGTGCAAAAGCTAACTCGCATGAAATCTAGTAGGAATGCAGCGGAGGTTACGATGGGAGAGTTAATGGATGCGTGCAACAAACACGCTGCAACGGATACCACAGAGGAGGAAGTTGATGACAGGAAAGCAAAAGCAAACACAAGTAGCAGTGGGAAAACCGGCAATGGATCGGCGCCAAACAATAATGGAAATAGCCAGAACAAGCGCCCGTTTGAAGGGAATTCCGAGTTTGTAGCCAGCACGGAGGCCGGGTCTTCAAGACCTAGATCCGAAGGAAATTTTAATACTGGAAATCACAATGGGGGACACTACCAAGGACCTCCAAGACCAAGCAACAGTTGGGACATATTTAGGATGGCCTGCCCGAAGCATAGCAGGAACGGCAAGCCGGCCAATCATTCATTGGAGCAATGTGCCGACTTACAAAGGTGGAAGAACGAGGAAGTGAACAGAGCCATGCGAGGTGCAGGCCGAGGAGGAGGCCCGGGCCTAGGTGGAAATTTGGGCAACGGACCGCCCCCAGCCGGCAACCCGCCAGCTGGAAATCAAGGTAACAATCAAGGGGGAGCGGGAGGTTTTCAAGCTAACCCCAAACAGCTGGGTCAATATCATGTGCACACTACGGGAGGCTCTAACAAGGATAAGAAGATACTGAAACAAGCAGTTAATTCGGTCTCTTCCGCTGTTCCAAGATATTTGAGGTGGTCAGAACAAGAGGTAACATGGAGCAGGAAGGATCACCCGGACAGAGTTGATCACCCGGGAGTCTTAGCTTTGGTAGTGGCACCACAGGTCAACGGCTACGAGCTGAAAAAAGTCTTGATGGATGGAGGAAGTAGTATCAATATCCTGTACTGGGAAACTTTTCTGCGTATGGGCTTAAAGGAATCGCAGCTGCAAAAGAGTACAACAGTTTTTCACGGGATAGTGCCGGGTCATTCGGCATGCCCCGAAGGAAAGGTGGCACTGGAAGTAGCTTTTGGAGAGTCAAAGGACAATTACCGAGTCGAGTGGCTTACCTTTGAGGTAGTAAAGTTGCGCAGTCCTTATCATGCATTGTTTGGAAGGCCGGCTTATGCCAAGTTCATGGCAAGACCGTGTTATGTGTACCTACAGCTGAAAATCCCGGGTCCTAAGAAGACCATTACAATACACGGAAATCGAGATATAGCAGCTGAATGTGATGAGGGAGATGCGGCAATGGCCGAGCAAGCCTGCAGGAAGGAAGAGCTCAAACATTACCGATCTCAGGTGGACCTAGAAGAGAGGACAACGTCAAAAAAGCCAACTCCTGAGGGGGACAAAGCAAAAGTTAGGGCAGAACAAAACCCTAAGATGGTAGGCTTCATCAGGAGCGATCCTTTCAAAACTCCTAGCAGGGAAGAAGAAGACGTACCGCCATCCGTAGCTGATCACGCTTCAAGGACGATATACCCGGATTGGCTAGCAAATCCGGTACTCATTATGAAAGGGCCTAGCAAATGGAGAATGTGCATCGGCCGTACCAACGCGAGGCCGATTCCCGAGAATAACTAAAGCAGTGTAATGGACGGCAGGTTTCATACGCACTCTTTTCCTACCCAGGGTACCTAAGGGGACTGGAAGGTTTTTAATGAGGCGGCCTGCTGATTCAAAAAAGAAATTTTTATCAATAAAAGAAGATGGTCTCGAGTCTTATCATGGTCTTTGCTTCAGTTACAAGTAAGTAATGCTTGTTATTATCAATACGTCAATATCATCGAAATACGTCACGTGCATATAGGTCTTCGGGGTTGGTGTGCTTAAATAAGTAATCACAAACCCGGAGACCCGGCCTTGATGCCTATGAGTTATGAGGGCTGATTACTCGAAAAAACGGGTACGGCTGCAATCTTATAACCGGACAAAGGAGCCAAATTTCTTGATTATTCTTACTTAAGCTCGATGTGACTCGCGCTAAAGTGGCATGATCTGTTCACTTACGATTACAATCAAACTATGCAGCCCAATGGGACCTGCTTGACCCTGTTTTTCGTATAGATGTAACAGCATGGTATCCACGCGAAAGCCGGCTTACAGTACAAGATAATCAAAAGGGTCATCTAAACCACAAGTCCATGCAGAGTATAAGGCTCAAATAGCCGGAAACTCAACAAGTATTAAGCATGACTTTAGTATCTATGTGAATAGCTATTGGTCTTCAGCTTGGTAAAGAGCAGTTTGTCATCTGAGAAAGGCCACGCCCCCTTAGCTCGTACTTTGGGTCATGGGGACTGGGGACTTCGAGACAGAAACAAACTGCTTAACTACTAAAAGCTCGTAAACCTTAGTTTCCGAGTCTTGGGGACTTAAAGAAAAGTCCGTCTATCAAAACCTACGATACTCGGTTAGCCGAGTCTCAAAAGGGAATCAAAAGCAAGAGTTCAAAGTATCGAGAATAAGCTTACATATAACACAAGGATCGAGATTATCAAAAGCCGGGAGAGGCAAAGAGTTATCATAAATTAACAAGCGCAAAGTCATAATATCAGTATCAATGTTGCACAGGCGCACCGCTAAAAATCATATCAGTCTCGAGAAACGCAACGCACTAGGTATCATCCTACTCGGCATCCTGGGAGTGGTCCTCCGGGTCTTCGTCTTGGACTTGCTCCTTGGCTTTGCCAGCAGTTTTACCCGGACTCTTCACGTCAGGACGGACAGGAGGAGGAACGGCTGGTGTTGAGGTAGACGGCTTTACGCCTAGTTCGGTTTCTCTCTTCGCAGCCTCTTCTTTCCTCCTGGCCAGGTCAGTCGACCACTTTTCCAGCATATCAAAAGGAGGGGGTGCCTCCACCAGAATAACCTTGCCCTCAGAGTCATATGATCTCATAATTGTGTTTAGATCCATTTTATCTGCCAAAGTTGTGGCCGAGTGACGTACCGAAGATTGTATAGCTTTAAAGTCCTGGGGTTTAAACTTAGACCCGTCAGCCTTGAATTCTGGGAACCCGGATACTACCTTGGCCGGGTCAAGCTTAGGAAAATAAGCCTTCGCCAGCGTCAAAGCCCGGGTCATCCCAATCCGGCAAGACGAACGCTTCAATATTTCAATCCATCCAGGCGCTGTGGACAAGGCCTGCATGAGATTTTCTTCGCCCGGGTATACCTCCGAAGGCCACTTTATAGCATCCAGCAAAAGTTTCGTGCCGGCAAAAAATGTCCGGAGCACAGTCTTCAGAGTTTTAGCCTGAGTAACGGTGTTCTCCTCCGGAGCAGCAAGGTTAGCACCTGCAATCGAAACACACAAAAGCATATCAGTAATCTTGATTATTACAACGGCAAGATAGAGATACGCAAGTTAATTGCAAATAACAAACTTACTTAGCAAGATACGGTAAGTGTCCGTAATTTGAGTCGACAGGTTCTTCAGCGAGGATTGGGCAGCATTGTATTTGTTCTTGTATTTGGAGACATCTTTTTTCAAAGTCTTTATCTCCGCTTCAAGGGTTTCCCTACGTTTTGTTTCCGCAAGCAAGAGCTGCTCAGTTTTAAGTAATGTTTCATCCGACTGAGTTATCTCCGCCTGCAAAGAATGAGTGCAACTGTAAGCCGGATATCACGAGAATATTTCCTTCTGAGAAAATAATTACAGAAAATTATTATGCGAAGTACCGAGAATAATTACAGGAAATTATGCTCGGAACTTGGGGACTGGATGTATAGTAAGAAGTATCAAGTAAGATTACCTGATGTGCTGCAGCCATACGCTCTAGGATATTTCCTTCTGAAGCTTTCATGGCGAGAAGAGCGCTCATCAGCTGGTTAAAATCAGCGTTATCCGAGTTAGATGACTCGGGTACCTGGAAAGTGGGAAAAGGAGCTTTTCTTGTAACAGGAGGTGGCACCCGGGTCATCCGAATGTCGGAGTCTGGTCCCCCTCCCGCGCTCGAAGCTGCTCCCTTCTCCTTCTCGCCTGCGTGCGAAGCGATTGGATACCCGGTATCATGCCTAGCCAGCTCCGGTGGCGACGCTTGCTCGTCGCCAGTTGCGGTGAACGCGCCATCAGCCGGCTCATTCTCGACTCGGACCTTAGCCTCCGTGCCCTCTTCGTCGCTAATAACAACCGTGGCCCTGTAGAAGGTACAAGGGTGCAGTTAATCTTTGGTCATGAAAAAGGTGATAAAAGTTCGGTATAACGTCAAGGAAATGAGTTTACCCGGTGTTCACCGGGAAGTCCGAAGGGAAGTCGCCGCTAGACCCGGAAGAGACTGAAAAATGGCAAGCAAGGTCTGGGATTACGTCGCAAAGGAATGTCCGGAAAGAGTTTCTATGTACGATAAATACCAGAGCGTCGAGCCGGGGGCGACGAAGTGTCCGGGTTAAGGGCCTCGTCGCCCGGATGGTTCCGGGTTACTCGGCGCCTAGTCGCGGGCGGCTCCTTCATTTATGATCAAAAGGGATGAAGATGAGGTTAGCCCTGGAGTGATGTTATGAGAGCAAAAATTAAAGGGCAAGGAAATGAAATGAAAACCTGGAGGGCGATTCTTTGGGATTTCCTTTTTGATCCGGCTTTGGTAGCCGGCTCCGGCTCGTCCTCTTCGCTGGTGGACTCCGCCCTGCCGTCTGTCTCTTCTTCTTCTTCGTCTTGATCCTCTCGTTCTGAAAGATATCAAAGCTATAGCATAAGGAAAAAGAGGAGGCAGGATATAATGCGTGCGAGGGGATTGGGTATGCACCTTCATCCGAGTTAGCGGCATCGTCTTCCTCCTCCGCGTCTTCGGAACTAAGAGGAGTGTTGACTGTCCAAAAGTCATTATCGGCCTGAGGTGAACATGCCAGGGCAATGGTTAATATTGAGTCAAGAAAAGCGGATAAAAGTAAGCTTGTTAAAATCCAAAATCAAGAGGTAGAAAGCTTACCGCGGAGGCGGGGTTCTCGAGTGTAAAAGGTTCTAATCCGGCTATGTTCCGGATTACCTCGAGCTTCTCTGTTAAAAAACCCTTGATCGTTTTGTTCGTGTCATTAGGGGCGAAGGTGCTGGTAGAGTATCGGATCGGGTCCGTGGTTTGACCCGAATATTCACACATCAGCTTCTCACGAATGGAGTTTGGCTGGATGCGGAAGCTGACCCAGGTCTTCACCAGGTTTAGCCCGACGAGGCCTCGAGCCGATAAGATAGAGATCTTAGCCAGCAAAGGCAAGATAGCCTCCCTGTCCGAGTCAGGGGCGAAGGCATTGAAAGTCTCGGAAATGTCAAGCTGACCCTCCGAGTAACCCGGCAACTTCTTTTCGCCGGAAGGGGAGGTATCCTGGCAGTAGAAGTACGAGAGCTTCCAGTGCTTTACGTGAGAATTGAGAGTGATGGGAGGCATCAAGGAGTTCTTGCGGCGCTGGATAGAAACCCCGCCGCAAGTAAGAAGTGCGCCGTCGCCGCTTTCGCGGCACGGCTTGCACTGAAAGAGTTCAACGAAGAGAGCCAAACTTGGCGGAGTGCACAAGTAAGACTCGGAAAGAACGATAAAGTGGGAGATGTTTAGAACGGAGTTTGGGCCTATGTCGAAAATACGGAGGTTGTAGTGATCTAGGACGTCACGAAAGAAAGGGTGACCCGGAGGTCTGAAGCCCCGGGTCACATGTTCGACGAAACATATTACCTCGTCCGTTGCTGGAGAAGGCCGGGTTTCGTTGCCTGGTACTCTCCAACGGATAGATTCCTGCGGAGGAAGAATTCCGAGCTCGACCAACTCCTCCAGTTTAGCCTTGGTAACGGAGGACTTCCCCCAATTGGCTGATATGGAGTTCGTGGATTTAGCCTTAGCCGGCTGTTTCCCTTGCCTCTTGGGTGCCATGGGATTGACCTGGTGAAACATCAAAGGGAAGGACGTAAGAAACGAAAACTTGGAAGTTAGCAGATGAGCAATTACCGACTATTTAAACACGATCCGGGTATTGCCTTGCTGGGCCAAGTACGATTTGTCCGGGTATTGTATATCATTACAAAACCTGTAGGGTTTTCCATAAGGTAAGTGTTTGGGGAAGTTAGAAGGATACCCATATGCCTACCATCAGCAAGTGAGCCGGAGAAGTGAGATTTTCGGAGGGATAAGAGTAAAGGCGGAAATTTTAGACGGCCCGAGCCCAGATTGGGGACCCTATTTCTAGATTTGTGACCAAGTTAATGCGTACTGACGTTAGGGGAGTAATATAAGCAATGTATCCTACCTAGGGGAATGGTTATGGTAAACACTAGTGAGTCAATTCGGCAGGGCCCGAGAAATTGCAGGCGACTCGATTCAGATCTGATCTAAGGAAAAGCTAAGAGATTGCAAGGTTAGGCTGGAGGATATCAAGAACTTACCGGAGGAGGTTGAAGTAGGGATTTGCGGAGACAGATGGCGCAAGATTGATGCCCTTTCGCGATTTCTGGCCGGCGAATCGGGGGCTTAGTGGTGGATTTGGGAGCTGGAGTGGGTTGCACGGTGGCGGAGCGCAAACGACGGCGGATGGGCTCCGGCGACGTGCGCAGGGCTTCCGTGGTGGCACTCTGTGAATTCGAGCTTGAGAAGAAGAGGGATGGGGAAATGAGTCGTTGGAGTTGAGGTTGCTCCCTGGGGTCTATTTATAATAGCCCGGGTGGAAAAGCCTAACCTAACGGGCGAAACCCGGGAGGTGCGGAGTGATATTTGGCTATTTTGAAATTTGAAATACGCGCCTTATGCATAGATCGATATAATCCAGAGAAAAAGGAAAGGGAAATCTCTTTCCTGGTATCAGCGATAGTTATCGAGGAAGATGTGAAATCATCGAGTTTCCTATTAAGACTCAAGTCTGGAAGATTGAGGGAGAGCCTTTGAGGGAGAGCCGGGTTGCTACCTGATCCCCTTGGTGCTAATCCCAGCCATTCGTCAACATATTGTATCTTGATCTTCATGTGTTTTTGTATCCAATATTTCTGCAGGGAATAGCCAGCACTTCGAAGAGTAAATCTTGGAAGCCCAGGCTATTCTGGGGACTACTGATGGGGGGATAGTAACCCGGTAGGCCAACTCCAAGGTGTGACCCGGCCCAAAGGATCTTGCACAGGATCCGGCTAAGAATAAAGAGACTTCTGGAAGGCCCAAAGTTTGTAGGCCTCGTAACCCGGATTGTGGGTTGCGGTAAGGAAAGCTAGGGTTTGCAAGCAAAGTTCGAATAGGACTCGAGACGTGCCTTGAAGGGCAAGTTAGGGGTGTACGGGTGCTTTATAAACCGGCCCCTAGGTTTAGTTTGCCAGAGATTCAAGTCATAGTTGTAACACCTGTTATCGAGTATCCAGCATAATTCATATTGAGATCCGGCGAGTTATTTTCCGGTTCTTAGATTGCTTTCCGCCATGTCTTCCTTCGAGCTAAACACTCTCCCGAATACCTGTGTCGACTTGCCCCAAGATCAGTTACCCCCGGTAACATCTGCCGTGATTATCCCACGACACAAGGGTTGGATCCGCCTATTTAACCAGCAAAGGACCGTGTCCATGCCGGTTAAAGGCGGATCGGAAGTGACGAGTTTGGCGATGCGCCGCTTGATCCTTAGAAGATCCGGCGGCAGGGTTTGAACTGCCTCAGTTCCCCAATTCTCTTGGGGAACAGCGGCGGTGTTCAAAAAAGGTGGAAACCCGAACGTTTTCCCATGAAAGGAAATGTCGGGATGATAGAAGAAGGAACCCGTCCAAAACTTGACGGATTCTGATGTTTTGATCTTGGGGAACCAATCTTCTCGAAATCTCCGAAGAGTGAAAGAGATGGTTCCGCAAGTTGGGAGTGCGCCCTCCGAAGAGTTCCGCTTAACCCTGAAACAGTACAGCCAGAAATTCAGCCTAGGCGCTATACCTAGATAACCCTCGAAAAGGGCCTGGAATCCGGCTAAGTACATGATGGAATTAGGTGGGAGGTTGTGTGGCTGGATGTTGTAGTGGGAGACGATCTGGAGGAAGAAGGCAGAAGGTGGAATACCCATACCTCTAAGAAGGTGGGAGGAGAGAAGTACCCGTTCACCGTCATTCGGCGTGGGTTCAGTCTCATCCTCCGGAAGCCGCCACTTCCCCTTCAGTACTAATCCCTCCTTCTCCATTGTCGGGAGGAGGGATGACGGGATACTGCAGGCACTCCAATTACCGGCAGTCTCCATTTCTTCTTCGGCTCCGGCGGCGGCGGATGTCGCGGCCTCCGCGGCTGCGAGCTCGTCGCCGACGAGTTCGATCTTCTCCTCCACCGTCTCTGGAGCAAACGGCGGAGTGGGCGCGGTGCTGGAATCCGCAAGATCCGCGGCGGCAGAAAGATTTCCTCCGTCTGCCGCGGTGCCCGTGGTCTTCGCCGGCTCGTTGCTGGCGGCGTGCACTGAGGAGTCCAGTTGAGGATCCACGTGTTGATGATGTCCTCGATTTCTTGGGTGACGGTGCGGGCTGGCGAGGACGACGGAGAAGCCATCACGGAGCGGCGCTTGGGCGTCTCCGGTGAGGACTTGGACGCGGTGACGTTCGGGAGCTTTTCTCTGCTGTGAGCTTAGGCGCTGGAATGGCGTTCGAAGTGAGAGCGGAAGTTTTTCGTTGAGGACGAAGACGGCTATTTATAGCCGAAATCTCGCCGCGATACGTGCTAACGGCTCTTTTGACCGTTGGATGTTCAACGCGTGTCACTCGCCAAAAAATCCGGGAAATGAAACGACGGGTGATTATGGTTATCTCCTCGTTTCCCGCGAGAATCTGTCAGAAAGATGTTTCTGGGTTTTCTCGCCTGTAACCCAAACGACCCTTGCGTCAGCAAGTTTTAAGCGCTGACGTAGGAAGTTCCTTATCTGCGAAGGATCGTGTGAGAAAAGCCGGATTTTCTGGATTCCGAGTTTTACGTTACCATCTCCTTCAAAGGAAGAAAAGAAGAATCAAGACTGCAGGCCGGTATTTCTCGGAAGGATGCATTTGACGAAAGACGGCGAAAACGGAGTCTCGATCCTTCTTGGGGGCTACTGTCGGATATATACCAAATAGGGGTATATCTGATGGTAGTCTAAAGTGCCGGATTGCCCGGGTGGCCCGAATGGTAGTGGGCTACGGTCCATTGGGCAGCCCAGTAAGCTGACGCAAAGAAGCCGGATTCTAGAAGAACCCGGATCACGGCCCACGTGATCTGGCTTGGAGTAGAAGGCGGATTCCTTACTTTCCAAGTTAATAGTTGCCGTAGTCTTCTAGGTTTCCTACTCTGTATGCCCTAACCCGGCTATTATATAAAGCCGGACGGGAGATATGATAGATAGACAAGAAGCTACAGGCTAACTCGCCGGGAAGTTGATCCTCTGCGAATAGCTAAACAGAACCTCACGTTATACTTGTATACACAGGCTTTAGCCCTGATTAGTGAGATTGCAGGAGTAGGAACGCCGCATTGTTGCGATGTGCCGAACCTGGATAAACCCTGTGTTTTTGTCCTTCGCACAACCACGTCTCCCCACGTCTCTACCCGTAGTCTCATGACACCCCCGTCTGTGAAAACTACTACGATGTCTCGACACACATAAAGATCACACCATGGGAGAGAGATGAACCACATAGCTACCAGTAGAGCCCACAGCCCCGTGGGAGAACTACTCCATCCTCATCATAGGAGACAACAACGGCGATGGAGATGGCGGTGGAGTCGGTGGAGATGGTTCCGGGGGCACTTCCCCATCCCGGCAGGGTGCCAGAACAGAGATCTGTCCCCCAAAACTTGTCGGTGGCGGTGGCGGAGCTACAGATGTATTTTGTGGAAAAGGTCGATGTGTTTAGGGTTTTCCATCCGGTGAGTATATATGGGCGAAAGGGCGATGCCGGGAGGTGGCTAGGGGGCCCACACCCGTAGGTGGTGTGGCCACCCTGTGGCCCCCTCCGGGGCTCTTCGGAACTTCTGGAAGCTTCCGAGACCTTTAGGACTTCTGGCTTTCGAATTTTCCAATTCCGAGAATATTTCCAGAACAACTTTTCTGAAACTAAAAACAACAGAAAACATGGAACTGGCTCTGTGGTATCTTGTTAATAGGTTAGTCTCGAAAAACGTGTAAAAATGACATAAAGTGTAAGGAAAACATGTGGGAGACAACATGAAAACAACATGGAACATCAGAAAATAGGGATACTTTATGACGTATCAAACATCCCCAAGCTTAGTTACTACTCGTCCTCGAGTAGGTAAACGATAAAACAATAATTTCTGAGGTGACATGCTACTAACATAAACTTGATCAATCTAATGTAAAATCATATGCACGCTGAGATCATAAAACTTTAAACACATGCATGATAAATAAAACTTTAATAATAAAGCATAGCAATTAATTTGCATCACAAAGAGTAACTCAAATAAAGGATCATGGATAATAATGCAAAGAAAGATAAACGTTTGTTTCAGGTATAGAGAAAGCATGGCAAAGTGGTATTTCGCTAGTCCTTAAGAGTGGGACAAAACATAAATGCCAGGACACTTTCAAAGTTAAAGAGGAAGACTAGAACAAATAATATCACATCATGAAGTAATTATTGATGTTTATGGGACAAATGCACATAGAACTCAGAATGGCAAAAATGCTCTCTCAACTGTGCATAAAGTTAGAGGATGGAGACTCAACATAAAAGTAAAAGAAAGGCCCTTCGCAGAGGGAAGCAGGGATCCTTCATGTGCTAGAGCTTTTTATTTTATTAAACAGAGGTATTAAAAGTTTGACATTTGTGGAGAAATGTCTATATTTTAGGAGGGGTGTATGCTAGTGTCAACGAATGGTAAACAGACAATACAGTACGTCACAAGTCAACTGGTTTCACAAGAGAGGCTCCCATGGTGAAGGATGCAACTGGTGTAGAAGGTCATCCCTCTTTCTCTTTCATTTACACAATTATGCTTTGACTGATATGATCAGGGGCAAAAATAGTGAAGAGAATTTGTTTGTATTAATTTGGGGCTAGGCACCCCGCTGCCAGCTCTTCTATCATTTGGATAAGCGAATGAAGCCACTAGTCCAGGGTGTGAAATCCAATCAACAAGTGAGATAAAGATTCTCTATTGACGTCCCCATGAGCAAAAACAAGAACACAAAACATGAATAATTTTGAAGGTTTTAAAGGTAACACATGAGCAATTTACTTGGAGTGGCAGTTAAATACCACATGTAGGTAGGTATGGTGTACACAATGGGAAAACTTTGGTTTAAGGAGTTTGGATGCACGAGTAGAGCTCATACTCAGTACAGGTGGAGGCTAGCAAAAGACTGGGAGCGACAAATCAAGAGAGCATAAGAGCCATAATCATGCATAGCGACATAAGCATCATTAATTAAAGCATAAGCGGTATCACAAGTTCAAAAACTAAGTGGTCATGGAGGCTATTCGTGACTAGTTTGTAGTCATAAACATGGTGTGAGCATGCGCCAAGTCAACCAAATAAAACATTCGAAAGAGAATGCCATATATTGATGCTTTACTATGAGAAGAACAACTCATGAATCTTTCAATACATATTAAACACTCTCAGATATTTGAGGCTAATCATGCTACTCAATAACCACAAGGCTTTAAAAATAAAATAACATTTAGCATGGCATGAAAAAAGTTCTAGCCACAGTCTATACAAGCTTCTACTAAACTGTTATAGATTCTACTTCAAGCAACAATTTTCTTTTCCCAACAAGCACCATACAAAACATGCTTTAACAAACTCTCCAAATGCTACAGAAAGAAAACATGAGAGTAATCACATAACACTACTAAAACTAACAGCTCTGAATAAGAGATGCATGAAAACAAAGGCTAAACGCAGTACTAGCAAGAAGTGAATACTCACAGAACAATTAGAATGAAAATTAGAGTGTTCTAAGGAATGAAAATGGAGCGTGTCTCTCTCCGACACAAGTATGATAAGATCCAACCATAAACTACAGTAAAGAAAACTAAACAAATTTAAAGCAAAAATAACTGATTCTCCAATAAAGCACATAACATGTGACCGAATAAATATATAGTTTCACTAGAAGTGACCTGATAATTTGTTGATGAAGAAGAGGATGCCTTGGGCATCCCTAAGCTTAGACACTTGAGTCTTCTTGGAATTTTTTGGGATGTACCACCGGGCATCCCCAAGCTTAGCCTTTTCACTCTTCTTGATCACATCATATCATCCTTTTCTCTTGACCCTTGAAAACTTTCTTCACACCAAACTTCTCACAATCTTCATTAGCAACGTTAGTGCAATCAAAATAATAAATTCACATGGTTCAGTTTCAACACAAGCCAAACACTCATAAACACATTAGCTACTGTCACAACTTATTTTAAAACTCTTTTTCTCAAAAGAACACCAAAAGAAAGAGATTAAGATGCAAATGCAAATGCAATAATTGGTAGAAATCTGTCAAAACAGAACATTCGATAAAGATCGTTTTTCTCGAAAATATTCTGTTGCTCAAATCAAAAAGTGTTCAACTTAGAAAAGTTGCGGAATTAGCTGAGGAATAAGCAAAAAAAATGTCAGATCATTCTGATATTCTAGGATTTTATATGATGTTTTAGGGTGGACAGCAGAAATCAGTTTTCTGCGTAGAAATCCGAAAACCAACTCCAACTTTCCACTAGAGGCTTTACTTGGCTCAAAAGATACACAAAGGAAAAGATACATCGGGGTTGTAAGGAAATAGACAACACCCAGGTGCAAAGCACACCAAAGAAAACAGAGAAATAAAATGGGTTGTCTCCCGGTAGCGTTTTTCTTTAACGCCTTTCAGCTAGGCACAATGATTTTTTAAAAGATGCTCACATAAGAATAAGATTTGAAGCACAATAAGAGAGCATCAAGAAGCAAATATAAAACACATTTAAGTCTAACCCACTTCCTATGAAAAAGAATCTTGTAGAAAAACAAGTCATGAAAACACAAAGCAACAAGCATAGGAAAGCAAAACAAGTGCAACTTCAAAATTTTCAACAAAAAGAGGGGAAACTTGATATTGTTGAGATGCATAATACTATGTTTCCCTCTCTCATAATAACTTTCAGTAGCATCATGGATAAAATTAACAATATAACTATCACAAGAAACATTCTTATCATTAGCCACATTCATAAAAGAATTAATACTCTCCACATAGGCATAATCATTCTTATTAATAGTAGTGGGAGCAAATTCAACAAAATAGTTATCATTATTATTCTCATCATCATAATCATTAAATATAGGAGACATATTGTAGTCATAATTAATATTTTCCTCTATTGTAGGTGGACTGAAAATATCATATTTATCATTGTAAACAGGTGGAACTACAATACCACAATAATTATAATCATCATATATTGGAGGCAAAGTATCATCAAAGAAAATTTCCTCCTCAAAATTTGGGGGACTAAAAATATCATATTCATCAAAACTAGCTTCCCCAAGCTTAAACTTTTCCATAGCATTAGAAATAATAATGTTCAAAGCATTCATACTAATAACATTGCTATTAGCATGCAAATAAAGTTCCATAGGTTTTTTAATTTTCTCTTCAAACACTTCATGTCCTAACTCAAGATAAATATTATAAAGCTATCTCATATTTTTGTTGGTTTCCATTAAGCTTAACTAGTGAAAATAAAAACAAGAAACAAAAAGATATAATTGAAGGATCCAAAGGAAATAACTTCGAGCACTCACACCCGAGTATGTGAGTACCTTTGACCTTACCTCCCCGGCAACGGCGCCAGAAAATAGCTTGATGTCTACGCACGCTTCTATTATTGTAGACAGTGTTGGACCTCCAAGTGTAGAGGTTTGTAGAACATCAGCAAGTTTCCCTTAAGTGGATCACCCAAGGTTTATCGAACTCAGGGAGGTAGAGGTCAAAGATATCCTGCTCAAGTAACCCTGCAATCAAGATACAAGAAGTCTCTTGTGTCCCCAACACACCCAATAAAATTGTCAGTTGTATATTTACACTAGTTCGGCGAAGAGAGAGAGTAAAATGCAAGTAATATGGATGATAATAAGTGATAATAGCAATCTTAAATAAATATGGAAGCAAGCAAACATGTAGAAGAACAGGCGTAAAACAGTGTTTCAATGCTTGGAAATAAGGCCTAGGACTACTACTTTCACTAGAGGACACTCTCAACAATGATCACATAATTGAATGCATAAATATCATCTCTTCACTATGCTACTCCGAACCACTATCTGGTCAAATAATAAACACTAATCATTGCGTAGGGCTTTAACAACACTCCTCAAGTCTATATTCCCTCTCTAGGGCACCCCAATGTCACTACGAACGTCATAAATTTTTATGAAACAAACGCCACAATTTCATAGGTTCATCTTCCAACACAAGATATAAATATCATGCTAAACCACACGGAACACACACTGTCACCTTTACCCAGTGATCAAAGTGTTTACGGAGATAAAAAAAACCACTTGAGTAGCATAACAGATGAAGATCAATCTACATATTCAACTAGATTACAAAGCTCATGATCACATAAAGATCACACCATGGGAGAGAGAGATGAACCACATAGCTACCAATAGATCCCTCAACCCCCGGGGAGAACTACTCCCTTCTCATCATAGGAGACAGCAACGGCGATGGAGATGGCGGTGGAGTCGATGGAGATGGTTTCGGGGGCACTTCCCCGTCCCGGTAGGGTGCCAGAACAGAGATATGTCCCCCGAAACTTGTCGGTGGCGGCGGCTGAGATACATATGTATTTTGTGGAAAAGGTCGATGTGTTTAGGGTTTCCATCCGGGGAGTATATATGGGCGAAAGAGCGATACCGGGAGGTGGCCAGGGGGCCCACACCCCTAGGTGGCGCGGCCAGAGGGCCCCGCGCCACCCCATGGTGTGGCCACCCTGTGGCCCCCCTCCGGGGCTTTTCGGGAGTTCTGGAAGCTTCCGGGACTTTTAGGACTTCTAGCTTTCGAATTTTCCAATTCCGATAATATTTCTAGAACAACTTTTCTGAAACTAAAAACAACATAAAACAGGGAACTGGCTCTATGGCATCTTGTTAATAGGTTAGTCCCGGAAAACGTGTAAAAATGACATAAAGTGTAAGGAAAACATGTGGGAAACAACATGAAAACAACATGGAACATCAGAAATTAGTGATACGTTTATGACGTATCAATGGTGTCGGCGAGGCGGCGACGACGACTCCATCACGTGTGTCTCTCCTTCTGCTCTGTCCCCGTTGCCGCGATGTTGTCTCCAACGTCTTGGTGGAGCAGGGAGGATGTGTCGTCCAGGAGTACACGCACACTTTTGTCTGCGCAGGTGACAGCTGGAAGATGATGCATCTTGTGTTGGGTGTGTGGTCGGAAGCTGGCAGTTCTGGTTTCCTCCTCCGACGTTGTCGTCATGCGGGGGTGTTAGTTCTGAAGTTCGATGGCGTGTCCGGGAACATGTTGTCCCGGTCTGGTTCGTTCAACGACAATAGTTTTACTTATGGCAAACTATTTTGGAGGTCCGTAAAAGATCAGCGATAAAGCCGCGTCGAGCTCGGGTGAAGAGGTGATCTGTCTTCTTTTCCTTTGGTGGCCGCTTCGGTGGTGTCGGAGGAGAGGGATATGCGCTGATTTTTGCACAAGATTATTCTATCTTTTTTGTTCTGTAAGATCGGTGTTTACTGGATTTTTATTCTATAATTGAAAGACGTATTACCATGAAAAAAAAATTCAACTCGGATTATTACCACGGAGGCTGAGGTAAAACTGCAGTAAAACGGCTAACGGGCCGCAGTAAAAACCCACCTCGTGGTGTGGGTGTGGGTGAGGCAGCCAGCGAGATTCGTCTAGAGATACCCCACCTTATTGCCTTGTGCTCTCCACTCACAAAGCACAGCAAACCCTCGCTCTCAAATCTCCTCCGCCCTCTTACGCCTCCAGACGGGCAGCCGCCGCCGGAAGACTCGCCGCGCCTCGAACGAACGCGACCTCAAGACGCCAAGCCGGTCGCCCGACCGGTAGCAGATGCAGATCTCGCCGCCGCTCTGAGGAAACCAGGACTGAACGACGGACGACGGGGTCGCCTCGCCCAGGACCGAAACGCTCCCCACCGAACGCATTTCGCCACGATTCAAGACGCCGCCGCCGACGGCCCGCTTCCCGTCGGAAGAAACAAGCTCGTCGGCGCACCCACCCGCCCCCCTAGTGCTCGATGCACCCGAGGTCGCGCATTCGCGGACGCGAGCCGCCGCCGATCTCGCCGTCGGGAGGACGATACCGCCGCAGATCCCCGCCGCCGCTGCCGCCGCCCTCCCCGAGACAGCACCACCGCCGGGCCGAGCGCCCCCCTCACAGGCGCAGCCCTGAACGCCATCCGCCCCCGCCGCTGCAGAGGCGCAGCACCGAACGGCCCCCGCCCGCGCCGATCCAGCAGCAGAGGCGCAGCCCCGAACGGCTGCCACCGCGGCGTCTGCTCCTGGACGACAAGCCCCCTCACCCGCCGCCGCCGCCACCTCTCGCCGTCCCCATCGCCGGCGGGGGCGACTGGCGCTGGCGGACAGACATCCTGCTCGAGGCCGGCCGCCTCGCGGCGCACTACCTGGTAGCCCAGGGCGTCCTCCCCGAGCACGTTCTCCACGCCAGGGAAGACCCGAAGCGGTCCACCCCGAACCCAAGCCCCCGCCCGGAGGTCCACGCCCCCGCTGCCGCCGGATACGCCAGGAACCGGGAAGACGAACCATACGCCAGGAAGCGGGACGACGAGCCGCACCCTGATGACGACGCCAGGTGGCCACGCCGGAACGGAGGCGGAGGCGGCAGAGGTGCTGGGGATTGGGCCCGCGAAAAGAGGGAGGAAGACGACAGGCTGGCCCAGGCTAGGTCGGGCTGGGACAGGAGGAGCCAGAGCTTTGACGGCAGACGCAACAGGTATAACGACGGCGGTGGTGCTGCTGGTGGCGGCGGCGGAGGGGACTGGGGCCGTGACAAGAGGGACGATGATGGCGTGGACAGGCTCGCCGACCGGGGCGGCGGCCGCGGTGGAGGGGACTGGGGACGCGACAAGAGGGACGAGGATGGCGGCGACCGGCTCGCCGACCGGGGCGGTGGCCGCCGGAACAACATGTACGATGACAAGAGGAGGCCCGCCATGGCGCGCTCCTACTCGCAGAACGACCGCCGGGTTGTCTCCAACGACGACCGGCGACCCTCAAATGATGACCGCCGCCCCTCCGTTGACCGCAACAGACTGGACCGGAAGCGCAGAAGCAGGAGCAGGAGTAGGAGCCGAAGCAGAGATAGAATCAGGCCCAGGAACTCGTACGGTGCCAACCGGAGGGATTCAGATTGGCGAGGACGAAATGGTGATTTTGATCAGGGCAAGGTGACAGAGTCTAGAACTGTTTCCGGCGACGTTGACCACGATGATGTCAGCTATGTGCCGAGGGATCTGAAGGGACCTCGTTCCATGGTGGTTATAAAGGCAGACGACGGTGCCAGCCATGAATATGAAGAAGTGGTGGTTATAGAGGCGGATGACGGTGCCAGCCAGGAAGATGAAGAGGGGATGGTGTCAGATGATCACGGTGAAGATGATGGCGCCAGTTATGAATATGAGGAAGTGGTGGAATCAGAAGAAGATGAAGAGATGGTGGAATCAGCGGATCATGGTCAGGACATTCGCGTAGCCGAGGACGATCAGGCAGCTGTTGTTGCTGGCTTGAATAATGCAGATGTTGCTGGTGAAATAAATGCCAGCCACCAACTATCACCTGTGAATGTTCATCCATCAGAGCCTGTTGAGGAACCAGTGCATATACTTGAAGAACCGGGGCAGATGCTGTCCCAGCTCACCGATGTCGTGAAGGACACGGAGGCTGGCAATGCGCGTAGGGATGCATGCCTGATTGAACCAGTGGCTGAGAACAATGGCTGCTCTGAAGTTAGAGGTGAAATGGAGGCTTCACAAAGTGAAATTGAAACTGAACTTCATGAGGAGATTCCACAAAATGAGCTTGAAACTGAATTCCACGAGGAGATTCCACAAAATGAGCTTGAAACTGAACTTCATGTGGAGATTCCACAAAATGAGCTTGAAACTGAACTTCCTGAGGAGATTCCACAAAATGAGCTTGAAACTGAACTTCCTGAGGAGCTTCACGAGGAGATTCCACAAAATAAGCTTGAAACTGAACTTCATGAGGAGGTTCCACAAAATGAGCTTGAAACTGAACTTCCTGAGGAGATTCCACAAAATGCACTTGAAACTGATGCTGCTGACCCTACCAAAGATGAAGAAGAGCTGCCAGCTTGGTTTGGGATCTTTGACCTCAATGTTACTGGAGCTCACGAGACCAGTGAAATGCCTGGGATTGGCGGTGATCCTCCTGAAGACCATGTTCTTGATTCTCTGCCTGATCTAGTTGGTCAGATGAGCCAGCAAGCATACGATGAGACTGTAGAAACTCAAGGTCAAGAAGAACCTGCAGATGATGACCAACCGTTGGAGGACGATGGTCAGGTACTTCTGAATCAGGGCATTGCAGATGATAACCAACAGTTGGAGGATGATGATCAGGTTCTTGTGAATCAGGGTAGTGGTACACATGGATTGAATGAAAACGATCTGAACAGTAAGCAGGTGCTTATAAATCAGAGAACCGATGAGCATGGACCTGGTGATGAACAGTTGGAGGATCAGCAAATGCTTGTAAACAATGAAGAAATACTTCTAAAGCAAAATGCAGAGGAGCAGGTGGATCATAACCACCAGACGGAGAATGAGCAATTGCTTGTAAACAATGAGGAAACACTTCAAGAGGAAGATGCAGAAGAGCACATGGATCATGATCACCAGATCGAGGATGAGCAAATGCATGTAAACGAGGAAACACTTCTGAAGCAAGATGCAGAGGAGCACGTGAATCATAATGACCAGATGGAGGATGAGCAAATGCTTGTAAACAATGAGGAAACACTTCTAAAGCAAGATGCAGAGGAGCACGTGGATCATAATCACCAGGTTGAGGATGAAGAGATGCTTCCTAATGAGGGCACTGCTGCGCAAGTTCTGGACAATGAGCATGTGAATGGTGAGCAGTTGATTCCAGACCATGCTGCAGATGAACACCCTGATGACGTTGATCACCAGACAAAGAGTGAATCGCGACCTGATGACCCAGGTGTGCATGATTTGGACAATCGCGGCCTGAATGGTGAACACCATCTGCTTCAAAATATCGGTGGAGGTGATAAACCTGCAGCAGCTGCAGGTCAGTTAAAGGATGGGAGATCGCCTTTAGATCATCAGGCTACAGATAGACAAGCGACGCTTCATAGTCTGGGCAATGGCCAAACGATTCCTGTAATTAACCTCGAAGATGATGATGATGAAGAACAGTCTTGACACCGGAGAGTTTCTAGATAGACCCCAAGTAAGTTTTATTTAGATTATTATTCTTTTCATAGTCTCAAGGACAGTTGTCCTTCAGACCCAGACCTGGACATGTCCACTACATAGCAGTGATGCCTTCCTCACACACAGCTAGTGTTCTAGCGGAACAGGTGTGTTCTCGAGACGAGAAGGCCTCAAGTTTTCCTGACTGTCAGACTAACATCCCAGCAGCAGCTTCTTCATGGGACAAATTTTGGAAGTATGTGGACTGGAAGAGGCGCTGCCAATGCACAGGTGAGATGGTTGTTTATTTTGAAAAAATATACTTGCTTGTGCTCTCTGGTTTTGTTCTTCATTCATCACGCGGCAAGTAAACTGCTTTAATGCTAGGAGTTGCACTTCTCATCAGTGACCTCCTCATATACATATTCATATGCTCAGTGGGGAACTACCATATTAGTTTGTTCACTCCCTTACTGGAAAATTTTCTCAGTACTCCCATTTTTTTTTTGTTATTCTTCTTTTGATTGCCATCATCAACATTACATTTCTGTCCTGTATTCTTATTTTTTTCCTTTATGTGTTAAGACTTGAACCAAAATTTCCATTTCATCAGGGAATTACCAGTGATGATGGCGTGCTATATGGTGGATTTGACAAAATACCATTAGGTACGCTCACCCACTTTTGGGAATGTGCAGATTTTCTTTTCCAGCTTATACTAATGTCTTTGTTCTTTCTGAAACTGGAGTGTTGCCAGCTTAGCTTGTCTTTAGTTTTGCCATATATATGTAGATGAAGCTTGTGTAGATTAATAACTTGAGGTTGCATGGTCATAGATACTTGATTAATACTAATGCTGATTCCCGTGGAAATTTGTGCCAAGCCACGTACAAACGATAGTTGGCATCCATGGATGGATGCCCACATGGATTTTGACAACTCCGTGAACCCCAGGATTGAGCATTTGATAAAATTGCAGGCCATCTGTTGAGAGTGGGGACCGTTTTCCATTGTTTTCCGCTTCAGTATGAATACCATCTTATTCCTAGGTAGATCATGTTTCCCGTTTCGTGCACAGATATTGCTGCCTTTTGTGCTTAGTCTGTATCTCTTTTACTGCCTCTGATTAGTTTGACTAGTGTTCTTGCTGAAATTGGAGTGTTACCTACCTGGTTTGTCTAACTTGGATTGTGACAACTTTGTGAACCCAGGATTGGACATTTGTAAAATTGCAGCTTGTTTCTTGATAGTCGGGTGGTTTTATACACAGCATGATTCCGATTTTATGCACAGATCCTGCCACCTCCTCTGTTTAGTCTGTGTTTGCCTGTTGATGCTACTTCACCATAGCGGTTGATATCCCCCATTAGTTAATCTACATTTTGTCCGCACCTGGTGACCAGTTTGTGGATTCACCAGTCAGGCTTTCGTCCTGTGTACCTGTGCCAACATCAAGTACATTTTGTGTGTTATTAACAGGCTTAGTTCACCATTTAGACTAAATAACATTTTCTCCTGCTTGTGCATGCAGAGGTAATCAGTGCGTGGGACCAGCCGCCATCCGAGCTCGGGAGATCCGTATGATGGAGCCATGCTGTCTGTTGCTTGAGATCATCCTGGACCATGGGAGCAGGGCCGCTTGATTGATGAAGCGGGTTGCCCCGTCCCTGTTCCGTATGTTGTGCAGTAGCCGTTTAGTTATTAGATCCATCCCTAGAACTAGAATGCTAGAAGTCACAATCATTTTTTCCTTGCTGGTCCGGTCCGGTGTAGCTTTCCCTAGTACCTAGGTAGATAGAGATCAGCTGATACCAACAGTAGCATAGATGTTGTAGTTCGACTGTGACAGTAGCTCGGGCTCTTTGGTTGCGAGCGGTGGTACGCGTCTAACCATTTTATTTCTCCATCGTGTTCCTGATTCACCTGGTTTTTTTTCGAGAATCTGATTCACCTGGTGAAGTGAAGTTCAGAAGGGTGCTTGTCTGAACTAGCAAGCAGAGAGGAAGGGATCCAATTTCCTTGCTGCCTCAGAATTATGAAGGCAGTGCTAACGTCTGCTATGTGTTGACATTGTGATGGCATCGTGGTTGCCGAAACCGGACCATAGCGTCCCGCCAGTCAGTCTCTGATGCAGCCAGAAAGAAGCAGAGGAGCGGGTGCAGATGGAGAACCTGATTCGCCTTGTGACAGACACAAGGTGGTGGTGTACTAGACCAGTATTATTGGAATCAATCCTCCGCTTCTTTTGCTAGACCAGCTTTATGATGCAGAATTGAAGACTGCTATCGGTGTCTAACAGAGAAGATGTGGTTGGTGTCATGAGAAGGAGTAGGTCCTGGATGATACAGAGCGTTGGGGGTGGCCCAACCAAAGCAGGCTCTCGGTTTGGTCCCTGTTGCGGCGATTACTTGGACGGCACCGTTTGTACGCGTGATCATCTCTAGGTCTGCATGTATGGACAACGATAGACGTCGATATACGCTCAGACTGAAGCCCATCAGCCGAGTCGACCACTGCCATACCACCACTCGCCAGCAGAGAGCAGTATCCTCCGCTTCCATGAGCTTGGGTTACCAGCAGATTTTGGCCGTGGCAGGGATCTCTTTCTGATTGGACACTTTCTTGGGGTGGTGTTTTGGCACCAGGGAGCATATGCTCCCGGTCTTTAAAATGTATTTTTAAACACATTTGAAATGTCAAAAAATTGGAACAAAAATTTCACATGTACAAGTTGAATGTATTTTTTTCGAGAATAACAAGTTGATGTTCTATATTTTCACGAAAAACGGCATTTTTTTGTGTGTCGTATGTAAAAATGACAAAAATTCGGTGCTATAAAAGGCTTTTCATGAGACTTTTTTTTTTTAACACGGTGTGTTGGACGCCACTCGCCGGCAGACCAGTATCCTCTGCTTCCATGAGCTTGGATTACCAGCCACAATACTTCTCTCTATTTTCTTTCCTTCTTTCTTTCTAGGGAAGCATGGGCAAGGAGCATGGTGAGTCGGTAAGCAAAATCCTGTAACAACTCGTCCTTACGTGTAGTGTTATTGTACTACACTGCACGGCGAGGGAACATATGTGGATGCGACATGTGACGTGACGGACCGAGGACGCGTGCACCGGTCGGTTAGGTGACATGTTCAACCCCGGTTTTCCATGCACTCTAGTCCAAGCTATTACTCCCTCCGTTCCACAATATAAGATATTTTACGTGTTGCACATGTTGTCTAGATTCAGACTAAAATGAATGGATATATACACAAACATGTCTAGGTATAATGTGTGTATATGTAAATGTGAAAAATATCTAAAACATCTTATATTGTTGAACAGAGTGAGTAGTTAATTTCACACCTAGCTGAGGCTGGAGGCTAATAACGATAGACCAATCGGTTGATTCCTCCTTGTTTTCCTCCGAAATGAAGCCAAAACCTTGCCACATCTCATCAATTAATCAAGAAGAAGAAGAGAATTTTCCGATTAATTGGTTGAAAAAAATGATACAAATGCACCAATGTCAACATGCAACATGACTACATTAAGCACCTCGACCGATCTAGCCAGCCATCCGAAGCACACACGCTGCTGAGAAGATAGACCACCGTCAAGGTTGCCATCGGGCACCACTCCTTCAAATTTTGTGCAACATCAGTTGAGATCAAGCGTGCATGCTGAGCTTTCTATATGAGTATTAACACCTTTTGTGTTTCAAAAGTGAACAAACAACACATATAGAATGTTAAAAGAACAAACACGAGACTATAAAAAGTTTGAGAAGGGCGAACAATATTAAGCCGCCATCTTATGATAGATATGAAATTATCAACTTCTTCATATATTATTTGTAGCGAACCTTCATGGAAAGCTTGGGGCCTATTTAAACGAGCATTCAACTCTCCAAAGATTAATTCTGCCAAACCTTCATGGAAAGCTTGGGGCCTATTTAAACGAGCATTCAACTCTACAAAGATTAGTTCTACCAAACCTTCATGGAAAGCTTGGTTCCATTTATACTAATTTGTTTTGGAAAGCTCGAGATAATAGCATAAAACTACCAGTTTTTTGATAAAATTCTAAAAAACTACCAGTTTATGTTTGAATCGCATTTTGCTACCACATTTGGACGAACTATTCGCAAATAACACAAAGCTGACTCTAATCACGAATTGACACCAAGACTGACAGCGGGCCCCACTTGTCAGCCACCCATTTTTCTTTTTTGACTTTTTTCCATTACTAATAATTTATCTCTATGACATGTGGGCCCCACTTGTCAATTCGCCATCAGACCCAGATTTGTGCTATTTACGAATAGTTGGTCAAAATGTGGTAGCAAAATGCGTCCGAAATTTTGTCAAAAAACTGGTAGTTTTATGCTATTATCTCGGAAAGCTCGGATCAATTGCCACGATATGACCCTGACCTTACATATGACTTGGGCATTGTCCTTATTACATTCATAGTTGACTTCTTTTTACACTGTTATATGATCTTAAAATAGCACATGCATGCAAATTTTTAACTGGTTAATCAGAATAAGCATGGTAATCGATATCAAATAAAAAGGCGAAAAACAACAGCTGTACCACAAGTGTAAGAAATTTGCGGTTCAACCTAAAGGAACAATAAAAAGCAAATATTCTTTACCTAGAAAAAAGAGCCCGACGAATGGCCATGAATACGTGAAATTATCATAATGGTTGCACATTTCACGATAGATCTTATGGACAGGAAAAGTGGTCAATGTGTTTTTTTTAAAATGTGTGGATGTGGTGGCCATTGTTTGCTGTGATCCCGAAATAAGCTAAACTTAACCTGAAGCTAAAATTAGATGTACTATGTAGTCATCTTTTGGTGAGCCGGCCGGGTCGGGTCTGCATGCGACGCTCACCCATGGTTGGCCCATACGTGTGTGTGCATATATATATATAGCCCGTGGATGGAGATGTAACTTGCATCATTCACCTGCGGTAGATAACAATATACCATACCACAGATCATGGCGATGTTCTCCTCTTCCACTGCCTCCATCGTCTTCCTCCTCCTCAGCGTGATCATCATTGTCGTTGTCGCCGACGGCGACATCCAAGAGAAGGTGAAGTTTGAGTGCGACTCTACGCCTCACCCTGTGACCTGCTCCATCGTCCTCTCGCCCTCCGCCAACGCGAGCAACACCGCCGACCAGTGTGCGTTTGCTCTGTTGGCGGCCAAACGCGCCTCCGACCTTCTTTTCGAGGCGACCGACAAGGTCAGCAAACTTAGAGGCAAGATCATCGACAACGGCAAGGGGTCAGACAAGAGAGATCTGCCCGAATACGCGCCCTGCCTTTCCGAGTGCAGCCTCAAGTTGTACGCCGGCTACTCCACGCTCAGTGGCACAGTGCGCGCCGACTCCTTCAAGAACCCCAACAAGAGAGTGACCATGGCGGACGTGCGGAGCTTCGTCAGGGGCGCCAAGGGGATGCACCTCGTGTGGACCTGCGACGAGTGCCGCACCGAGGGCGACAAGAAAGTCGAGGAGTTGGCCACGGGAAGCAAGCTAGACAAATTCATGCAGGTGATGTATGTTCTCGTCGACCGCGTACCCGTCGAAAAAGAGTGTTGATTAATAGGAAGGACGGACGGACGGAAGAGAGCGAGACATGCTTGGTTGAAAATAACTCCCTCTAGCCCGGACAACGATACTGTTGATTAGTACTATTTAATTTCCTTTATTTACCTACAGCAAGTACGCTGTTTTTATCTGTATTGAAATAAATCAAAAATATACATTTGGTTTTTTTTCATATACTCCTCATTTATGTTTATACGTACGAGAATAACTCCCGCCATATATACTACTCCCTCCGTTCATAAATAGATGACTTTCATTTGTCCAAAAGTGGATGTACCTAGACACTAAAACATGTCTACATACATCCACTTTAGAACAAATAGAAGTCATCTATTTATGAACGGAGGGAGTACTCAGCAGTGATGCCTTCCTCACCCACGGGTAGTGTTCCTCAAGACTGACGAGAAGGCCTCAAGTTTCCTGAAAGTCAGACTAACATCCCAGCAGCAGCTTCTTCATCGGTTACACCAAATTTTGCACGTAGCGTGGATTGGAAGGGGCGCTGTCAATGCACAGGTGAGACGATAGACATTCAATACTTGTGTGCAATACTTTATACCGATGAGATGATATGGTTTTATGGTCTAGGATATATAGTTTAGAAATAGATAGAAATTCAAAATACGTGTCTGCAATACTTTTGAAACAATTGCCTGGTTATAAAATTATTCTGCGTTTTTAGTAGGGTCTCCAGAGAACATTCGCCGCCTCCCCTCATCGATCCTACGGAATGCGCCTCAGCCGGGGGTTAGAAGAAGATGCATAGCTAGCTCGGCACCATCGACTGCAGGAACTGAAGATGGTCTGTTCGTCCGTCTGTCTCGCCACCCACGATGACGGTTACAGTAACGCTGACGTGGACGTATAGTCCTGCACGGACAGCAAGGAAATTGACGGGATCGTCCTGTCTCTTAATTTGCGACCTGATCATTATGCCACTTACTTAGAAAGCGTATATCTGTCGAGCGTCGACCGAGGGATCGACGTCGATGTGTGCATGGACTCCTTGTGTCGTGGCGATGTCTTGCACGGCCCAAGGTAAATGCTTGACAGCGGACAATTTGGCAAAGAGAGGCTGGCATCATAATCCACTTTGCCCCCTTTGTCTTTTGGCTGACGAAACTGCAAACCACCTGCTTCTTCGATGCCCTTACACAGCCGGGATCTGGGGATTCTGCTTCACTAGATTTCACTTATACCCTACAACTTGATCTCGAGAAGCACAGCTGGTGGCCTGCTGGAGTGGTGGTTGGAGTGCATTACTCCAATGAATTCAGAAAATGGCAAAAAATTCTCTTCTCTGGTGATGATGGTGATCTGGCAAGTCTGGAAAGAGCGCAATAGTAGAATTTTTGAAAGCAAGCAGCACTCCTTCTCAGTGTGTGATCTCATCGTCATAGAATTCTCCATCTGGAGGGCAGCCGGAATCAAGGGAGCAGACTGGACTGCAATCACTTAGTCTTTCTTGCATCTTCTGTACAGTTGTCTGTAATTATTTAGCCTCCTTCCCCTAGTCCTGTACAAACCTCGTGCTAATCTGTAGCCGTTCTTCCTCTCTTAATATAAAAGAAGGCAGCGCCTGCTGTTTTTCGTCAAAAAAAAAAAGGTCTTGCACGGCCGGACAGCAGTAAGTACGGTGGCCTGAATGATCTCGATCTGAATTTCATCATCCCACTATAGGAATGGATGGACTAAGGCCGGTGCCGACGGCTTTTAGTCCGGACGGTCGGCAGAGGCCCCGAGCTAGGCAGCCTAGCAATGAGACCGTCGGCCTAGTTTAGCCGTCGGCGTAGATGTGGCCGTCAGCGTAGCATCCGACTGACCGTAGGCATAGGTCACGCAGAAAAACTATTTTAACCTTCTCACCGTTTTGAACATAAATTTTGCATTCAAACTCAGATTTTAATGTTCTTTACCTTGTTTCGAAGAGAAGAAGGAGATCTACATCATATACATTGTTAAAGCTATATCATTCAAAAAACTCCATGAGCAAAGTATAAACATTCCTCGTCTTCTCACCACTTACATTGCTTTGTGAGCCACACTATGTTTACGACCTAAAACACCTACCGAGATTGTTTCATCCTATGATTGATTTGGATTTGCACATTCTTGTACAACTCGGAGTAAAAGTTTAGGATTTCGCTCGAAAAAGACCACCGGAGCGCCAAAATCGCTCAAAAACTCGCGTGTGGCCCTATATTATGTGTAAAGTTGTGGTGGAATATCCATAGAGAAAATTTCTGTCGTGGGATAATCACGGCAGACGTTACCGGGGGTAACTGATCTTGGGGCAAGACGACACAGGCGTTTGGGAGAGGGTTTAGCTCAGAGGAAAACATGATGCAACTCGATCTGGTAGCCGGCAATCAAAGTCGCCGAGTCTCCGATCTTGATATAATAACTCAACTTTGGGGTTACACTAGATGCTCGATATCAAGCGATATTGCTAGGGTTCTTAGATTTCGAACAACTACTCCTAGGGGTCGGTTTATAAAGCACCCGTACCCCCTGGCTTTCCCTCCAAAGCGCACCCTGGATCCTACCCGGACACGGCGCACAAACCCTAACTTCCCTTTACCGTAACCCACAATCCGGGTTACTGGGCCCACAAACTTGGGCCTTCCGAAGGTTTCTTTATCCTTAGCCGGATCCTGCGCAGCGTCCTTTGGGCCGGGTTACTCCTTGGAGTTTGGCCTACCGTGTTATTATCCCTCCATCAGTAGTCCCCAGAATAGCTTGGGCTTCACAGATCCTTCCTTGAAGCGCTCGCTATTCCCTGCAAAGATATCAAACACACAAGCATATGGAGGCCGGGTTAAGATGCTTTGATATACAGCTAGGCCTTACTCCATGGTGGCCATATAGTAACCCGGGTTTTCCCCCAAACACTTTGGTTTAATTTTCCAGGTCCAAACCCTAATAAAAATGCCAAGATCCCATACTCGATAACCGATCCTGATATCACGGGATGGATCTCCTTCCCTCTTTTGTCCAGATGCTTTGCTCAATACTTGGCGCATATCTTGCAGAATCCACGTGGATAGCCATTACCCCACAATTTCCGGCTTCTGGCCGTTGAGATAGACTCACCCTCACCTTATAAATAGTGCTCAGAGGGTAACCCTAAACCCATCACTCCGCCTCAGCTTCCCCTTTCCTTCCTTGCTCTTTACACCCTCGCAACACCACCGCAAGAAGCTCGTGCTCGCCATCGAAGCAAGGCCGCCGTCGGCCGCGCTCGCCCTCGAGCCACCTCGCGCCGCCGTCAAGCTTCACCGTCGCGCCTTCATTCCACTCGCCAGGAGTCGCGAAGGGGCATTCGCGCCACGCCGTTCACCGCCGTCGCGCTACACTCCAATCTCTCCAGTAAGCCCCTTGCACTCGTTTAATTTAGCCCCGCAATTTTTCAATTCATCCAAGATTGGATCTAGGTCAACCTGCGAGTCGTTCTTCCGGTTGCATCGAATTAGATCGATTTGATGCTTGCTAACTCCTTTAACCACCTGCTTGATAACTGCAACTCATCCTCCTACCATTACTAATCACCAAATCCCCCGTAAAATCGCTCGCAAATTTTTACATCTAGATCCATTCCTCCTCGATTTTCCGCTCATTGCGTTAACACCCGGAAATTCCTCCTTTTCCAGCATGGGCAACCATCCATCTTCCCCAAATGCTTTTCCATACGTAAGTGACCAATAATCTGCACAATTATACTTAACACCCGGATACCTGGTAACCTCCACCTCATAACGTGATACCCGGATAGTTCTTAATTTCATACCTTCTTGATACCTTATACTCGGATAATCCAACACTTCCGGGTCTTATTTCCTATGCCTCTTTTTCTTGTGTTTTGCAGGTTGATCCCATGGCTCCCAAACGGCAGGGAAAACAGCCGACTCAGGCAAGGACTACCCAAACCATATCCGCCAACTGGGGGCGTTCCACAGCTACAAAGGCCAAGTTGGACGAGCTAGCCGAATTAGGAATTCTCCCTTCTCAGAAGGACATTCACTGGAGAGCACCGGGCAACGAGACCCGGCCCACACCCGCCGATAACGAGGTAATTTGCTTCGTAGAGCACGTGACCCGGGGATTCCGTCCTCCGGGTCATCCTTTCTTTAGGGAGGTCTTAAGCCATTATGGCCTCCGGGTATTCGACATAGGGCCTAACTCTATGTTGAACATTACCCACTTCATCGTTCTATCTGAGTCGTACTTGTGCATACCGCCGAGTTTGACTCTCTTCATCGAACTATTCCAATGTAAGCCGTGCCGCGAAAGTGGTGACGGAGCGCTTCTTACCTGCGGCGGGGTATCCATCCAACGCCGCAAGAATTCACCGATGCCAACCCTCAATTTAAACTCCCACGTCAAACATTGGCAGCTGTCTTTCTTTTATTGCCACGATACCTCCCCAGACAGCGAAAAGAAACTGCCGGGCTACTCGGAGAGCCTCCTCGAACCTTCCGAGTCTTTCAATGCCTTTGCACCAGACTCAGACAGGGAGGCGATCCTTCCCTCGTTAGCCAAGATAGCCATCCTCTCAGCCCAAGGCCTCCTCGGGCTCAATTTAGTAAAAACATGGGTTGATTTTCGGATCCAACCAACTCCATCCGCACCAAATTGATGTGCGAGTATTCGGGGCACACCACAGATGCACTCCGATACTCCACCAAGAGCTTTGCGACCGGCGATACCAACAAGACCATCAAGGGCTTCTTGACAGAGAAGCTAGAGGTGATAAAGGGCATCACCGGGTTACCCCCATTTACTCGGGAAAACCCGGCTCCAGCGGTAATATCCGATATTCATAACTTATTTCCACATTTTGACTTGATATAGCCTCTAACCCTTAGTCTCATTCTTTTTTCTTAGGCTGATGACCCTTTCTGGAGAGTTGAACCCTCCCCCCCTTCCAGAGACCCGGAAGAAGAGGACGAGCCGGCTGATGATAGTGAAGGTATTTGCACAGAACTTGTATAATCTGTACTTGTATCATTTTCCTCCCGTTTAACTTTTTTCCACGAACACACACCCGGTTCGCAGGGCTGGAGGACGAAGGTGAGACCAACGAGGATGACCCGGAGGCTACCGAATCCGATCCAGAGGCCACAGTTGGAGCCAAGAGGAAGGCCAGAGGGGCAGTGACCAAGGTTCCTTTCTCCTCGTTATCCTCTGAACCTTACTCCTTTGACGCCATGCGACGACTTAACCATCAATTATCAAACTCGTCGTGCTTGAAGGATTCTCTCCCAGCCAAACGCAGAGTAACTCGGAGCTCTCCGGGCGAAGATCCCCTTAACCCGGGCATCTCTACCTCCTCCGTCCATCGTGCCAGTGCTCCTCCGTCTCGTCCTTCCGACTCTCCTCGACGCCACCCTTCTCCTAACCATCCACGCGCCGGGCAATTCTGGGTTCCGTTAGTGGTCCCTGTGACAACTTCATCTGCTTCCAGCGGCGAGCTCCCGCCGGACTATACCGTGAATGCCGGGTAAGTTTTTGCTATATGATTTCCTTTGACGTCTGACAAGTTTCCACCACCACTGCTAATTGCCTCCTCTCATCTTTCTTTTAGCACTCAAGTCACCGTCAGTGATCCGGAAAATGTAGAGACGGATAACCATCGGGCAGAGGAGCCGACTGAGAACATAGATGCCGCGACTGGCGGTGATACGGAGAATAACCAGGGACAAGGCCCTCTGAACAATCCACTTCACCGAGCTGCCGGATCTCCTTCTTCGTCGGAACCAGTGGACGAGGAGATCGAGGTTCTGGATACAAGGATGGGTTCTCCCAACCCGGATACTCAAACTGTCCGGGTCTCGACCCCAAGAGCGGGGAGAGCCCCCCACCAAGCGACCAGGCTGCCGGCTCTTCCGGTACTCGACCCGAGGAACTGACGTTTGCCCAGATGCTGGAAACTTTGCGCACTTTAAGGGCTAATGAAGAAAACATCTTGGGGGCTTTAATAGCCAAACACGAGGTAAATCGGACTGACGCTGCTTGTGTCCTTATCCAGTCCCCAAGTTCCAAGTGAATTGATTCGTAATTTGCTTGGGACTTTATGATACAAGCGACTGATAACTTGCCCCTCTACCCGGCTAACCCTTGTTTGCATCCATGCAGTCTTTCGTGACTCAATCTGAGGAGAAACTGGCAGACGCCACCAAGCTCATTGAAAAGGAGGTGGCTTTGCGTGAAGCAGCCGAGGCTGAGGCCAGGAGGAATAGGATGATAATGAGGAAGTATAGGAAGAGGGCTCACAAAGCAGAAGATGATCTAACAAGCCTTTCTGTCCAAATTTCTGACACATATCGTGCTTTACTTGGTACGTTTCTTCCTCCGGGTTTATCCTTTTGATAGATATCAAGAGTTTTCCCGACTTATGTTTCCATTTCTTCAGGCCCGGACGAAGCCATGCCGGATGAGGATGACATTGCCAGGCTGAAAACTATGAAGAGCGTTATCCGGCAGCTATGTGCCGGAACCAAATGGATCCTTCAGGAATTACGGTGGCCGGGTAAAGGACATGTTGATCTGAAGAGGATGCTGGATGCCTTCTCCACTATTCCTGAGTGGATTTGGCACTGGAAACGCCCGTCTTGCCGGGTTGGAGTAACCCGGGGGCTTGCACTTGCCAAGGCTTATTTCCCCAAGCTCGAGCTAGTGAAGCTTATGGGCGGTTTCCCAGAGTTCAAGCTTGATGGGTCCAAGTTCTCGGTGAAGGATTTTCAGGCTGTCCAGAAGGAGGTCCGTTACCCGGCCAGCGTGATCGCTGATGACCTGGATGTTGATATCCTTGTTCCAGCATATGATGCTGCTGGAGAAGCGATTAAGTCGGATCTTCCCGAGCCGTATGATATGCTGGCTCGGTGGAAGGAGGAAGCTGCTGCGTTAAGGGCGGAAGCTGCCCAGAAGCAAGCTGAAGCCGGCTCTGCCCCCGCTACCTCAACACCAGTCGTTCCACCTCCTGCGCGGGCTGGTACTACTGATCCGGGTGCTGCTGCTACCACCAATGACGGCAAGGGCAAGGCCAAGATGAACGCCGAGTGATATCTGATATCTAATGCCTCTTCTTATGCGCTGGTCGGCCAATGTGCTGTTTAAACAATTATATTTTTTGGGTGGTGCGCCTGTGCACCTTTGATATCTTTTCACCGGGATTTTGTAATGTACGCTAAGGTCTTGATGTACTCTATGCCTCTTCCGGCCTTTTTTAAATTTATCCATTCTTGAACTCATCTGCTCTCGATATCCGGCTTTCTTTATTGTTCCTTTTGTGAAACTCGATTTCCGGGTCTCATGGGTGTTGACAAGCGGATTTGCTTCTAAGTCCCCAAGTCCCCAAGACTCGGATATTTGGGTTTTTGGAATTCTAACAAGTAAGCAATTTTTTCTCTTTTCAAGATTTCAAGTCACCCGGACCCGGATCTCCACGTCTAGGACACTTGATCTTGAAAGGAGAACGAGTTGCCTGCTGCTAAATTCACAAAGATTCTTGAGTCGTTTCACATAGGATTTGAAGTTATGCTTAATAATCGTTGAGTTTCCAGCTGTTAGCCTTGTACTCTGCATAACTTGTGGTTTAGATGACCCTTTTGACTATCTTGTACTGTAAGCCGGCTTTCGCGTGGATACCATGTTGTTACATCTATACGAAAACGTGGCCAGTCAAGCCCCGTCGGGTTTCATGGCTGACTGTAATCGTAAGCGAACAAATCATGCCACTTTAGTGCGAGTCACATCGAGCTTAAGTAAGAATAGCCAAGAAATTTGGACTTCTTTGTCCGGTTATAAGATTGTAGCCGTACTCGTTTGCAAGTAATCGGCCCTTATAACTCATAGGCATCATGGCCAGGTCTTTGAGTTCGTAACTGTGCTATTCAAGCGACCAGCCCCCAAGACCTAGATATACGCATCATACTGAGAGTACAGAACCTGATAATAATCATCTCTTTTCTTGATAATCACCTCTTTACTTGATATGAAAAATCTAGGTCAGCAAGCCGCCTCATTAAAAACCCATCCAGTCCCCAAGGGTACCCTGGATAGGAAAAGAGTACGTCTGAAAACCTGCTGCCTGTTACATCGTTCAATTCCATATGCCAACACAATTTTTGCTAAGTATAATATGGACGTAGCTGAGCCACGTTCCACGGTCTGTCTCTTTCTTGCATAGATGAGGTGGTATGAGCGGTGTCATTAACCGTGGTCGACTCTTCCCTTGCATCTATCAAGTAATATGAACCATTATGCAAATTCCGGCTTACGATAAACGGTCCTTCCCAGGGTGGTGACAATTTGTGCTTTCCTTCGTTCGACTGTACCAGGCGCAGAACCAGGTCTCCTTCCTGGAAGACCCGGGTTTTCACGTGCCGGCTATGATACCTTCGTAAATCCTGCTGATATATGGCTGATCTTTCCAGGGCTTGTTCCCTTTGCTCTTCTAACATATCCACGGCATCTTGCCGGGTTTTTTCATTCTCCACTTCGACGTATGCTGATACTCGTGGTGAATCATGGATAATATCACTTGGTAGTACTGCCTCCGCGCCATAGACCATGAAGAAGGGTGTCATCTGAGTAGATCTATTAGGCGTAGTATTGATACCCCAAACCACAGAAGGAAGTTCTTCGACCCATGCGCCAGCTGCCCTGATACAGGGGACTCGTAATCGTGGTTTTAATCCGCGAAGCAATTCTTGGTTTGCCCTCTCCACTTGTCCATTGGACTGCGGATGAGCCACTGATGCGACATCAAGCCGGATTCCATTGTTGCCACAGAACTTCTCCATCTCACCAAGGGACATGTTGGTTCCATTGTCGGTAATTATGCTGTGGGGATACCCGAACCGGTAGATAATCCTTTTCAGGAACTTGACTGCTGTGGCTGATTCGCAATTAGTAACTGGCATAACCTCAACCCACTTTGTAAACTTATCAATAGCCACCAAAAGATGTTTCTTCTTGCATGGTGACATATGAAATGGGCCAACCATGTCCATACCCCAGACAGCGAACGGCCAAGTTAACGGGATGGTCCGTAACTCCATAGCCGGCACATGGGTTTGGCGGGCGTACCTTTGACATCCGTCACACCTTGCTACCAATCGTTCCGCGTCTGCTAGAGCCGTGAGCCAGAAAAATCCGTGTCGATAAGCTTTAGCCACGAGAGATCTTGTGGACGCATGATGTCCACAGTCGCCTTCATGGATTTCCTTGAGAATCTGTCGGCCTTCTTCTGGCGCTACGCAGCGCAAAAAGACCCCTGCTGCGCTTCTCTTATATAATTCCCCATTGATGATAGAATATCCCTTTGCTCGCCTCAAAATTTGCCTTGCTAATACCTCCTGCTGTGGTAACTCGCCTCGCGACAGGTAGGCCAAAAACGGTTCTGTCCATTCGGGAATAGTACGTACAGTGGCCACAAGTCCTGAATCCGGGTCTTGATTTGCCAATTCCTCCTCTGACTCGGTTTTTACTGACGGTCGCCATAATTCGTCCAGGAAAACGTTAGGTGGAACCGGCTCTCTGCGCGAGCCGAGTCTAGCGAGTGCGTCGGCTGCCTCATTCTTTCTTCTGTCTATATGCTCCACCTCATACCCGAAAAAACATCCTGCAACCCTATCAACTTCCCTGCGGTATGCTGCCATAGTTGCGTCCTTTCTATCCCAAGTTCCTGACACCTGCTGTACCACAAGGTCCGAATCTCCGAAACACCGTATCCTCTTGACGTTCATCTCCTTGGCTACCTTTAAGCCGTGCAATAGGGCCTCATACTCGGCCACGTTGTTGGAACAGTCAAAGTGAATTTGTAGTACGTAACTTAATTTATCTCCTTTGGGTGACGTTAGCACCACTCCAGCTCCTGATCCCTCGTATTGCTTAGATCCATCGAAGTGCATGATCCATGACTCGGAGTTTGGAACCGTTGTAGTCATGCCTGTATGTGTCGAGTCGTTAACGAAATCAATTAAAGCTTGAGATTTGATTGCTGACCTGGGTTCGTAGTTGATGTGATAATCCCCCATCTCTATCGCCCATTTGGCTATTCTTCCCGTCGCGTCCGAGTTTCTGATGATATCCGACATTGGTATTGAACTAACCACTGTTATGGGGTGTTCTTGGAAATATGGCTTCAATTTCCGGCTAGCCATAAAGACCCCGAACACCAACTTTTGCCAATGCGGATAGCGCTGCTTTGCTTCTGATAATACCTCGCTGATGTAATAAACTGGTCTCTGGACCGGGTAACCCTTCCCATCCTCTTTGCGCTCCACAACAACTACTGCGCTGACGGCTCGGGGGCCGGCTGCCACGTATAGCAACATAGGTTCTTTAGGGCCCGGGGCCGCTAGTACTGGTGCTTCAGATAACTGCTTCTTTAGTGCCTCAAACGCCTCATCCGCCTCTTGATCCCATACGAATTTATCTGATTTCCTCAAGAGCCGGTACAAGGGTATTGCTTTTTCTCCGAGCCTGGATATGAATCGACTCAAGGCTGCTACGCAGCCCGTGAGCTTTTGAACATGCTTCAAATTTTCCAGTTTTTTCAGACTCTGGATGGCCTTGATTTTATCCGGGTTTGCCTCGATTCCTCTCTCGGAAACGATAAAGCCGAGTAACTTCCCGGCTGGAACTCCGAACACGCACTTTGTCGGGTTAAGCTTCATCTGATACCTCCTCAAGTTTTTGAACGTCTCCTTTAGATCATCGATAAATGTCTCCGCCTTCCTGGTCTTGATGACCACATCATCCACATAGGCATGGACGTTGCGTCCAATTTGGTCCTCGAAGCACTTTTGAATACACCGTTGGTAAGTTGCGCCGGCGTTCTTCAATCCAAACGTCATAGTTTTATAACAGAAGGCCCCAAAAGGGGTTATGAATGATGTTTTCTCCGAATCCTCCCTCTTGAGCTTAATCTGATGATACCCGAAATATGCGTCCAGAAAGCATAATAGATCGCTTCCAGCTACTGCGTCTATAATCTGATCTATCCTTGGTAGCGCGAACGGATCCTTTGGGCAATGTTTGTTGAGACTCGTAAAATCAATGCACATCCTCCACTCATTGGTCTTTTTCATCACTAGAACTGGGTTTGCCAACCAATCCGGGTGAAATACTTCCATGATAAAGCCGGCTGCCAATAGCCGAGCGATCTCTTCGCCTATAGCCTTCCTTCTTTCCTCATTCATTTTTCTCAAACCCTGCTTCACGGGCCTGGACTTGGGATCTACATGCAAACTGTGCTCGGCCAGCTCTGTAGGGATAGCCGGCATGTCGCTAGGTGTCCAGGCGAACACGTCTGCATTTGAACGAATAAACTCCACAAGTGCCTTCTCCTGCTCTTTTCCCAAATTGGACCCTATGGTAAATTGCTTGGTGGAATCACCTTGGACAAAATCTATCTTCTTGGTGTCTTGTGCTGCCTTGAATTTTGCTCTCTCGTCCTCAGTATTCGGCTTTTTCAAGGCTGTTCTATCATCCGGATTTACTTGAGACCGGTAATATTCGAGTTCTTCCTTTCTGCACGCTTGCTCGGCCATTACTGAATCTCCTTCATCACACTCAGCCGCTATATCCCGGTTCCCATGTATGGTGATAGTCCGTTTAGGACCCGGGATCTTTAGCTGCAAATACATATAACACGGCCTAGCCATGAATTTAGCATAAGCCGGTCTTCCAAACAACGCGTGATAAGGACTGCGCAATTTGACCACCTCGAACGTGAGCCACTCAACTCGATAATTATCCGTCGATTCTCCGAAAGCAACCTCCAAGGTGATCTTTCCCTCGGGGCTCGCCGAGTGACCCGGCACGATCCCATGAAAGACTGTCGAACTTTTCTGTAACTGGGACTCTTTGAGACTCATCCGTAAGAAGGTTTCCCAATAAAGGATGTTGCTGCTACTTCCACCGTCCACCAGGACCCTTTTCAGTTCGTAACCATTAACCTGTGGAGCAACCACCAATGCCAAGACTCCTGGACGCTCTACTCTTTCCGGATGATCTCTTCCACTCCACGTTACCTCTTGTTCCGCCCATCTAAGGTATCCCGGCGCAGCCGAGGAAACCGAGTCTACCGCTTGCTTTAATGTCTCTTTGTTTCTGCTAGAAGTTCCTGTAGTATGCACATGATATTGTCCCTTTAAATCAGGCGTACGTACCATACCGATGAAGATGTTGATCCGGCCGATCGTCACCGTAGATCCGGACTCGAGGTGATCCGACTCTGGCCCCCAGCCGGAATTATCCACCATCTTTTCTCCTTTGTGGCCGATGTAGATCTCGCCCACGACAAGATTCTCCATGTTCTTCCGAGCTTCTCCCGTGATGTAAACACCTTTGGACGCAGGCCCCACGGTGGGCGCCAACTGTCGTGGGATAATCACGGCAGATGTTACCGGGGGTAACTGATCTTGGGGCAAGACGACACAGGCGTTTGGGAGAGGGTTTAGCTCAGAGGAAAACATGATGCAACTCGATCTGGTAGCCGGCAATCAAAGTCGCCGAGTCTCCGATCTTGATATAATAACTCAACTTTGGGGTTACACTAGATGCTCGATATCAAGCGATATTGCTAGGGTTCTTAGATTTCGAACAACTACTCCTAGGGGTCGGTTTATAAAGCACCCGTACCCCCTGGCTTTCCCTCCAAAGCGCACCCTGGATCCTACCCGGACACGGCGCACAAACCCTAAGTTCCCTTTACCGTAACCCACAATCCGGGTTACTGGGCCCACAAACTTGGGCCTTCCGAAGGTTTCTTTATCCTTAGCCGGATCCTGCGCAGCGTCCTTTGGGCCGGGTTACTCCTTGGAGTTTGGCCTACCAGGTTATTATCCCTCCATCAATTTCCATCTTCCTGGTGTGACCCGCTTAACGTACATGCGGTAGCACTTAGTAATGTCCTGGACCCGTTAGGAGGAAACTCCCGTTAAGGGTGAACATGAGTGAATCTTGTTGTAAAATGTGACCAACCTTTGTTTTCCATGTAGCTATGCACTAAAAACAATAACAAAGATAAAAATCCATTCGTCGACCTTCGTACGGAGAATGCTAGAGGGGTAGATATATGGGGCTCGGTCTAGGGTTCGCTGGAAACCGACCACCGGAGCGCCGGAATCCCTCGAAAACTTGGATGCCGCCCTATCTTATGTGTATAAGTGTGGTGGAAGGTACATAGACGCAGATTCCGTCCCTATATTATGGGCGCCTTTGATAGCCCGCATGAGGTGGAAACAGGTCTGCTAGGCGCATCGCATGCCTTGTTGTTTCACTCCGTGCGGCTAGTTATTTGGCTGGCACACCCATCAAAGCACCATTGGGACAGGCCGCTGAAAACGCCCAAATCGGCCATTTTCATAGAGCCATGCGCTGGCGTTGCGGAAAGAGAGTGCGGCGGTCCGGGCGGGAGTTGCGCGAGAGTAGGGAGGGGATGGCGGGAGATGGCCAAAACCAGGTCCCGTTTCGCGCCACCAATAGCTCTCACCGCCCTCAACATTCGCTCACCTCCCCATTTTCCAACCTACACCGGCGGCTTATCAGCTTCAGACCCCGACACCGCATCTGACGGCGGAAAGTCTATGGGACCGACACCAGAGCTATCCACACTTCGTCGCCTCCCCCTCCCACGGAGTCGTGTCTTCGTCAGCGCTGACGGAAGGAGCTTGTTTGCTTCATCTTCCAATGCGGCTGATCTCCTCCGTCTCCAATGGACAAGGTAAAACACTACCTTCCTAGGAAACAAAGTAGTTCACTTGTCGATAAGCCATTGCTAATGCCAGATCCATGTAATTAGGATGAGGGAATGAGTCTGAACAATCACACAACAACACTCGTAGCTGTGATTCAAGCATGGACCCTGCTGATTAATAAGATCGTAGTTAGGCACTATGGTTGTCCTATGCTCACATACTCGCCTATGTTTGCTTGAGATCAGGAGAGGATTGCAAATCTGAACTACATCTACAACTCAATTGAAGTAGAGTTTTTCCAAATGCTTCGGATGGGTAGAGCCCCCTTCTATGAACTAGTCAAAAGGTTAAGAGAGGGCAGACTTCTGACGGAAAACATTCACAGCTCTGTGGAAGAGCAAGTAGCCATGTTTCTTCATGTTGTAGGTCATAACAAGATGTTTAGAGCGTTTTCTGCACTCAAAAATAGATTAAAGATCCTTGAACAGAAGCCATTTCACCCTTTTGCCACCCAAGTGAAGTTTGTTCTTGCGTGGTGCATTCTTCATAACTAGATGCTTGGTTGGGGCTTTGATTCCAATGTACCGGAAGAGGCCGATGTGACACTTGACACCGTCGACTCAGGGCATGGTGTGGCCTTTGATGACAATGACGCATGGAGGAACAAAAGTATGGATTGGGCTGAGGCAATGTGGAAAGATAGAGATACTGCCAGTATCTAAAGATGAAGAAGAATAAGAAGGAGGAGAAGAACAATTCGAAGAATAAGAATAAGAAACGACTCCCCTTTATGAACTGCCATTCGATTTTTACTAGTTAGGGAAGTACTTATGAACTTTCATTTGTAGTAGCTAGGGAAGTAATTATGAACTTTCATTTGTAGTAGCTAGGGAAGTAATTATAGACCGCCATTCGTAGTAGTTAGGGAAGTACTTAATAACTACCATTCGTAGTAGCTAGGATGAACCGCTAATAACTAAGTCTGAACTGTTATTTGGTACTCCTAGTCTGACGGTGTCAACTAGTAAGGTCACCGGATTAGTGAAGAGGTGACCTCAAATAATGCCCGGATGCTACCAAACAATGCACTTTGCATCGACAAATGCTTTTGTGCATGGCCAGAGGGCAACTAAACGACAAGCACAAAACTGTGCCACTGATGCGGTGCAGGACACCAAACGGCAGGTCTAAAATGTACCCGCTCCTGTTTCCATTATGACATGCCCTGGGGAGCCTGCCCTCACAGAGCGCAAAAGTTGGTGAAGTCTACCAAACGCACCCTATGTGTATAAGTGTGGTGGAAGGTACATAGAGGCAGATTGCGTCCCTAATGTGTATAAGTGTGGTGGATGTTGGATGTATGCCCAAAAGACAATAATATTTATACATGTGCTTCATAATTATGATTCATATTACTATGCTATAACCGACGTGGTTCCTGAATATGATATTCAAAGGAAAACTCACGCTCATGTGTACTAACATGAACACAGAAATAAACCCTAGTCTTGCCTTTTACGAATAATTCATTGGATCATTGATGACTTTATTTTCCTAGTCACGAACATTGTTTATGTCAACACCAATGAATATCATATTGTTGGAAGGGAACAATATGGCTGGGTATTTCTTAGGTAGATTGATATGCTAAGAGATTCCACTAAAACATCTTTGTCTGTAGAATCATATCATATCACAGTTATATTATAATGCATTGATGACCACGAGGTTATCAGGATAATATATTCTGGAGGTTTTACTTTGGTGCTATCAAGAGTCACACCGTAAACCGGGTGAACAAAAAGGTAGGTATTAAGTAGCACTCTGTAGAGACTGCTCCCTACTCCTCCCCCGGCGGCGCGATATCGTGGAGAGAGTGCATGGCATCTGCGGTGGGGATGATGTGATCAAAGTTGGTGTTGATGTTGAAGCCCGTGAATGCAATTAACTCGCACCCACAGTAGAACGCCTGGCCGAGGAGGTTGTAGGCGTCGAAGGGGTTAGTGAAGTGGGAAATAAGGCCAATCACAAAGCCTGCATTATTGCCATAGAACTCCTCGATCCTAAACATGACCGGTCAGCCCCGAGGAAGAACGTCACCAAGTCCGACTAGACCTCCACGTTGAGCAGGCCCATGTTCTCTTATCAGATAAAATGGCTTAGGGGCAACAAGATCAAGCAAGTACCATGTTCTTATCAGTTTCAGGAGCTACGAGGGGCATGAATCATAAAAAATACCAACTGGAAATTATCTAGCTCAGAAGCACATGCATAACTGTTGCTGGGCACAAATCCATGGGAGAGGCACCTCAACACAATAGTTATACATATAATTTCATCAGAATCCAGTAAGTACAGAGAGGGCAAAAATATGGCATGTCCCAGTTAAACGGAGAATAACCAAGAGGGGCAGTGGCACATTCTCTGAACTAAGGTTTAGAGTAGCACACACAAGGTTGTGCTCTGTTAGGAGCATAAAGGAAGGCCTAAATAAACATCAACACCAGGTTGTATCACTAGGAAAATTTTGATACTCACACAGAGGATAATCCTCTGGTTCTAGTAGGCCACAAGATCCAATTCCATCAGAGAGGCATCCACAAATTCATAGCTGGATGTGTTCAATTATACAGAACCAGGGGAAATTTTTAGGATTTAAACTACAGGGCCTAGCAGTAGCAATCAGTTCATCAGTACAGAGGGGCCACGACATAAATTCATCAGTCATGAGCATAGGAGCGATGGCCTGGTTCCAGAGCAAGGGAAGAAGTGAGAGAGAAGGGGCAGAGAGGATGAGTGGAAGAGAGGAGAGACAGGAGGTACTTACATGTGACCACCGTCGTGGTGGTCACAGCCAGGCGGTGTAGCAAGGTTGATGGTTGTGCCGTGGCGCCGTGGTTGCTTGTCGGAAAGTCATCCCGACGGCGCCCGCGTCCCTGGTGGCTGACGTTGGTAAACCCCAAGAGAAAGGTTGTGAAGAGTGCATCGGCAAGTTTTCCCTTAGAAAAGAAACAAAGGTTGAATCGACAAGTAGGAGGACAAGCAATTTCTGAAGGTTGATGCAGTTGATGTGGTAGGGCGCACTACCGGTTCAGCAGCAACATGGAACCTACACAACACAATCAATTCACTTTGCCCCAACGAAGCAGTGAGGTTGTCAATCTCACCGGTTTTGCTGATAACAAATATGTTAAATGTATGGTGTGGAAAACAGTAGGAAAACAATATAAAAACAATAGTAGCAGTGTGAAAACAGTAATTGAAGTGTTTGTATTATCAGTATGAGAAAATGGACTGGGGTCCACAGTTCACTAGTGGTGTCTCTCCACAAAAGATAGATAACATGTGTGGTGAACAAATTGCAGCTGGGCAATTGATAGATACTAAAACATGCATGACATGATGATTACTATGTGATTCATGCACACATTACAACAAGACTCATAGACCATCATCCAACTGCATCTATGACTAATAATCCACCCTTAGAATATCATCTGAACAAACCTTAGGTATTAAGTTGCAAGCAACAGATAATCGCATTAAGAAAAGTGTGTAATGTAAACATCGTTGTTTTCTCCCTAATGGCAACAACATATCCTCCATCCGTCACGTTTCTGTCACTCGAGCACAGATGCAAAGGAGGCATGAACTCACTATCGAGCATAAATACTTCCTCTTGGAGTCACTAGCATCCATAAAATATGTTTTAACAAAAACTCTCCAAATGATTCAGCAAGTAAGCAAGAGAGTAATCACATAATTCTACTAAAACTAACATCTCTGAATAAGAGAAGCATGAAAACAAATAGGAGCTAAAAGGATTGCAGCAGCTAGGAGAAAAATTAAGAATACGAGCATAACAAGTATTCAAATGAAAAAGCGGAGCGTGTCTATCTCCTAAATAAGAATGCTAGGATCTAGTGATATTCATTGCAGCAAGGAAAAAAACAAAACAGAACGAAAATAGAAGACGCTCCAAGTAAATTTCATATGATGTTACCGAATAAAAATATAGTTTCACTAGAAGTGACCTCATAATTTGTTGATGAAGAAGGGGATGCCTTGGGCATCCCCAATCTTAGACGCTTGAGTGTTCTTAGAATTTTCTAGGATGAACCACATGGGAAACCTAGAGCTTTGACCTTGCACTCTTCTTGATCAAATTATATCACCCTCTTCTCTTGACTCTTGAAAACTTCCTTCACACCACACTCAAAGTAGTTCGTATTAGAGGGTTAGTGCAATAATAAAAATGCATGGGTTCTGCATGGGAACAAGTGCTATTGATACTTTTAAACATTAGCTACAGCCACTAATGTTTAGTGAAGCAAACAAATCGACTCGACATCGTAAAAGAGCAAATGCAAGAAAAATGGCATAATCTGCCAAAACCAGAAAAATCTGCAATGACGATTTTTTTTGGGGCACTTAAGTTGCTCAAATCGAAAAACCTAAAGAACTAAAATGTTTCGTAATTAGCTGAGGTATAAGCACAAAAATTTCAGGTCATTTTGATCTTTCTGTGAATTATACGATGTTTTACGGTGGACAACAGAAATCTGTTTTCTGCGCAAAAATAAAAAACCAGCTCCAATTTTTGCTAGAAAATTTACTTGGCACAACTAATACATGAAAATAAATATATAAAGGAGTTTCTACAGAAGTATACAACCCCTTGACTCAAAGAAAACAAAGCAAAAATAAAACCATGTGGTCTTTCCCAAAAAGTGCTTTTATTTAACGCCTTTAAGCTAGGCATAAGAAGAAAAAATCAAGTGTTTTCAAGTGAAGAAGCATCCAAATCAAAAATTTCCTCTAAGACACAGCATGCAACAATTGGCACTTTAGATCCTCCCGAAGATGATGCAATATTTGAGTTACTTATAGTTTCACTAAAGGTCTTATCAGTTTTAGGCATATTATGGGGTTTTGGTCTGGACACCTTGAACACATATATGAATTTTTGTTGTTTTCCCATAGAAGTTTTATCCCTCTTAAACTTAAGAGAATAAAAAGTTGCACTTAAAGTTTCCATAGCTTCTTCTAGTTTACCAATCCTTATATTTTGATTATCGTAAGTATTTCTAGCCTCTAAAACAGTAAGGGTCATTTATCGAATTGCCCACAGCGGACCACTTCTACTCAGTTTTACCCCTAGCGCCGAATCGACCTCAGTTTTGCCCCTAGTCCGTGTGCAACTACTATGGAGAGGCCAGAACGGTATGTTTGGAGTCGAATCCGTTTCGCAAAGTGGGTCCGGAGGAGTCAGACTCTGTTTCGCAAAGTGGGTCCGGGTGGGACTGCCAAGTTCGTTGAAACAGTCCGGAGCTTACAGGTGGGACCGCGCAGTTAGTTGACTATGCTGAATAGTCCACACCCGAGCTTCCCGCCACCACTGTTGTGCGCTGCCGCGCTCTCCGCCGCCACCGCCACCACCCCCTGCTGCGCCACGAGCACCTGCGGCACCACCACCACCTGCTCCACCGCCACCTGATCCTCAGCCAGCACCCCACCGCCACCTGTGTTGTAGCCAGCAACACACATTTGTGCCGCCAGCACCACCTGCACTGCCGCGGCCGTTCCGCGTGGCCACCTGCTTCACCGCCGGGGCCGTCCTGCGACGCCGCTGGTGGGGCGCTCGTTCCGCCACTCTGCCCGCCACCTGCTCGACGAAATGGATACGAATGAAATGGAGAGCGGCGGCGACCTGGGTCCGGAGACATGCCGCGTACACGATTGGGTTCCCATTGGGTAAGTACCGAGCTTTGAATTATCGATTTGACATGGGATGCCATTGATTTGCAGCTGATTGCATCTCTGTTTTCGTGGATTAGGATGGAGTTGGGTTTGCTTTCTTGGTGAACGTTAGAAGGGAGCGCTACATCGTCGATGCAGACGGTAAAAAGAAATACCAAGGAGGTTTCAGTTATCCGGTTCCAATGGATTGTAATTGGAGTTCCAGACAATTTGAGGAGATAATTTGCAGCCCATATCCTTGGGGTTTGCATGATGAAGTGGAATTTAGATACTTTGATGGGGGAAAAGATTGGATCCAAATTAGTAATGATGAAGAGCTCGCTACCATGTTTGCTAAGCATAAGGAGGCAGAGAATTTTTATGTGAAGCTGCAAAATGATGTGGTTGTGCCGGCAGTTGGACCTATGGTGGCAGGTTCATCTTCTGTGGCAGGACCATCACGTCGTACTGTCATCTCTAGCCAGAACAGTTCAAAACCAACTCGACGTGGTGGCTCGACAAGTTCGGCCACTGGGAGAAGGGTTCATGTTGAAGTGGAGGTTGATGCCTGCATTTCTGCGGATGATGAAGAGAGGCTATATTCTGATGTTATTTAGAATTTAAGACGGACACCTCGGGCTGAAATCCAATATGAGTCTGACAGTGACGATGAAGAGGAGGAAGAACGAACACCTGTTGAATGGAACCCTGAGAACCCTCTTATGGCAGAAGGTTGCATTTTTTCTTCCATGGCTGAGTGTAGAAATGCACTTGTGACGTACTGCATTAAGGTAGAACGTGCGTTTACAGTTGACAAGAGCGATAAAAGGCGCTACACCATGCACTGTGCATCTGAAGATTGTCAATGGAGGATGCACGCATCTAAAATGCGTGGTAGCACCAATATTCAGGTAAAAGTGAACCCTTTTCCCTAGACATGCCAAGAATCAACCCTTAGGAAGCAAACAATCAGCAGAGCCAAGTCAAGATGGGTGGCGGATGAAGTAAAAAGATGGGTGGCAGAAAACCATCAAGTGACTGCAAAGGACTTGCAGAAAAACATAAAAGACAAGTTCAAGATAGATTTACCATACATGAGGGTGTTCAGTGGTAAAAATAAAGCATTGGAATCTATCCATGGTAACTGGAATGAAAGTTTTAAATTGTTGTATTCATTCAAAGCTGAAGTGGAGAGGACAAGCCCAGGTAGTGTTGTTGAAATTGATCACCACACCGTGGAGTACACATTGAATAAAGTGACAAGGACCAAGGAATGCTTTAGGAGGGTTTTTGTGTGCTTTCAAGCTTGTCGATTGGGTTTTTTGGTAGGCTGCAGGCCTTATTTGGCTATTGATGCTACTTTTCTCATAGGGAGATTTAAAGGCCAGCTAGTAGCAGCTTGTGCAGTTTATGCACACAATTTTGTTTTTCCAGTTGCCTACGGTGTGCTGGAGATAGAGTACGAGGAGAGCTGGACATGGTTTTTGCAGAATCTGCACCAGGCTATTGGACATCCGAATGGGTTGGTAATTCACACAGATGCATGCAAAGGTTTAGAAGTGGCCGTGGACAATGTGTTCCCAGGAGTAGAGCATAGGGAATGCATGCGTCACCTTGCTGCAAATTTTGTGAAGAAATTCACAGGAAAGTTTTTTACCGACCATTTATGGCCAGCATCTTTGACTTGCAGTGTGAGGAAGCACAACTACCACATGAGGCAGTTGTACACAAATGAGAAAGTGAAAGAATACTTGGAAACACACCACTCGAAGTTATGGGCTAGAAGCCAATTCAGTGAAGTGAGCAAAGTTGACTATGTGCACAATAATCTTGCAGAATCTTTCAACTCAACGATCCGGAAACTAAAGGATCTTTATTTGGCGGATTTTCTTGACAGGATAAGGATAGAATACGCCGAGAAATTTCATTTGCGTCTTGGAATAGCTAATGCAAAATTCATGGGTCAAGTTATTATCCCGGATGTGATGAAGGTGTTGAAGCAAAAAACAGAGGGCTTGAATATGAACATGAGATTTATCTTGGATACCAAATCAGAGGTATCATTCTTTGATAAAGCTAACAAAGAATGGAGATATCGAGTGGATTTAGAAGACAAAACTTGCAGTTGTAGGCAATGGCAGATAACTGGTTTGCCATGCATTCATACCTTGTTTTTCATCACTTCTCTCTCAGGTCCAGCAGAGGATATATAGCAGTATGTGCATGATTACTACTCGGTTGCAATGTTCAGAGCCACATATGCACATGCCTTGCCTGCTCTAGAGGGAAAACAACAATGGGATAGAGTGGACCCTGGATTCAAACTTTGTGCTCCGGTTCTGAAGAGAGCTGCAGGTAGACCGATGAAGAGTCGACACCCACGTCGCAGTGAAGGTGGAGTTGGAGCGAGGGTGTGTAAGTGCACAAGGTGTGGTGGGACTGGTCATTTCGTCAAATATTGTGATAACGGAGTAGATCCAGGGTTTGGAGAGAGTTTTCCTGATGAAAATGATGGTCAGCAGCCGGATGTAGCATTTGAAAATGATGATCAGCAGCCGGATGAAACATTTGGAAATGATGATCAGCAGTCAAGTGATTCAGATGATGCTCCAGATGAAAATGATGATCAAGTACATGATCCAAATGACTATGATTATTCAAATGATGATCAAGTCCATGATGCTCCAGATGCTCCAGCTGATGATCTGCTGGATGCTCCAGCAGATGCTCCAGCTGATGATCCGCTGGATGCTCCAGCTGATGATCCAGCCGATGATCCGATGGATGCTCCAGATGCTCCAGCAGATGCTCCAGATGCTCCAGCAGATGCTCCAGATACTCCAGATGATGACCCAGCTGATGATCCAGCTGATGATCAGCTGGATGCTCCAGCTGATGATCCGCTGGATGCTCCAGTCGATGATCCTGCCATGATCTCACCAGTTTCATTGGATGCTCCATTCGATGATTGTGCCATGTTCTCACCAGTTCCATTTTCAGATGGGTATGCAAATCCTGCCATGATCTCACCAGTTTTCATTTTTCATTTTTTTATTTATTTATCATGATCCTTTATGTTTTGTACAGATCTGGTGTAGTTTCAAAGAATAAGGCTAAGGCTAAGGTACCGACTACCAAGAGGAGAAGACAAGAAGTTGTGAGCAAGATGAGCACAAGGAGCAAAGGTCCACCAAAACAGCCAAGGATCACAAAGAAGCCCCGACGCTATTTAGACTAAGTTGGTGTTGTATTTCTGTTGAATAATGTTGTATTTATGTTGACTGGTGATGTATCTAAGTTAGAACATAGTTTGGATGATGTTTGAATAATGTTGGATGATGTTGAACCAAGTCATTCCAAAATGGGTAGACACCCCCGTTTGAAATTTCATGAAAAATTCGACCTTGTCAAAATTATCCAAATAAATTTGAGGAGCAACTATATCACATATAACAACATTGTGCGTTGGATTCATGTCATTTTGATTTTTTTGAATTATTTATGCTCATTTGAAACCATCGCTCTATTCTCATGAGAAATGTGCTTCAAATGAGGTCCGAAGAGGGTAAATACCCCCATTTGTGCTTCAACATTTTTTGGCATCTTGTCTAAATTAGCCAAATTAATTTCCTACACATCTATTCTACATATATAGTGTAAATCTGAAGTTTCAATATGTTTTGAATAATTCTTCTATTTTTTTTATTTTTTTATTTAAATAACATGGTTTAGTAGAAAAATCATATGTAAAACAGATAAAAATCATCGCTCTAGTAAATCTGAAGTTTCATTATGCTTTGAATAATTCTTCTATTTTATATTTTTTTCATTTAAATAACATGGTTTAATACTTAATAGAAAAGAAATCATATGTAGAACAGATAGAAACCATCGATCACTGCCGCCAACGGACCAACCAATCCGAGCGCAGAACGAGCGTCTCGTGGATCGCTGTGGCTGCGAGCGCATCCGTCCGATGCAAGATTCCTTCTAGAAGGCGTCGATCCAATAGCCCAGGTCGAATCTGTGGGTGTCCTTCTAGAAGCTTTTCGGTTGGGTGAAACAGGGGGTTGACCAAGCTTAAAATGAGCATAAATAATTCAAAAAAAATCGAAAAAATATAAAGCCGACGCACATAGTATTGTTATGTCATATAGTAATGAGAAAAAAAATAAATAAACCTGTCTTATAAAGAATGGAACGAAAAAGCCTTGTCTAATATGTGATATCTTGAACAGACTAGTAGAGAGTTCAAGAAAATGAGATGAGTTTCAAACCTTTGGAGATGAAATAAGGTCAAAATATCACCAAAACTTCATTTTGGTGTGACTAAGAAAGATCCAAAGTTATTTTTTCTTTTTGATGTTTTAAACTTGTTTTATTTACTATTTTCGATTAAAACCATTATTATTCAAAAGAAAATAAATAATACGAATATTCATCCAATAAATTTTCAGGCTTCAGAATTACATTATATAGGTCGAATACAAGTCAAGGAAAAATATAAATAGGATTTATAAACATTAGAAAGAAAGCCTTCACTAAAATGCGATTCCTCGAATACAGTACTAGAGATTTCAAAGAATATGAGGTGGAAACATTGTGAATCTTCCGAAGAGGTGGGTTCTACCTTTTTTGTTTTGTGTTCCTATGGGCTATCCTAACACAACCGAGCAAATAGTTCCACATTGCTACCCCCTTTCGACGCCGTTACCGCGTGTTTCCTTATAAGTCCGGTATTTCTCCAGCGGGTAGGGTTTCACCGGGAGGGGGGCTACGAAGCGTCTGGATCCCAACACAAGCTAGGGGGTGCCATACCATGTTAGTATAGGTGTGTTGTGTGCTTTGGATGTCAAAGATTGCTCTCCGGGGTGTGACCCGCTTCACCGGCATCCACTTCTCTCTCGTGAGCTCTTATAGGGTGAAACTCCTGTATCGGACGAAACATCGTGAATCTTCCGAAGAGGTGGGTTCTACCTTTTTGTTTTGTGTTCCTATGGGCTATCCTAGCACAACCAAGCAAATAGTTCCACATTGCTACCCCCTTTCGACGCCGTTACCGCGTGTTTCCATATAAGTCCGGTATTTCTCCAGCGGGTCTAGGGTTTCACCGGGAGGGGGGCTATAGAGCGTCTGGATCCCAACACAAGCTAGTGGGTGCCATACCATGTTAGTATAGGTGTGTTGTGTGCTTTGGATGTCAAAGATTGCTCTCCGGGGTGTGACCCGCTTCACCGGCATCCACTTCTCTCTCGTGAGCGCTTATAGGGTGAAACTCTTGTATCGGACGAAACATCGTGAATCTTCCGAAGAGGTGGGTTCTACCTTTTTGTTTTGTGTTCCTATGGGCTATCCTAGCACAACCAAGCAAATAGTTCAAGATTGCTACCCCATTTCGACGCTGTTACCGCGTGTTTCCGTGTAAGTCCGATATTTCTCCAGCGGGTCTAGGGTTTCACCGGGAGGGGGGCTACGGAGCGTCTGGATCCCAACACAAGCTAGGGTGTGACATAACATGTTATTATAGGTATGTTGTGTGCTTTGGATGTCAAAGATTGCTCTCCGGGGTGTGACCCGCTTCACCGGCATCCACTTCTCTCTCGTGAGCGCTTATAGGGTGAAACTCCTGTATCGGACGAAACATCATGAATCTTACGAAGAGGTGGGTTCTAACTTTTTGTTTTGTGTTCCTATGGGCTATACTAGCACAACCAAGCAAATAATTCCACATTGCTACCCCCTTTCGACGTCGTTACCACGTGTTTCCGTATAAGTCCGGTATTTCTCCAACGGGTCTAGGGTTTCACCGGGAGGGGGGCTACAGAGCGTTTGGATCCCAACACAAGCTAGGGGGTTCCATACCATGTTAGTATAGGTGTGTTGTGTGCTTTGGATGTCAAAGATTGCTCTCCGGGGTGTGACCCGCTTCACCGGCATCCACTTCTCTCTCGTGAGCGCTTATAGGGTGAAACTCCTGTATCGGAGGAAACATCGTGAATCTTCCGAAGAGGTGGGTTCTACGTTTTTTTTGTGTTCCTATGGGCTATCCTAGCACAACCAAGCAAATAGTTCCACATTGCTACCCCTTTCGACGCCGTTACCTCGTGTTTCCGTATAAGTCCGGTATTTCTCCAGCGGGTCTAGGGTTTCACCGTGAGGGGGGATACGGAGCGTATAGATCCCAACACAAGCTAGGGGGTGACATACCATGTTATTATAGGTGTGTTGTGTGCTTTGGATGTCAAATATTGCTCTCCGGGGTGTGACCCGCTACACCGGCATCCACTACTCTCTTGTGAGCGCTTATAGGGTGAAACTTCTGTGACCAAACATCGTGAATCTTCCGAAGAGGTGGGTTCTACCTTTTTGTTTTGTGTTCCTATGGGCCATCCTAGCACAACCAAGAAAATAGTTCCACATTGCTACCCCCTTTCGACGCAGTTACCGCATGTTTCCGTATAAGTCAGGTATTTCTCCAGCGGGTTTAGGGTTTCACCGGGAGGGGAGCTACGGAGCGTCTGGATCCCAACACCAGCTAGGGGGTGCCATACCATGTTTGTATAGGTGTGTTGTGTGCTTTGGATGTACCAACTATCTCTAAAAATGTCTAGAAATGACATGGCCGAGTAGTGCAGACAACACCCGTCTATACTATTGTACATGCCCTAAAAACAGAGGGAACCAGATCCTCTTACTTTGCCCACCTTACGTTCTCTTACTTTCTGCCATGACACGTGGGTCCGGTGTGTGATGGGCTCCATTTGTCAGTGACCTAAAGTCAGAGGATCCCGTTCCCGCACAGAGAAGCGCTCGTCTCAACGTCTGCAGGCCGTTGCCGCCGTAGTTTGCATGCATGGACTCAATCTCCACCGTTCCTTACGATCAAAAGATCGAAAATGACGCGGTGCATGGACTGGGTGTTTTGTCTCAATGTAACTGCATGCAACAACGGACACTGTCTGGTGGGGCCCCGTTCACCAGCCCGGTGCATGCACGCCTCGTTTTTTCAGAGTAAACAACGTGGCAGAAGAAGAAAAGAGTAAACGTCGCATCGCATTTGCATCCCTGCACGCCTCGTTTCAGAAACACGAGTCGCGTCGCATTTTCAGCGACGAAGCCCTCCACGCCTCGTTTTCAGAAGATACGCATCAATGCATGCATCGAGGCAGGATTTGGCGTGAGACTTTGGATTTCTTATCTTCACCTCTTTAATACATGCATGCAATGTCGAATCACTCTGACTGCCTAATGCACACGCTCGTACTCCGTATCACTAGCTGTCCTACGCCTACACCTGTTCTACACCGCTTTGACCATGCATCGACTGTTCTACACTGCATCCAACGTTTTCACATAGTTTGCTTCATCTACCCCAATTAATTTACGTCTCATCGTGTCTTTAAATAGCCCGTTTCACTCGTCCTCCATCTTCTCATCCCTCTCCAGCCCCTTTGCCTTCTCTCCCTTCAAGCCCCGAACACCATGTCTTCCTACTCTCTCACTTCAAGCCCCGAGTCTGTCTCCGACGAGGACAACCACCCCAAGGCTCGGCCTTGGTACGAGCCCAATTGGACGCCGGAGGACACGGGCCTCGTACCCGTCGAATCTCCCGAACGGGAGCGATCGCCGTCGTCCGACCCCGACAGCGTCGAGCGCGCCGAGAACCTCTCCCCCAAGACGAAAAACCGCCGCCTCAAGAAACAGGAGCGGCTGGAGAAGAAGGAGATCGAGAAGGAGGAGAAGAAGGAGGAGAAGGCTCTCCGGGCACGCATCAAGAGGGCCCGTGAGAACGACGAGGAGAGGATGCGGGAGGAGAACCGCCACGCCCGGATCAAGGATGAGATCGAGACCAGGGCGGCGGAGTGGAAGAAGTAGGCCAACCCCCGGCGGTTGGCCGGACGGCGGGAAGGGCGCCCGCATGCATTCCGCGGGCGGTTAGGGTTTAGGGCTAGGGCCCTTTTTTTAATAGATGTAATGTCCAACGGGCCCCACTAAATATATGTAAAGTGGGGCCAATGATTATCCATATATATATGTCCACTGTTTAATTATGTTTGCCAATGAAGTTATGTTTTATTATATTTGTCCAAATGAACTCAATGTTTAAATTATATTTGTCTGAATGTTAGTCCGAATGTTTAAATTATATTTGTCCGAATGTTTAAATTATATTTGTCCAAATGTTTAAATTATATTTGTCCAAATGTTTAAATTATATTTGTCCAATGTTTAAATTATTTTTGTCCACTGTTTGTCCCTGCTAGTATACATTGGGCCTCATTTAACATTGGGCATGTCTTGGTTTTAGATGGGCCTGCCCTTTTATCCTGAACTGAATCTGAACAGAACACTGAACCTGAACTGAACTGAACACTGAACCTGTACATACGAACACTGAAAACTGAACTGAACTAAAAACTGAACATACGAACTGAAACAAACCAAATCAGGACTGGATTCCTGACGCATTTATTCCAAATCTTAGCCATACATAAATTGACCATGTCAAGCTAACTACAACACTAACTACATTATTTTTGACTAATGATCTGCAAATACACAATTCCAAGAACAATTGCACATAAATAAAAAATTGCAGCCAACATATTGCTCTGCTTCTTTGGATCGACAAGCGTCTCCAACTGTTTGGCCATCTTCTTCAACTCGTCCTTCTGCACCCCATTGTGCACAAGGGGGAACACAGATCTCACTTCCCCAAGCTGTTCTTTGCTCTCGCATTTCACATACTCGCGCCCGCGGTTGCCGTTTTTGTCGCCCCGGTGACCCGCCGCTGCAGGGGAGCCGTCCGTGGGCAGTCAGGGCATCTTCCCAGCGGAGCTGGCCCGAAACACGACCATTTAGAGTGGGATTCGGAAGCAGAGGTCGACGACATGCCGCCGGAGAAGAAGGGGACGCGCTGCCTGAGAAGAAGCGGAGCTGGGCTGATTTTTCTGCTCACCGCCGCGAGCTCCACCGCTTTTAAACCGCCGGCCGCAAGCAACGGTCAACAGCTGGGGCCCACAAACCGCGCCAACAGTCAATAGCTGGGGCACACAAGCCGCGCCAATGCTCAACAGCTGGGGCCCACAGGCCGCGCCAACGGTTCTATGATGGGTCCCACAGGTCAGCATCCTAACGGGGGCAGAAAGTTACGGTGGGAGTAGCGAAACGAGTCCTTGCGCACAAACTAGGGGAAAAACTGAGGTCGATTCGGCGCTAGGGGAAAAACTGAGGTCGTGGTACCAACTGAGGGCACCCTGTTAAATAACCCAAACAATAATTCTGTTATTGATGCTTACTATTGATTCATTAACTTTGCTAGCATTATCAAGGAAATTTGGCAAATTTTTCTCCATAGAGTTCAACTTATTTATAATATCATCTAAAGTGATCTCAGTTTTAACATCTTTAGTAGGTGGTGTCACAACTAAACATTCAATTAAATTACAGGCTTCCAAAGCAGGAGTTCCCAGAAAGTTACCACCTGTAAGAGTGTCTAGAACATGCCTATACCAGCTAGTAATGCCAACATAAAAATTTCTAAGAAGGATTAAAGTGCAATATTTTTGTGCATCTATGATGGGCATCACTTATTCTATACCAAACATCTTTCAAACTTTCCGCACCTTGATGCTTAAAAGATCAACCTCAACTTCAGGAATACTCATTTTAGCAAGATTAAAAACTAAAAAAAAATAACAACTAGAATAAGAGTTTTTTTTTGTGTGTGTTTTGATATAGAGAAGCAAACAAGATGAATTAAAATAAACTAAGAAAAAGAAATACAAAGTAAAGCGATTGGAAGTGAGGGACTCCCCTTGCAGAAATCCTCTTTCTCCCTGGTAACAGCGCTAGAAAAATAGCTTGATGGTGTAGATCTTGTAGGGAGCTGTTCCAACGTTGTGATGTCCGATGAGTTGAGATGTGTGATGGTGTAATTGACACCCTCATTGGTAAACCCCAAGTGCAAGGTGTGAAGAGCACAATAGCAAGTTTTCCCTCAGAAAAGAAACCAAGGTTGAATCGACCAGTAGGAGGACAAGAAATTTCTAAAGGTTGATGAAGTTGATGTGGTAGTGCGCACTACCGGTTCAGCAGCAACGTGGAACCTACACAAGACAATCAATTTACTTTTCCCCAACGCAATGAGGTTGTCAATCTCACCGGTTTTGATGATAACAAAGAGGTTAAATGTATGGTGTGGAAAACAGTAGGAAAACAATATGAAAACATTAGTAGCAGTGCAAAAATAGTAATTGCGGTGGTTGTATTATTAGTATGAGAAAATGGAACGGGGTCCACAGTTCACTAGTGGTGTCTCTCCATAAAAGATAGATAACATGTGTGGTGAACAAATTACAGCTGGGCAACTGATAGATATTGAAACATGCATGACATGATGATTACTATGTGATTCATGCGGGCATTACAACAAGACTCATAGTTCGTCATCCAACTGCATCTATGACTAATAATCCACCCTCAGAATATCATCCGAACAAACCTTGGGTATTAAGTTGCAATCAACGGATAATCGCATTAAGAAAAGTGTGTAATGTAAACATCGTTGTTTTCTCCCTAATGGCAACAACACATCCTCCATCCATCACGGTTCTGTCACTCGAGCACAGATGCAAATGAGGCATGAACCCACTATCGAGCATAAATAACCCCTCTTGGAGTCAATGGCATATACTAACAACGGAGAGCATTCAAGATCATAAATAACATACACATGAAGATAACATGATAGATTGATAATCAAGAGACATATCATTCAACATTCATCGGATCCCAACAAACACAACATGTAGCATTACAATAATATGATCTCGATCATGTAGGGAAGCTCACAAGATCTAAACATGAGGCATAAAGTGGAGAAAACAACCATCTAGGTACTGCCATAGACCCGTAATCCAGGGATGAACTACTCACGCATCACTCCGGAGGCGAGCATGGTGGTGTAAAGCCCTCCGGTGATGATTTCCCCTCCCGACAAGGTGCTGGGGAGAACTCCAGAACCCTCCCGATCTCGGGTTGACGATGACGGAGGCCTTGGGTGTTTTTCGTGGAAAAGTGGGATATATCTAGGGTTTACTATCCGAGGGGAATATATAAGCAAAAGGGCGATGGCGGTGGGCGCCCGAGGGGCCCACACCACCTGGTGGCGCGGCCAGGGGGCGCCGCCCTATGGTGTGCCCCCTGTGGCGCCCCTCCGGGTCTCTTCGAGATTCCATTGAACCTTCGGGAATTCTAAGACTTTTGGGCTTCAAATTTTCTAGTTCTGAGAATATTTTCATAACAACTTTGCTGAAACTAAAAAAGCAGAAAACATGGAACTGGCTCTGTGGCATCTTGTCAATAGTTTAGTCCTAGAAAATCAATAAAAATGACATAAAGTGTATAGCAAACATGTAACAAATAACATGAAAACAACATGGAACATCAGAAAATATAGATATGTTTATGACGTATTAGTCCCCTCAGCACAGGTAGTATCAACCCGGGGCAACAAGGCGGCGTTGATCTGTGACATCGTGTAGGAGCACGGAGAGAGCCATAGGAGCAGCATGGGCTGGCGACACAAGATTCTCGCTGGAAACCTAGTTTCGGCTCGAGGTTGTGCACGACCATTACGGGAGAGGTTATCACAGATCGAAGTGGAGGAGGTCGTAAAGACTCATGAGGAGCATCGATTGCAACCGGGGGCGGCGGCGGAGGCCACTGGTACTAGCCGGATTAATTCCAGGAAGGCGGTTGCGTTCTCCGGTCACCAGAGAACGAGAGAGGGGAGAGGAATCGAGGGCAGCGAGGGTATGGGGCCGTGTGTGGTTACCTTCTCGGGTTCGCCCGAGTGGGTTGGACCTAACCCACTAGAGGGTGGCCACTAGTCAGCACATGGGGCTATTTGGTCTTTTGACCATTTCCCCTAAAAAGAAAAATAACAACCATATAAATAGATCAAGAAAAATCAGAATTTAATAAATAAAATCATAAAAATTCATAAATTCAGATACTTCAAAAACTTAAACAATGTAATTTAGTTATATAATACATATTTTTACCTTAACCATATAATTTTAAATAATTTTATAAAAGAAATAAAATTAATAAAAGAATAGAAATAATGTTATTCTTAATTCTTTACTCATAAATAACAAACATTATTTTAGTACCTAATTTTAAAATTCCAAAATAAAAGTTTATTAAACCCTTATTCTTTTGTTTATCGAAATTAAATAAGATGATTAAATAAATTATAAGTTTATATTCCAAAATAACAAAAAATTCACATTTTCTTAAGTTCTTGAAATAGATTAAAAGAAAATGCATTCATGTCATGATTATGCATGCATAATAGCATCATTTGCTTCTTTAAACATTGTCCTTACCAGGCAATAATGGTATTTTGTAGAACACGGAAGTCAAGAGTTGCACCAAGCATTAGACTCCACTACCTATCCGTATCAAGGCAAGTTCATCACTTGCTCATGTCCTCTAAAATATTTTCTAAGAACTATTTTCAAAAACCCTATCATATTACCACCTATTCTCAAAAGAATGCATGATCCTATTTTTTTAATAATATGACTAATTGAATGACTACCCGAGTGGTAGTGTTCTGTTTAGTGGGCGGATGAGACCATGGTAAGATGAATAGGTCAAAGGAAGGTTCCATCTGCATAGGAAAGTATTACCTAGGAATTAACAAAAAATACCGGTCAAGATTCTTGCGCCGTAAATACCGAGTTAACCATGGGTCTTGTATGGGGCTAGTAAGCCAGCCGTGATCTTTTCCCGTTCGCATGTCAACGGACTGGCATAGACGTATGCTGTAGGTCTTGCGGGACTACATGCACATGGGTGGGAGCCCTTATGTCCCACGGACTCTGTGGTCTATGAGTGTCTGCCTCGAGCGCCTAGATCTCTATAGCGAGGGTAGAATTAGGGGTTCAACCTGCGTGGAAGAAATGGGTGGGCATGTGTTGTGCGAAGAAGCATGTTTTGGTTTTAATTAACAACCGGGCCTCACACCTAAGTGGGTGTGGAAAAGAATGTGTGTCTGGTTGTGCAACATGGTCTTGATTGCCTATGGATAAAGTAACACATCTCTGCAAAGTGTAAAATGATGTGACATGTTACCCCATGTTCCGTGAAGGAGCTGCGAAGTTCACAGGAAAGGAAAATCCATGAAGTTCTAGACCCGTGAAGATTTGGCGAGCATAGTTTTCCAAATTAAAAAGCAACGTCTTAAAGAAACATTTTTACTCAAAACCTGCATTAGTCTAGACTCTTTAGAGTCAGGACTGTAGATAGTGCACCAACCACCCACCTTATATAATGGACTTGCTGAGTAACGCTGGTTACTCATTCGTCCCCGTTTGACCCCTGCTTAGGCCATGAGAACCTCGAGAAGGCCTCTTTCAAAATCATCAGAGGCCAAGAAGACATCTACTACGAGGAGTCAGATCTCTCCGGAGGAGTCAAAGGGGTGGAATACACCATCCAGTACAGAGCCAGTTCAGATGGGGCAGAGTCTGACTAGGTTTAGCCTGGTCTAGAAACCCAATACCTAAGCACGGCTGAATCGAGCATCCTTGAACTTCTATATTATGTTGTTGAGTTCTCGTGTATGCACCTACTTTAAATTTCAGTTGTTGTTGTGTCTTAAATAATGAGGCAACCTCATCATGAGATCGTTCTCTTGTCTGCACACTATGTTTTGTATTATATGTTTGTACGACAATCAAGTCCTGCAATGTTTCTGCTTTACCACCCTGAGGGATGTAATATTTGCGGAATTGTGTTACGTGAGTGTTATGTCAACGACTTGCGTACTACAATATGCAAGGGTATGCTGGGTCTCTGCAGTAAACCATGGATTGGCCTTGAAACTCCTAATGACAACCCTGATAGAGAAATTTTTAACGCTGCAACAAAGGTTACCATCGGTGATGGGAAAAAACATCACTATGGTCATCTTCATGGATTAATGGGTCAACACCGAAGTTGATTTGCGCCAAAAATTTTAGAGGCCTCCAAGAAAAAGCAAAGATGTGTTAAGGATGACCTTGCCAATCTATGGTAGATTCCGGATATTTCTATGCAAAATTTCACGACTGAGCATATTTCCTAGTTTGTTTCTCTATGGAAGCTTCTTGAGGACATCACTTTGGTCCCGAATATTGCCGACACTATTGTGTCGACCCTAACTTCTAGCGGATGCCAAACGTCGAGATTGTTCTACAAAACCCAATTCAATGGTTCCACCCATTTCTCCTTTCAGACGACGGTCAGGAAGGTCTGCGCGTCTCCAAAATTTTGTTTCTTTGCCTGATTGGATATGCAGAACAAGCTTTGGACTTCAGATCGTGTCGTCATTAGAGGATGTCCCCACAACCTATTGTGCCGGATTTTGCAATAGCAGACGGCTAGACAGATGTTGTTTGAGTGTCGCTACTTGTGACACATTTAGCATGATGCCTCATCCTGGCTCTCTTGCCCCTTCACATGCAGGCTTTGGGATCATGTCGTCCAACTATTCTTCTGTATTGTCATTCAATTGCTAAATTTCCGTCCAATTTCCCTAAGGGGCTAAAGATGTCTACAACTCTCATCACCACAGAATTGTGGAAAGAAAGGAATATTCTAGGGTCTCCAACAACGTGGCATCGATGCCTACGATGCTATTCCAAAAGATTAAGAACGAGGGTAAGAATTAGATTTTAGCGGGCGATAAGAACTTGGCGGAAGTTATTCTTTAAGAGTGTTGGGTTTTTTCTGCCCTTTGGCCCTTTTCTTTTCTTTTAGATGTCTTAGGCCGCACCTATTTGCTTCTGCAATATCAATATAAAAGACAAATCTTTCGGCCACTTGAAAAAAATGGTTGCATTGGTTTTCCAGCAAGAACGTGTCTGTTACTCTTTACCTATCTTCTATCATGACAAGAAAATCCAGTAGAAGAAGCCCCACGAGGATTTTACTAAGCTCAATGTCGATGCGGCCTACGACATCGACTCGGGTATGGGGGGGGGGGGGAGGGGGGACAAGTGCCGCTTTACGAGACCACCTAGGTAATTTCATTGCTGGTTGTTGAAGCGGACTGCTTGGAGGTGATCGAGACCATGCAGAATGATGGCAACTCCCTAGGGGTGGCGGCATCAATTTTTTATTGTAACTTTATTTGCGGTAGTTTCACTAGAGTAAAATTCCAACACTGTCCTAGGGACATAGTTGCTTACGAACTGGCTAGGGATAGTGGAGTGTTTCATGATGTTTAGCATGGGGATCCTCTCGACTTTATCCTAGATATAATTGCAAACAATTTAACAATATCTGAGCTGCAAGTTTTTCACGCACTATTTTCCTTTCCAGGGTAACTAAGGGGACTCTAAGGTTTTTAATGAGGCCCTTGCTTGCTATATATAGTCATAATGCGTGTATGTGGCCTTCCATTGTTTGCTTTGATCCACAAACAAGCTCTGAAGCTAAAATTTGCTAGGCATCCATTCTTTTGTTAGCCCCTTGCCCATGGCTAGAGCATATGTGCATATATATAGCCTTGGGTGGAGACACAACTTGCATACCACACAAGAGATGATGGTGACGGTCTCCTTTTCCACCGCCTCTGTCCTCGTCCTCCTCCTAAGCGTCGGCGTCGTGGTCGCTGGAGCAGGCTTCGACGATGCGGTGAAGGCTGCCTGCGCCGGCACGCCCGAGCCCGCGACCTGCTTCGACGCCCTCTCGCCCTCCGCCAACGCAAGCAACACCGCCAATGAGTGCACGTTTGCTCTGCTCATGTCCAAAGCTGCCAGCAACCTCCTCAACGAGACGGACCTCAATCTCCGTGCTGCTTCCGACAAGGTTGGCAAGAACGGCACAACGTGCCTTTGGGGGTGCATCCACAAGATTAGCGACGGTTATTTTGAAGTCAGCAGCAAGGACTTCTTCGACGACCGCGACGACCAGATGTTAAAAAGCTAGATGCGTTTGGTGGAACGATGCCTTGGCCTCGGCTCGTTTGCGTGTTAATATAGAGGGCAAAAAACCCCTCGGTCAAGTTACAGAGATTACAACCTTGACACGCAAGGAAACTATAAACAGAAAAGATCAAATATGGTTTATATCCTACCATATTCGAACACTACAAACATGGAGATAAGAAGCCTATCGTTTAACATCCTCCCTCAACCTCAACACTTCTAAATTGAGGTTGTTCTTGAAGGCTTCAAGTTGACGTACTTGCAATGGTTTTGTAAAACCATCTGCTACCTGATCTCCTGTTGGAATAAAATGAATCTCCAACAATTTCTGAGCAACCCGTTCTCTCACAAAATGAAAATCAGTCTCAACATGTTTTGTCCTGGCATGGAACACTGGATTTGCTGAGAGATATGTTGCCCCAAGATTATCACACCATAAACAAGCTGTCTGAGGATGATCAATACCCAACTCATCAAGTAAAGACTCTATCCAAATTACCTCAGCAGTTGCATTAGCCAGAGATTTATACTCTGCTTCTGTGCTTGACCTCGACACGGTAGCTTGTTTCCTAGCACTCCAAGATACTAGATTTGATCCAAAGAAAACAGCAAAACCACCTGTTGATCTCCTGTCATCAGGACATCCTGCCCAATCAGCATCAGAAAAAGCACTTACCAAAGTTGACTGAGACCTGTCAAACTTTAACCCCAAGGCTACACTGCCTCTAATATATCTCAATATTCTCTTAACCGCTGTCCAATGTACTGTAGTAGGAGCATGTAAAAACTGACACACCTTATTAACTGAGAAAGATAAATCAGGCCTTGTCAAGGTTAAATACTGTAGTGCACCTACAACACTCCTATACCGTGTTGAGTCATCAGGCCCCAACAATTCTCCCTCATGTTTAGACAATTTTTCAGAGGTAGATAATGGAGTAGTTGCTGGTTTGCATTGCTTCATGCCTAACCGAGTTAAAATATCCATAGCATATTTTTCTTGTGTCAATAATATACCACTACCAACTTTTTGTACCTCAATTCCAAGAAAGTAGTGTAGATCTCCAAGATCCTTTAGTGCAAAGTCACTCCTCAAGTCACTCAATAATGCTGAAGTAGCTTCCTGTGATGAACTTGCAACTATTATGTCATCAACATACACAAGCATAAACATAACAATATTTCCCTTTTTGTAAAAGAAAAGTGATGTATCTCCCTTTGATGGTTTAAAACCAAGCTGTTGTAACTTTTCACTCAGCCTATAATACCATGCTCGAGGGGCCTGTTTCAGACCATACAATGCTTTATCCAACCTGCATATATGATTTGGCATGTACTTCCTCTCATAACCAGGAGGCTGCCTCATGTAAACTTCTTCCTCCAGAACGCCATGAAGAAACGCATTCTGTACATCCAATTGACGAAGATTCCAACCTCTAGAAACAGCAATAGACAAAACCAATCTGATAGTAGCTGCTTTAACAACAGGACTAAAAGTATCCTCATAATCAATACCATAACGTTGCTTAAAACCTTTAGCAACTAGTCTAGCTTTGTATCTATCTATAGTGCCATCAGCTTTCTTTTTAATCTTATAAACCCATTTACAATCTATAACATTCCTCCCTTGATCTGATGGTACAAGATGCCACGTTTCATTTTTTTATTAGAGCATTGTATTCTGCATCCATTGCATTTTTCCAATTAAGATCTCCTAGAGCTTCATGCAAATTTTCTGGCTCTCCAGTAGAGGAATAACACGCATACCTTATAGTTCCATCTTTTGGAACGAATGGACGAAAAATCCCACTCTGTGACCTCGTATGCGCCCTTATAGGCATATTTTGCTGATGCACTGAATCTGTATGCACAGAAGATCCAGATCCCTGTGACATCTGTCCTGACGCCGCAGGAGATCCACCTGTTGCTGCAGAAGATCCCCCTGCCATCGATTCTGGCGTCAGGGAGGCAGAAGCGCCGCGCCAAGTGTCCGTCGCCACCTGGAAAAGCGAACCGGAGCCATGTGCTCCTGTCCCTGGCGAATCCCACGCGTCGTCGCGCGAGAGGTCGAGAGCGCGTGCCGTCCTCGCGCTGCCTGGAGACGCGCGCAGCGACGCGCTTTCTGACGCGGGCGTCACGTCCTCGCCCGCAGCTGCGCGCCGCGTGTCCCGACACGGTGTGGATCCCACCGCGGATCTGCCTGCCGCTGTCTGGGATCTCTCGGGATCCGAACGCGCAGGTGGATTTTCTTCGTGCTCCGCGCCTGCTCCCCTTGGCCTTATCTGTGACATAAAATCATGGCGCTGCACACTGTTTTGCACATCAGTTTGATTAGAAAAATTAGGACTATTAGCCAGATGATCATCATTGTGTTGTCCCCCTTGATCAGATGGGTTTAAAAGAGTCGATGGAAGCAAAAGAATTTCGGCTCTAAGACGGGCCCCGGCATTGGGATTTAGAGTGGAAAACGGAAATACGTTTTCATCGAAAACGACATCCCTAGAGATGTAGATACGGCCGGTTGGTATATCCAAGCACTTGAACCCTTTGTGGAGGATACTATAGCCAAGGAAAGCACATTGCTTTGATCGAAACTCCAATTTTCGAGAGTTATAGGGACGGAGGTTCGGCCAACACGCACATCTGAATATCCTAAGAGACTCATAATCTGGTTTTTCATGATAAAGACGATCAAGAGGAGTTTCAAAATCAATGACACGACTAGGTGTTCGATTAATAAGATATGTGGCTGAAATAAAAGCCTCATCCCAATATTTTAGAGGCATGCACGCTTGGGCTAAAAGAGATAACCCTACTTCTACAATGTGACGGTGCTTTCGCTCGGCCGACCCATTTTGCTGATGAGCATAAGGACAAGAAACATGATGGGAAATACCAACTTGATTAAAGAAGGAGTTAAACTTTTCATACTCTCCTCCCCAATCTGTTTGCATAGCAATGATTTTCTTGTCAAACTGACGTTCAACAAGATTCTGAAACTCATGGAATTTTTGGAACACATCAGATTTATTCTTGAGAAGATATACCCAAGTAAATTTACTGAAATCATCGATAAAACTAACATAGTATTTATTTCGTCCAACAGACTCAATAGCAGGACCCCAAACATCTGAAAAGACTAGCTCTAAAGGAGCACTAGAAGTACTAAAAGATTTGGGATAGGGAAGTTGGTGACTCTTCCCTTTTTGACAAGCATCACAAACTGAATCCTTATTCAATTCACTAGAACAAGGTAATTTATTTTGGCTAATAACTCTTTGAACAACGACTGAAGATGGATGACCTAGACGAGAGTGCCATCTCTCCGAAGATGGTTTGACGGCACTGAAGACATGCTTGGCTGGGGTTGACATTGTGGACGAAAGAGGATATAGACCACGTCTACATCTGCCTTGAAGAAGAATTCTCTTCGTTGCTTGATCCTTGACAAAGAAAAAATTTGGGTGAATTTCAACATAAGCATTGTTATCATGAGCAAGACGATGAGCAGATAAAAGGCTTTTGCTTGCTTGAGGTACATAGAGGATGTTATTTAGATGAAGATTACGATCAGGGGTACGAACAATAGAGTGACCAACATGGCTAATATCCATACCTGTCCCTCCAGCGGTGTGGACTTGATCATTGCCGTGATACTTGTCACGGATCATTAGCTTCTGAAGATCTCCCGTGATGTGATCGGTGGCACCCAAATCAACTATCCACGGGTTGGAATCAGCACCATGAGAGGTCGTTGCCGATCCAGCACTTTTCTCCTGGGGGCCGGTGAAGTCGGGGTTGAACCGCTCCCAGCACTTGAGCACCATGTGACCTATCTTGCCACATAGTTGGCACCGTGGTTTGGTGCCGTTTCCATTATTGCCACCATTACCACGATAGTAGCCACCGTTGTTGTTGTTGTTGTTGTTGTTGTTGCCGTGCGGGTTGTTGTTGTAGTTGTTCCCCCCGGTGTAGTTGCCGGAGTAGTTGTTGGAGTAGGTGTTGCCGTAGCCGCCGCGGCCTCCGTTGCCGCGTCCTTGCCCCGGGCCGCCGTGACCGCGCCCTTGGAACCCGCCACGGCCCTGTCCGCCGCCACGCCCTCCGCGCATGGCAGCGTTAGCCGAGGACTGCGACACGCCCTGTTGAAGTTCAAGGCGAGTCTCAAAGCTGAGGAGCTGAGAATAGAGCTCCGCCATGGTTACGGCTTCAGATCTGCCGCACATGGCTGGTACTACCGAGTTGTACTCGGAGTCCAGCCCAGAGAGGACATAGGAGATCACATCCTCCTCGTCCAGCTTCTTTATATCCTACCATATTCGAACACTACAAACATGGAGATAAGAAGCCTATCGTTTAACACCAGAAAGTGACGGTCTCGCTCGTGCGGCGCTTCATCGAGCGCGCCAAGGCAAAGAACATCGTGTGGAGCTGCAAAAGGTGCCGCTCCCTGGGCAACAAGAATATCGTCGAGGTGGCCAAGGGAGGCAAGGTGGAAAAATACATGAAGGTGTTGTATGCTCTCGTCGACAAAGTCCCCGCCACTATAGACTGTTGATTAGTTAGGACATACGGACGGATGGCGGAGAGCGAGACATGCATATGCTTCAAAATAGCTCCTTCCAAATATACCGGCCTGACAACGATACCGTTGTTCAGTGTTTTTATTAATATACTTTAATTACGTGCGGCCATGTATAGGCTTCTGTTTCATCTTGAGTATTTCATTGTTTGTATATGTTTCAGCATGCCTTCTTTAATACTACTAGTACCCTATAGTACTATATATATCTAAGTATAAACCACAACTTCTACATCAATCGATGAACATGGCTTTTTATTACATAATTTAAGTATTCAATATCTTATAATCAACGAAGCATAATTGTTATGATTGGTAGTCGGATGTTGTACGCACTAAACACCACACAGTCACATAAGTTTAGCAAATGGGAAAGAGATAAACATGTGTTAAATAGTCTTCTCGGAGTAAAAAAATAACATTTGGTACACCCTTGCCATTTTTACCATGTTATTCTTATTAAGAAAGACTTCGTTGAACCACATTAACACTTTAATTTTCAGCGATATTTCTAGCTTCCATAGGTACATACACAAAAACTTGGATGCCCGTTCATCAAATATTCATATATGGAATTAACAGGGAGCACCACATTGGGTGTCAATTTCAACACAAAGGAATCAGATTCGTCCGTCAAATTTAGCTTCATCATTCGGTGGCATAGATGAGACCATGAATCCGATAAACTGCGAATCGGTGCTTTCCTAGAACTCATGTTGATCGGAGGGGCATTAGAAAGAACATCATGCACTGAAACCTTTTTCCGGCGAATGATGTTATATGACGATGGATACTGATTTTTTTTATATAGGAGAAGCAAGGAGCCATGTAATCTTCCCAAAACCTAATAGTTGTCTCATCTCCAATTTTAATCGAACTATGATTAAATAAGTCAATTTTGACCCGCATCAATCCTTTCTAAAATGGAGAATCAGTTGGTTTAGCCTGCGAAAAGGGCACAAAGGAACCTGATGCGCAAGCTGGGGCTGATCGAGGACGAGGCGGTTCCTACCTCAGAGGCGGTGGAAGCTTTCCATCGCCTTTTTGAGGTCCCATTGGAGGATGACATGATGGAAGCGATTGGCGATCTCTACGGCTGGACCGTCGCGGCGCTGAGGGGAAGCTGCTCCCCACCTACGGGGGTGGCCTCGGGAGGTTGCCTGGTGGAGGCTTGACCTCCCTGGGCCTGATTAGGGTGTTCCAACCATAGTTTAAAAAACCGAACCGGTAATCGAATCGGTGAGGCTACCGGTTCAGGTTTTCACCGGTCGAATCGTTGGTTCATCGGTTCATTTGCGACAAAAAACCAGAATATTTAAGCTATTTTTTCAAAAATTTGACCTCTGAACAAACAAGTACACATAATATTCGCTGCGATGCAATAAAAAATCACAAAGTGTTGATAGCATAGATGGTTATTGAGCTTATAGTGGACCTTGAGTCAAGATGAAGGGTTCAATTCCTAGCTTATACGTCATTTTCAATTTATTTTTCTGGTTTTTTACTAAAAGACCAATGCTTCTTAAAAAACAAGACAAGGCTTCGGTTCTCGGTTTTTCCGGCCGGACCGCCGGTCCGGTCCGGTTTTTAAAACTAGGGTTCCAACGTTCCTAATGTCGTACGAACCTAGGGTTTTGGTGTTGATGCGCGAGGTCTCAACGACCGCGCGCGCAGATCGAACGTCCGGAGCCTCTCTAGCTCGACGGGCGCCTCTATTGTCTGCCTACAAGAATCTAAGCTGGTTGTTGTAACCCCGTCTATCGTAATGGAAACCCTAGGCGCAGAGTTTGATGGTTATTCATGCTTGCCGGCCATTGGCACGAGGGGGTATCATTATTGCTTGGATCGGGTCCAAGGTCAAACTCGAAAACTTTCATGTGGAGGTCAACTCGCTCTCTGCACGGGTTCTACCGGTGGATGGAGCGCCCCCAAGGTAGCCTTCCTCACGGAGCTGCGCAACGTGCGTGCTACGCACCCAGGCCCATGGATGATATGCGGAGACTTTAACATGATCTATAAGGACGAGGACAAAAACAACAGTAACTTATAACGTCGGATGATGGGCAGGTTCAGGCGCTTCCTGAGCGACTGCGAGCTGAAGGAGGTTTACTTTCAGGGCCGCCGATATACCTGGTCGAACGAGCAGGACCCCCCAACCCTCGTCCGCCTGGATAGGGTGTTCTGTTCGGTGGACTGGGAGGAGCTCCATGGGAGCTACTCCTTGCGCTGTCTCGCCTCGGTTGTGACGGGCCATTCCCCCTCCTCCTGGACTGCACCACCCGGGTGAGGGGCCGGAAGCGCCTCCAATTTGAGCGCTATTGGATTAAGCCTGAGGGCTTTAGGCAGGTGGTCGAGGCTGCGGGGGGTACTACCGACGGGGACACTGATCCCTTTCGGCGCCTCCATGCCAAGATGAAAAGGACGACGAGACACCTCATGAGCCGGAGTGACAAAAAGTTGGTTGTGTCACGCTTCAGCTCTTGACGGCTAGAGAGGTGGTCTTGCGACTAGATGAGGCCCGTGAATCCCGCCAACTCTCGGATATGGAGCGCACTCTTCGAGCCAAGCTTAAGTGGGCTCATCTCGGTCTGGCCTCCTTGAAGCGGACTATGGCCCGCCAGCGGGCGAAGGTGGCCTGGCTCGCGGAAGGAGATGCTAATACGACTTTCTTCCACCAGCATGCTTCCTACCGTAGACAGAAGAACACCATCCGCGAGCTCCGGGTTGACGAAGGGATGGTGTCGGACCATTCGGCCATGGTCGAGGGCGCCTACGCCCACTTCGAGAGGCTGCTCGGGACTGAGCCGGGGAGGGAGTTCTCGTTGGACCTGGAATTCCTGGGGCTCCAGGGAATGACCTTTCTTCCTTCGAGGAGCCTTTCTCGGCTGATGAGGTCTGGGAGGTGGTTCAGCGGCTCCCCCACGAGAAAGCGCCAGGCCCTGACGGCTTCCCCGCGTAGTTCCTCCAAAGCTGTTGGGACATCGTAAAGGAGGACTTCTTGGATGCTTTCAACAAGATTTTCTCGATGTGCGTCAGAGGGTTTCAGGGCCTCAACCAAGCTCTGATCGTCCTTCTCCAAAAGCGCTCAGACGCGGTCGTCATGGGAGACTATCGGCCGATCAGCGTCATTCACCTGTTCGCTAAGTTGGCCGCTAAGATGCTTTCCTTACGTCTAGCGGCCCTGATGCATAACCTGGTAGATTGCAACCAAAGCGCCTTCATCCGTAAGCGGAGCATCCACGCCAATTTTATGTTGGTTCAGCAAACGGCGAGGCTCCTGCATAGGCTTAAGGAACCTAGGGTGATGTTGAAGCTGGACATAGCGCAGGCCTTCAACTCGGTCTCCCGGGGACTCCTTTTTGAGGTCCTTCGGAAGCTGGGATTTGGGCCGCGCTTTTGCAAATGGGTGGCCATCCTTGTTTCGACGGCCAGCTCGAGGGTGTGTCTGAACGGCGAGCCGGGTCCCCCCATATGGCACCGCCGTGGTCTCCGGCAAGGGGACCCACTTTCACCACAGCTCTTCGTCATTGTGATTAATACGCTAAACTGGCTCCTTTCTAGGGCTGCGGAGCTCGCCTTCAGAGGGTGGCTAGGCAAGACCTGGTAACAATGGTCTCTTTGTATGCAGATGATGTGGTGATCTTCTGCCATCCGGAGGTGGGGGAGCTGCAGGGATTAAGGGACATCCTGGCGCTCTACGGCCACGCCTCGGTGATATGTCATAAACGTATCCCTAATTTCTGATGCTCCATGATCATATTTTGCCAATTGCTACATGTTTTCGCCCTTATTTATCGCATTTTTATACGTTTTCCGGACTAACCTATTAACAAGATGCCACAGAGCCAGTTCCCTGTTTTCTGCTGTTTTTTAGTTTCAAAAAAGTTGTTTTGGAAATATTCTCGGAATTGGAAAATTCGAACCCCGGAAGTCCTATTTTCCCCGGAAGCATCTAGAAGACCGAAGAGGAACCGAAGAGGGGCAGCAGGGGGCCACACCATAGGGTGGCGCGGCCCCATGGCCGCGCCAGCTAGGGGTGTGGGCCCCCTGGAGCGCCACCGCCTTCGCCTTTTGGCCTATTTAAGCCCCCCGGATGGAAAACCCTAGGCACCTGATCATAATCCCCGAAAAAGTTCCGCAGCCGCCGTCACCGTCAACCCCAGATTAGAGGGGTTCTGAAGCTGTTTCTAGCACCCTGTCGGAGAGGAGATCATCACTGGAGGCCTCTTCATCACCATGCCTGCCTCCGGAGTGATGCGTGAGTAGTTCATCCTTGGACTACGGGTTCGTAGCTGTAGCTAGATGGTTGTCTTCTTCTAATATGCCTCCATGTTTAGATCTCATGAGCTGCCTATCATGATCTTATGTAATTCTCTGTGATGTGTTTGGTCGGATCCGATGAATATTGACCTTATGCCAAGTTGATTATAGTCTTTATTTTCATGTGTTAATTGTGATCTTGCATGCTCTCCATTGCTAGTGGTTATACTGGCCAAGTAATTGTTAGTGACTCCAAGAGGGAGTATTTATGCTCGATAGTGGGTTCATGCCTCCTTGTTGCCTTGCCCGAGTGACAGAAACATGAAGGGGGGATGTGCTGTTGCCATTAAGGAGAAAACAACGGTGAGAGTGCCCGCATGTATAACCATTGCTTACATTACACACCTTGTTTAATGCAATTATCTGTTGATTGCAACTTAATACCTGAGGGGGTTCGGATGATAACCTAAGGGTTGATTATTAGTCATAGATGCAGATGGATGTCGGTCTATGTATCTTGTTGTAATGCCCGCACTAAATAGCATAGTAATCTTCATGTCATATTTTGCACTACGGTGCAACCTTTATTTGTCAATTGCCCAGCTATAATTTGTTGACGCAGCATGCTATCTTTTATGGAGAGACATCACTAGTGAAACTACGAACCCCGGTCCATTTTTCCACACTGTTAAACAAACCACAACAATTTCCTGATCTCTTTACTTTCTGCAAGCATACACTGTTTTTTCACACTATACGTCTAATCTTTGTTTTCAGCAAGACCGGTGAGATTGACAACCTCACTGTACCGTTGGGGCAAAGTATTTTGATTGTATTGTGTGCAGGTTCCACGTTGTTGCTGACACCGGTTAAGCGCCAGCACCACCGTCAGTGGCATCAACCTTCCGAAGATTCTCTTTCTCCTATTGGATTGATAACCCTGGTTCTTAACTAAGGGGAAAACTCCTACCGTTGTGCTCATCACACCTCCTCTTGGGGTTCCCAACAACGCAGAGAAAGGATTTAACTCTGCTAGCAACAAGGATTTTTCTGGCGCCGTTGCCGGGGAGAAGGAAGTCTTCTGGCAAGGGGAGTCTCTCACTCTCAATCTCTTTATTTTGTTATTGTCTTGTTTTTATTTTTGTCTTGTTTTTATTTCTCTATATCAAAAAGACAAAAAAATTAGTTTATTTCTCTATATTGAAAACACACAAAAATTAGTTTACTTCATAGTTGTTATTTTTGTCTCTACATTGTTATTTCTCATCATGCTGTTCCCAAAGTTTACCTTGAAAGATTTGTCGGTAGGAAGTGGTTCTATACTTGGAAAGGACACTGTTAAAGAATTCTTTGATCATGTTAGTAAGCATGATAACTTTGAGGAAAAATCCATAGTAGAACTTGCTCCCAATTATGAGACTGCTGCAACTTCTTTAGTTCACATGCTAGAAGCTAGGTTTGTTAACCTCATCCCATAATGCAACATATGTTCCTCAACTTGAATAACATTGAAGATGTTGAGAAAGCAAACTTCATCCTAGAAACTATGCTTAAAGAATTTAGGGATGTTGCTATAGAAGCTAGAAAAGTTTGTGACCATTTTAATATGCTTGGATCATGTGTAGACATTGCTGGTGCTCTAGAAAAAACTGAATCTAATAATGAAAACGAGGATAAAATACCAATCCCCTTTAAATTACTACCTTTACACGAATCACAAGAAAAGAATTTTGATTGGATTGTTCCTGAGAACTTATTTGATGAAAATAGTAAGCCTAGAAGTACTAAGAGAGGATCCTATGAAACCGACTTAGATAAAATACAATGCATTATTAAAGAATTGCCAAATTTTTATTTGAATTCTTCACTTGAAAACACTTAAGTTGATTTTTCCATGCCCAGCTGAAAGGCTTTAAAGAAAAGCGCTACCGGGAGACAACCCGTTTTATTTCTATGTTTTCTTTCAGTTTTCTTTTGTTTTCTTTGGTGTGCTTGCACCTGGGTGTTTTCTATTTCCTTAGAAACCCCGCTGTATCTTTTCTTTTGAGTTTTTGTTGAGCCAAGTAAAGCCACTAGTGGAAAGTTGAGCCTATATTTCGGATTTCTGCGCATGAAAACAGATTTATGTTGTCCATTGTAAATTCCGTTAAATCACAGAAAATTCAAAATGACCTGAACTTTTTTGTGCTTAATCCTGTGTTATATACGCAACTTTTTTTTATAGAAGACCACTTTTTATTTGAGCAACGGAAGATTTTTGAAAAAACCGATCTTTACCTGCTGTTCTGTTTTTGACAGATTTCTGTCATTTATCGCATTTGCATCTTAGTCTCTTTCTTTTGGTGTTGTTTTGAGAAAAAGAGTTTTTAAAGAAGTTGTGACAGTAGATAATGTGTTTTTAAGTGTTAGACTTGTGTTTAAACTGAACCTTGTGAATTTATTATTTCGATTGCACTAACGTTGCTAATGAAGATTGTGAGAATTTCTATGTGAAGGAAGTTTTCAAGGGTCAAGAGAAGAGGATGATATGATGTGATCAAGAAGAGTGAAAATCCTAAGCTTGGGGATGCCCCGGTGGTACATCCAAGTAAATTCCAAGAAGACTCAATCGTCTAAGCTTGGGGATGCCCAAGGCATCCCCTTCTTCATCAACAAATTATCAGGTCACTTCTAATGAAATTATATTTTTATTCGGTTGCATCTTATGTGTTTTACTTGGAGCGTTTTTTATTTTTGTTTTCAGTTTTCTTTTTATTTTGCTTTCAGTTTGTTTTTGATTTCTTAATAAGCTTGGTTGGACCCCAGCATTCTTTTATTGGAGAGTGACACGCTCTGCTTTTTCATGAGAATACGTTGTACTCTTAGTCTCTGTTTGACTGATGCATTTATTCAGCTCCTGTTTTGCATGCATATCTTATTAGAGCTGTTAGTTTTAGTAGTATTATGTGAGTACTCTCATGTTTGCTTGCTGTATCATAAAGAGTATTTTTTTTAAAGCATGTTTTGTATGGTGCTTGTTGGGAGAAACGGAAACTGCTCCTTGAAGTAGAATTTATAACTGTACTAGTAGAAGCTTGTATAGACTGTGGCTAGGACTTTTTCATGCCATGCTAAATGTTATTTTAGTTTTAAAGCCTTGTGGTTATTGATTAGCATGATTAGCCTCAAATATCTGAGAGTGTTTAATATGTATTGAAAGATTCTTGAGTTGTTCTTGTCATAGCAAAGCATCAATATATCGTATTCTCTTTCGAATGTTTTATTTGGTTGACTTGGCGCATGCTCACACCATGTTTGTGAATACAAAACAGTCACGAATAGCCTCCATGACCACTTAGATTTTGCACTTGTGATACTGCTTATGTTTTAATTAATGGTGCTTATGTCTCTATGCATGATTATGGCTCTTATGCTCTCTTGATTTGTCGCTCCCAGTCTTTTGCTAGCCTCCACCTGTACTGAGTATGAGCTCTACTCGTGCATCCAAACTCCCTTAAACCAAAGTTTTCCCCATTATGTCCACCATACCTACCTACATGTGGTATTTAACTACCATTCCAAAGTAAATTGCTCATGTGATACCTTTAAAACCTTCAAAATTACTCCTGCTTTATGTTCCTGTTTTTGCTCATGAGGACGTAAATAGAGAAAATTTATCTCACTTGTTGATTGGATTTCACACTCTGGACTAGTGGCTTCATCCGCTTATCCAAATGATAGAAGAGCTGGCAGCGGGGTGCCCAACTCGAAATTAATGCATACAAATTCTCTTCACTATTTTTGCCCCTGATTTATCAGTCAAAGCATAATTGTGTAAACAAAAGAGAAAGAGGGATGACCTTCTACACCAGTTGCGTCCTTCACCATGGGATCCCTCTTGTGAATCCAGTTGACTTGTGATGTACTGTATTTTGTGTTTACCATTCATTGACATTAGCATACATCTCCCAAAATATAGACATTCCTCCACAAATGTCAACATTTTAATACCTCTGTTTAATAAAATAAAAGCTCTAGCACATGCGTGATCACTGCTTCGCTCTGCGAAGGGCCTTTCTTTTACTTTTATGTTGAGTATCCATCTTCTAACTTTATGCATAGCTGAGAGAGCATTTTTTCCATTCTGAGTTCTATCTGCATTTGTCCCATAAGCATCAATAATTACTTCATGATGTGATATTATTTGTTCTTAAATTATTTGTTCTAGTCATCCTCTTGAACTTTGAAGGTGTCATGGCATTTATGTTTTGCCCCACTCTTAAGGACTATCGAAATATCGGTTTTCCATGCTTTCTCTATACCTGAAACAAACGTTTACCTTTCTTTGCATTATTATTCATGATCCTTTATTTGAGTTACTTTTCGTGATGGAAAGTAATTGCTATGCTTTATTATTAAACTTTTATTTATCATGCCTGTGCTTAAAGTCTTATGATCTCAGCATGCATATGCTTTTACATTAGATTGATCAAGTTTGTGTTAGTAGCATGTCACCTCAGAAATTACTGTTTTATCGTTTACCTACTCGAGGACGAGTAGGAACTAATATTGGGGATGCTTGATACGTCATAAACGTATCCCTAATTTCTGATGCTCCAAGATCACATTTTTCCAATTGCTACGTGTTTTCTCCCTTAGTTATAGCATTTTTATACGTTTTCCAGACTAACATATTAACAAGATGCCACAGAGCCTGTTCCATGTTTCTGCTGTATTTTAGTTTCAGAAAAGTTTTTCTAGAAATATTCTCGGAATTGGAAAATTCGAAGCCCGGAAGTCCTATTTTCCCCGGAAGCATCCAGAAGACCAAACAGGAACCGAAGAGGGGCAGCAGGGGGCCACACCATAGGGTGGCGTGGCCCCCTGGCCGCGCCAGCTAGGGGTGTGGGCCCCCTGGAGCGCCACCTCCTTCGCCCTTTCGCCTATTTAAGTCCCCCGGATGGAAAACCCTAGGCACCTGATCAAAATCCCCGAAAAAGTTTTGCAGCCACCGTCACCGTCAACCCTAGATCAGGGGTTCTGAAGCTGTTTCCGGCACCCTGCCGGAGATAAGATCATCACCGGAGGCCTCTTGATCACCATGCCTGCCTCCGGAGTGATGTGTGAGTAGTTCATCCTTGGACTACGGGTTCGTAGCTGTAGCTAGATGGTTGTCTTCTCCTCAAATGCCTCCATGTTTAGATCTCGTGAGCTGCCTATCATGATCGAGATTGATTTTATGTAATTCTCTATGCTGTGTTTGCTGGGATCCGATGAATATTGACCTTATGCCAAGTTGATTATAGTCTTTATTTGCATGTGTTATTTGTGATCTTGAATGCTCTCCGTTGCTAGTGGTTATTCTGGCCAAGTAATTGTTAGTGACTCCAAGAGGGAGTGTTTATGCTCGATAGTGGATTCATGCCTCCTTGTTGCTTGCTCGAGTGACAGGAACGTGAAGGGGGAGGATGTGCTGTTGCCATTAGGGTTAAAACAACGGTGAGAGTGCCCGCGGGCATATCCATTGCTTACATTACACACCTTGTTTAATGCAATTATATGTTATTTGCAACTTAATACCTGAGTGGGTTCGAATGATAACCTGAGGGTGGATTTTTAGTCATAGATGCAGATGGATGTCGGTCTATGTATCTTGTTGTAATGCCCGCACTAAATAGCATAGTAATCTTCATGTCATATTGTGCACTACGGTGCAACCTTTATTTGTCAATTGCCCAGCTGTAATTTGTTCACCCAGCATGCTATCTTTTATGGAGAGACACCACTAGTGAAACTACGAACCCCGGTCCATTTTTCCACACTGTTAAACAAACCACAACAATTTCTTGCTCTCTTTACTTTCTGCAAGTGTACACTATTTTTCCATACTATACGTCTAATCTTTGTTTTCACCAAGACCGGTGAGATTGACAACCTCACTATACCGTTGGGGCAATGTATTTTGATTGTGTTGTGTGCAGGTTCCACGTTGTTGCTGACACCAGTGAAGCGCCAGCACCACCGTTAGTGGCATCAACCTTCCGAAGATTCTCTTTCTCCTACTGGATTGATAACCCTGGTTCTTAACCAAAGGGAAAACTCCTATCGCTGTGCTCATCACACCTTCGTTTTGGGGTTCCCAACAACACAGAGAAAGTATTTAACTCTGCCAACAATAATCGGGCCTACATACTAACTTTCCCAATTGCTCAGCCTCTCCAATTGGTTGTGGGGAGGAGGTAGCTGTTGTCGCGGCCTTGGCTAGGTGGTGTCAACTGGCCCCCTTCCCGGTGAAATACCTGGGCATTCCCCTGGGCCTCCGGTGACTCCCCAGTGAGTCCCTGCAACCACTCGTGGATCGGGTGGCTGATAGGTTGCCCACCTGGAAGGCGGCATTGATGCCGAAGGCGGGGAGATTGGATCTGATCAAATCGGTGTTGGCAGCGATGCCTCTCCACCAACTGGTAGTTCTCTGCGCCAGCAATTGAACAAGCTTGAGAATATTTTCAGAGGCTTCCTTTGGGTCGGTCGGTCGACGGCCAACGGGGGTCACTTCCATGTTAGCTGGGACAAGGTGTGTCGCCCCCTCAGGTTGGGCCGCCTTGGGATCCCGGACCTGTGGCGCACCTCGATCAGTCTTAGGGTCCGCTGGTCATGAAGGATTCACACCGACCCGACGAGGCCCTAGAAAGGCTTAGACATGCAATTCTCTAGGGTGGAGCGTCAAATCTTTGAGGCCGCCACCCATGTGGACCTAGGGGATGGCTCCTCGGCCATTTTCTGGAAGGAGAAATGGCTTGAGGGTAAATCCTTGGCAGAGTTGGCTCCCAACCTTGTTGCTCTCATCACGAAGAGGACGCGCAAGTCGCGAACAGTGAGGGAGGCGCTTCAGGAGCGCCGATGGATCGCCGACATCAGGGGGGCCTTGTCCCCTCTGGCTCTCTCGCAGCACATACGTGTTTGGAATCTCCTTCGGGGAGTGCAATTGTCGGGGCTTCCGGACCGGGTCGTCTGGCGCCTGACCCCAGACGCCCAGTACTCCTCCAAGTCCTGTTATGATGCGCTATTCCTAGGAGCAACCATATCCAAGTCTTGGAAGTTCAACTGGAAGGCTTGGGCGCCACGTAGGGTGAAGTATTTATCTGGCTGGCATGCCTAGACCACTGCTAGATAGACGAACGTCTCGCGAGAAGAGGGCTTCCTCACTAGGACCGTTGCCCTCTCTGCGACCAGGGCGAAGAAACGATGTCACATCTCCTTATTGGGTGCTCGTTCTCCAGGGCGACCTGACATGAGGTTCTCTCTTGGGTCCGATCGACGGCTACCCACTAGTAGGAAAAGGCTTATAGCCACCAGTTTAGCGCTGGAGAACATGTTTTGGTGTTGTCCAGTGCTATTACCGCTGGCGAAGCAGAAACCATGTTCGCCAGCGCTAAGTTAGTACCGCTGGCGAAGCAGCAACCCGGTTCGCCAGCGCTAACGGTGGCCTCCCCACCCCCGCACAGCACAAGATACCGCTGGCGAACATGTGGTATGGTTCGCCAGCCGTAAGCACTGTACCGCAGGCGAACATGTGGTATGGTTCACCAGCGGTATTTAGTCTACTACCGCTGGCCAACCACTATTTTGGTTCTCCAGCGGTAAAATTTGAAATTTGAAAATTTTCGCTCCACACACCCCCCCTTGGACCGCCTTTTTTATTTTACTAAATCAGAAACGAAAATGATAAAATGTTCAAAAAATAAATTCCTTTAATATGTGGGTAGAGTGTACTGTCTAGTTGATATAGAAAATTTTAAATACTCCATTTGACCTTTTATGCAAAATTCAAAAATAAAACGTAAAACGGCCATAACTTTTGCATACGACGTCGAAAAAACGCGTTTAATATATCAAAAAAACCGTGAGCAAATTTAGAATCGGCCTGTGAAGTTTTTTTTAGAATCGGCAAATTCCAAAAGGAAAAGAAGTTATTTGAGACAGACTAAATTTTCCTACATAATCAAATTAATAAAAAAATTCAAAAAAAAAAGTTTTTTCAGAAAAGATAATAAGGATTTTATATTTGGATTCCTCGTATTCCTATGATCAATTTAGACATATCATTTGTTGGATTTGGAATTACGGATTTGTAGATATAGTGCAATAGTTAAGAGGATTGATAGTACTATATTTACAAGAAAGAATGAGGCGTTCCTAGGTAGAGTAGTGGGATGGAACCAAGAAGTTAAGCGTGCTCGAGTGGAAGGATGGGTGACCGAGCGGGAAGTGGACATTTAAAATTGAAATAAAGGAAAAAAGGAAATAATTCTACACTATGATTAAATGTTCCCCAAATTCAACTGTTTTGAAATTTTGAAAAAAAAATAATGCGAAAAAAATTTATTTCGAATTTTTAAAATTTCAAACTTACCGCTGGCGAACATGACTTGTTCGCCTGCGGTAACCTCTTACCACTGGCGGGTTACTGCTGGCGAACACCTGTTCGCCAGCGGTAGCACTATTTTATTCGTCACTGGTAAGGCTTTTCCTACTAGTGACCCCCCCCCCCCAGTTGTGAAAGACGACTTCGTAGATTGATGGAAGTTGACGCTGAAGTCCACCCCCCGTTTGCTGCATAAGAGCACCTCTTCAGCCATTATGCTAGTGGCCTGGTGGATCTGGAAGCACAGGAACACGGTCGTCTTCGACAACGCCAGGCCCTCGGTTGACGCTTTGATGGAAACCATCAAGAGGGAGGCTCGCCTGTGGGTGAGCGCAGGGGTCAGCGGCCTCGCCCTTCTTCTCCCCTAGTCTAGGTTTCTTGGGTTGAGTTCTAAGCGTTGGGGTTGCTGGGCTCCAAGCCTTCTTGTACATTAACTCATCTTTATCTATCAATGCGTCGAAACGCAAATCTTTTGCGTTTTCACGAAAAAAGGATTTTTTTTATTGAGGTATTTATTATAATGCAGCTCCTGCCATACACCTTCCTGGTCAACAATTTAAACAACCATTTGCTGAGGAGATTGTTATTTTTGTAATTGAAGAACCTCAATACCTAAACTTGCCTCATCTTTGGGTCTACAAATAATGTTCCATTTGGTTGGCCTATATTTGGGCTTATTCTCATTACTCTGCCAGAAAAAGCGCGATGTATAGTAGTCAAGTTGCTTTCTTACCCGTTTAAGTATCTTGAGAAATTATGAAATCAACATAGTTAGGTTTTTTAACACTGAATCCGCGAACACAAAACGATCCCCATAGGATAACAATTTGTCTTTCCAGCTTACCTTCGAAGTGAGTCTCTATTGGATACTATTCAATATTGCAAAGAGTTACGTTATGTGTCGGTATCCCAAGGTAATTCAAAGGTAGTGAACCAGACGCGTAGCCACATATTTTTTTGCACTAGTTCTTAGTATCCTTTGCCTTTGCAAAAAAATTAATACTTTTGTGAAACTTCATTTTCAATCCCGATAACTGCTCAAAAATGCATAGGATTAGCTTCATATATTCACCGCTTTTTTAGATTGTGTTCCATAAACAATATACTGCATGATGGAAACTCCCCCTTCGACTAAATAAGGGATGATACCTCCAACCTTACCATCTTCTTTCACACGAGCGATAAGAATGTCCAGCATGTGAGCGACGATGTTAAATATTATTGGTCTCAGCGGATCCTCCTATCACAGCCCTTTTCTGATATTAAAATAATGACCATATCATCATTCACTCTAAACCTAACACTGCCTCCTTGAATATATTGCATAACCCATTTACACCATAGAGGTGCGAACCCTTTCATACACATCACCTGTTGGAGAAAATCCAAATTGGCCTTGTCATAAGCCATCTCGAAGTCTATTTTAAATAGGAAACCATCCATATTTTTCGTTTGAATTCATGAATGGTTTCATTGAGAGTGACCACCCCCTCAATAATGTGCCTACCCGACATGAACTCAGTTTGTGTTGTCGGTATAACATTGTGAGAAATTTTCGTTGGCATATTCGTTCCGACCTTTGTGAAGATTTGAAGCACACATTAAGAAGATAGATACGCCTATATTGCTGAATTTTAACCGCATATTCCTTCTTGGGTAATAATGTAACGACTCCAAAATTTAATTTAAACATAGTCAATTTCACCCGTTGTAATTGAAAAAACATTGCCATCATCTTGTATAATATTCCAGTTTTTTTGATAGAATTAAGCCGGGAACATGTCTGCTCTAGGGGCTATGTTCTTTTCCATTTGAGAAATAGCTTCGAACATTTCATTCATAGAGAAATCGAACATAAGAATACAATTCTCGTATGATGTTAATTCCGGTATATCGTGGATGACATGCTCATCCATCGAAATTGGTGGTTGATGTTACTCCTCATTCCTTACCGCTGATAGTGATAACGACGTACAATCCCAGTCTAAGAACTCCTCGAGCTATTGAGATTGTGGATAAAATCCGCAAGGAGGCTCCAGGTTTATTGCAGCTGAGCCCCTAGTATCGGTGGCTCCTGTTGTTTTGGGTTCTTCTCTTGTTGTGGAGTCTTCCGATGGGTCGTTGGACCCTAGTTACGCCACTAGAGATGGTGTGTACGATGCTCCAGATGCCGATGGGCTGGGCCTGGGTGAGGATGCGACTTCTATGATGCCTCCCCTAGTCGCTCTTGTTGGTTTCGTTGAGGGAAGGGTCTCGACATCCACCTTGTCCTCTCCGTCGCTACCTATGGACGTGGCAGATGCTTTGGTGGCCGGGTCAGGTGCTAGAGAACCTACGCTGACCCGGGCTACTGATGTGGAACATCCTTTGCATCCGGTCGTTGTCTCTGCCTCCCTAGGCTCGCCATCTCCCGCAGTGATACAAGCTGTGTATAGGATCACCCCCACGCGTCGTAGTGGGAGGTATGCGGAGATGGAGGATGGCGCTGAACCGACGGATTAGGATTCTATGATGACACTAATCCTCCGTAAAGCGGCACTTAACTTGGACTACGCATGGTACATATTCGGTTTCAAATTCTTTCTATCCTTTTCATCTCCGGCAATTTCTTTTAAGTTAAATAATGCTTGTATTAATCTTGGTAGTAATCAATCTCAAATTAATATTTCAACTAAGGTCTTGAGCCATATGGAATTTGACCTTCTAACAGTTATTCCTAATGTTTTGACTGTGTTGAATTCCACGTATTTGGATGAAGAGGATGTGAATCTTCCTCAAACAAATCCACTCGAAAATCGACATCTTCCTCTAAGAAATGTGGCCGGAAACAGTCTAAGTTTTCCAGATCTCCAATTATTGCCCATTGCATGGCATGTTGGCTAATTGTGAGGTGGATAAACATTTGCACTTTGCTCATTGTGTCCGGGATCTTGATTTGGATTTCTTGGCTATCTCCAAGAAGAGCTAACGTAATTTCTTGCAAGATCAATTGAACCGCCTCTCGGGTGGTATAGACTTTGAGGGGTACTCACGTCCTCCCCATGGTAGATCTGGGGGGATTTTACTTGGCGTCAGGACTGATACCATGGATGTGTTGGTAGTTTAGGATAGTGATTTTCATGTTAAAGTGTACATCTGGAATAAAGCTGACAACTTCATTTGGAGTTTTTTTTGCTGTGTATGGGCATGCCTAGGAGGTCCCAAAGGATAATTTTATTTGTGAGATGGTGAACTTAGCAAAATATAATCCACACCCTTTTATCATTTGGGGGGAGGGGGTTAATATGTTGCGCTTCCCATTTGAGAAAAGTAAAGGTCGGTTTGACAATAGTTGCCCTCTTTTGATCAATGCAGTCATTGAAAACTTGGATTTAAAAGAGGTTTCAATAATTGGAAGGCAGTTCACTTGGAAAAATTGTCTTCCTGAACCCACATACGAAAGCTAGACCGTGTACTAATGGATACAGATTGGGAATCAAGGTTCCGAATGGTGTCTGTAGAAGTACTAGAACGTATTGATTGTATGTCAAACCATGATCCCATTCTTTTTACCACTAGTATGCCTAGACCATCAAGTAACCAGCGTTTCAAGTTTGAACTTGGATGGCTTCCATGAGCTGTCCAAGAAAATTCAGGAAGGATCGATTGCTGGTGTTACTCCAATTTAGAGGTGGGACAACAAAATTCCTGCATTACACACACATGTCGCACCCTGATTTCTAGGGGATACTCACCGTACGAACTGGATAGCAGATGCTTGGATTATGGGGCATAACTGCTCCCACGTCCCAGCTTCCTGGTAGGCCTGCGCTTATGCGCGACAACACAAGCCCTGCTATTCCATCGTCGATGTAAACTATCCACTAGAGATCAACGGCACTTCCGTCGACGTACTTCAAACCATACACACATGGTACGTCAACGGCGTTTAACAAGTGATATCACAACAGATCTCTACGACACAAAAGATTGAAATAAAGTGCAAATGGCTCTCATTAGAGCAGAGATAGCAAATACAATCAGTCAGAGGGCACATGCCCCAACAATACATCGTTACAATACAGCGGAAGCATTCAACATGTCTGAGTACAGACAATAACCAAATAGGCCTAAGAGGCCGGAAACAAACAGACGGAGCCCATCCACGAAGTCTCGGATCCTGCCCGGGTCCGCTATCTACTCGTCAGCAGTCTCGTCATACTCCACGTAGTAGCCACCATGTAGATCCTCGGAAACGTAGGTCTGCGGAAACCACAGCCCCAAAGGGGTCAGTACATAAACGTACTGGCAAGCAAGACTCACAGTTCACCAAAGTGTAACCCGTCAACACCAAGCACAGATGCCTTGGGTTCAACGGAGGAAAGGGGATATAAAAGGTGCTGCAACTGGCTGCGCTAACCAACTACAGAGATTCTACCACTTCCGGCTAACAGAAAGGAGATAAGATCGAGGATTGTAACCAACTGAAAGATAACTTCAAACAAACCCATCCTGGATCTCGCCCCTTATCCAAAGAAGCAATCCGAGGATAACTCACACAGTTGTAATAATGATGGGTCAAATTATTGAGTCAATAAGCCTATTACTAGTCAAGTTATTAATCATGGGGTGTAACATGTTTGATCATTATGTTTAAGTTGTCCTGAGTACTTGTTAGCCAGTACTTTCACCAAGTAATCCATAACCGCGGAAAACACGGCTCCTCGAGAAGATTATCCCTGCAGGGTTGCACCAATTTGGCCGTACACTCATGAATAACCCGCCAGATGGAAAGGCCCTTCCACCAAGCGGGGTACTCAACACAACCAACCATTCTTCGCATCAAGCCCAAAGCACCTTGGGCGCACGGCTAATCAAGCCCAGAAGAAAATGGACCATCATAGCACTCTAAGACCGTGTCCCCCTATATGCCGACTACAAAAGTTCCACCCTGCGCTGGGCTCGCAAAAACATGCATGCGGCAAATGGAAAACACGAACTAAATGAGGCGATTTGGACGAGATGCGAATCAGGTCAAGTTGAGGGGGGCGCCCATACTCGCTTCCCAAATGCGGGTAGTGCGCTCATCATGGATCAGTAGACAAGACCCTTTTCCTATTAGGGTCGACACTAGCAGGCTTCAAAACCTCTCATGGGCCTCCTGCCGGTGCCTTATCATCAAGTTTATTATTAATGGTAACATTAGCATGATTGATTGATTAAACATCGAGCCCCCACAACGTAAATGATATAGCAACAGAAAGTAACGGATAACAGACTCGAGCAAAAGCAACCTAAGCATGCTAGTAAGACACTGGCTCAAACAATGGTTGTAGGAAGGGAGATGAGGCAATATCAGGGTTAAGGGATTCATGTGATAGGTTCGTAACAGAAACAACTACTACTAAGGCTAGCAGAAAAGAACAACGGAAAGTATCGGTAAACAATGTTGAAAGGAACACAGTGGTTCATGTGAGTGATAACTTGCCTGCAAAACCCAGTAGCCTGGTACTGAGCTAACTCCTTAGAAGGGATGTCGTAAGTATCGTCGGTCTCAACGTCGCCGGTTATCCGAGAAGAAGCAAACATACATTGCAGAAAGATAAGCAATCAATAACATGGCATAGGTGCACAAACATGGGATGATGCATGTCATGTTAATAGATGCATCAAAATAAACTAACTGATATGTTAACACAATTTAAATGGACATATATGCAATTTTGAGTTGCATATGAAAGGCCCATGGATTTTGGTTAGATTATTTGTTTTCCAACTAAACAACAGGTGATAGTGGTTTAGTATGATGCATGCAAAAGGAAAACAGCAAAATAACAACATTAGAATCAAATTAGAATAGGGTGTAGCAATTTAGAATTTTATTATTAATTTAGGGAAATTTTGGGTGCATTAAAGGTGACACACAAGTAATTGTTGTTTTCAACCATTTAAATTGTTCAAAACAAATAACAAAGTTGATATTTGAATAGATCAACAAATTTTGGTTGGATTACATGTTTCACATTTTGAAATTGGACTTAGGATTATTTAATTATGAATTAAACAATATTAAACAAGTTTTAATTGAATTAAACAAGATTTAAATTGTTTAGGCAATTTAAATTATTCAAACCAGAAAACAAAATTTATATTTGAATAGAGCATTCAAAAAGGTGTGAAAAACATATTTTATTTGAATTATTTGAAAACAGTATGAATTAGTTATGAATTATTCCAATTTGCATTTGAATTATTCAAATTTGAAATTTAAATGAATTTTGAAAACTCAAAACAGAACACAAATGGAATATTTGGAAAGTTTATAAAATTTGGATCAGTATACATATAAAGTTTGTATTTATTGGGTTCATATTTTAAAAGTTATTGAATTTGCAAATGAGGTGTTTATTCTGCCCATTAAAGAAAATAGGAAATAAAACAGATTTGCTTTTAATCTTTTGTTACCGCAATGGATGTACACCCCAGCCACTGCCCCGTGGGCCAGGGGGACAGCGTGGCGCTGTGGTGCTGGTGTGGCAGCGAAGGGGAATGACATGTGGGGCCAGGGGGTGTGGGAGAGGAAAAATCCCAAAAAGATTGGGTGCGCCCGCGGGGATTCGACCCCGGGCCGCTTGGCTTGCGCGGAAGGGAGCGATACCAGTGCGCCTCTGCTGCGTTTTGTTCAGATACTGCGGCTGACTGAAGATATGGCACAACCTCGACAGTTAACTGAACTTCTGACAGAACGATCCTTACTGAACCTGACGAGCAACACAGAGATCGACGGCAACACGCCGGTGCACGACGGGGTAGGGGGGCTCGCGATGACCGTGTGGGTGCGCTGGGCGCCGTGCGCGTGCGGTGCCGTGGAAGCGCACGGTGCAGAGGAAGGCGAGGGAGGGGAAGACGACCAGAGGGCTCACCTCGAGGATTCGCTGTAGAGGTTCAGGTTCAGGCGACGGGCAGCGGACTTCTCCGGCACGGCGCGGCCGCCGTGTTGCCTCCCGGCAAACGACGAGGTGACGGTGAGCCTCGGGGTACAACCACGATTCCATTCCCGCCATCCATTACTCCTCGAGGTGAACAGATTGTGGCCGCGAAGAGAGGGCAGTGGTGCTCATGGTGGTTGGGTTTCAGGCATGTTCAGGTTCAGAGAAAGAGCAATTTGGAGATGAGATCGAGGGGGGAGAGAGGGACTGGCGGCGATGGAGGGTTAGGGCTAGGGTTTGCGGCAGGAGGTGGGCGCCGTGGCTAGTTAAGGAGAGAGGGGGCCAGTACGGCATGCCATCGAGCGGGTGAAGGAGGCGATGGACGGTTCTGTGGCGTTCGTACAGGTGACATCACCGAGGAAGAAGACAATCGTGAAGGGGTACTGGGCCAGGGAAGGTTAGATGGGCTGGGCTGGTTAGGGCTGCTGCCTCTCCCTTTCTTTTGTTATTTTGTTTTGTTTTATTTTTTTTTGTAGCTTTGCTTTTGGAAGAAAAGGTTAGGGTTTTGGCTATAGAAAAATTTGAGAAAAACTTAGTTAAGCCTTTTAGGTAATTAGGAACCACATTGCATGCTTGGATTCCAATTATTTGAGATTTAGAAATATGTTTGTATTTGAAGCCAATTTGGGAGATTTTCATATTAATGAACCATTAAGGAAAAGAAGCATGTTTATAGGGTAGCCCCTATGAATTTAAAATTAAAATTAGTTGGTTGAATTGATAATGTTTATAAAGTGGTTATGACCCAACTTGGGTGCTGTTTGGAAAACAAACCAAATTGATTGAAATTTGCAATATTCATTAATATTAGGAAAACAAGCAATTTCAATAGGGTTTCCCCTAGGGTTTAGAATGATTTAAGGAATTCAAATTAGTGGTGAATTTCATTGATTCAAAAGATTAAAGATTTTGAGGATTGGTTTGAATTTGAAATGATTTAGAGTAATTGCTTGAATTAATTGATTGGAAAATTGGTTTGATTAAAGCAACAAATTGAGAAGTGAAAAACAAAGAATAAAAGGGGTGTTTTTATTTGTTATTTTGGTTCCAAAAGTTGTAACAGAACAAGTATGAAAACAAGCATTTGAAATTGTTTGACTTTCATGGTGAAAAACAAAGAATAACAGATGCAACACAACAGAAACAAATGCAACAATATGATGACATGATGCAATACTTAAATAAACAAGAAATCAAACATTCTATGGGGTAGTTTTCATACTTGGGATGTTACAAAACGCCCCCCCTTGAAGGAATCGCGCCCCGAGATTCCTACTGAGAAAAGAAAAGGTCCGGAAACTTCTTGGGTAGACGTCAGGGAATTTGGAAACCACCGGAACATTTTCAATTGAAGGAAGAGGTTTTTGTATGGAGGGTGTAAGGTTGATTAGAGTTAGATTCATTTGGAGAATAGACTATCTGTAATAAGGGTGGAACAGAGTTATTGACATCAATGCAACACCAGGAATAATCATCAATGTCAGAATCATCAATATGAGAGTAACGAGGAATATGTGGCCTCCCATTAGAATTGGATTTTCTGTGACTGAACTTGGAAGTCAACATTTGAGATTCCGGAGAGTGAACGGTGATTGATTGCTTAGTGGACCCAGAATTGGGTTGTGTGTTGTGGAAAAGATTGTTGACACAAAGGAATGTGATGCTCCGGTATGAAACAACACTTTAGCTAGAATAGAGTTTAGCAGATGAACGGGAAAACTTTGATTAGACGCCGGTAGAAGATTTGAAGTGGAAAACAACAACAAGATTTCAACGGACGAAATGGAAATGTTGAGAAGAACATGATATTGAAGCAACACCGGGAAAACGAGAACAAGATTCCTGAGATACTACGGAGAAACCCAAAACACGTGAAATCCTAATTTGAAAGTTTAGATGAGAAGGGAGAAATCAACGTTGCACTTCCTTACCAGAAAAGGGAGGGAGGGTGGGGAAAAGAAGAAAAAGAACAGAATTCCTACTCTCACGTTTCATTTTTCCTATATAGCTACAAAATAGTTTCTAGACTCAACTGCGACCAGTAAAAAGGGATCCTACAGGCAGACAGGCTCTGATACCATTTGTCGCACCCTGATTTCTAGGGGATACTCACCGTACGAACTGGATAGCAGATGCTTGGATTATGGGGCATAACTGCTCCCACGTCCCAGCTTCCTGGTAGGCCTGCGCTTATGCGCGACAACACAAGCCCTGCTATTCCATCGTCGATGTAAACTATCCACTAGAGATCAACGGCACTTCCGTCGACGTACTTCAAACCATACACACATGGTACGTCAACGGCGTTTAACAAGTGATATCACAACAGATCTCTACGACACAAAAGATTGAAATAAAGTGCAAATGGCTCTCATTAGAGCAGAGATAGCAAATACAATCAGTCAGAGGGCACATGCCCCAACAATACATCGTTACAATACAGCGGAAGCATTCAACATGTCTGAGTACAGACAATAACCAAATAGGCCTAAGAGGCCGGAAACAAACAGACGGAGCCCATCCACGAAGTCTCGGATCCTGCCCGGGTCCGCTATCTACTCGTCAGCAGTCTCGTCATACTCCACGTAGTAGCCACCATGTAGATCCTCGGAAACGTAGGTCTGCGGAAACCACAGCCCCAAAGGGGTCAGTACATAAACGTACTGGCAAGCAAGACTCACAGTTCACCAAAGTGTAACCCGTCAACACCAAGCACAGATGCCTTGGGTTCAACGGAGGAAAGGGGATATAAAAGGTGCTGCAACTGGCTGCGCTAACCAACTACAGAGATTCTACCACTTCCGGCTAACAGAAAGGAGATAAGATCGAGGATTGTAACCAACTGAAAGATAACTTCAAACAAACCCATCCTGGATCTCGCCCCTTATCCAAAGAAGCAATCCGAGGATAACTCACACAGTTGTAATAATGATGGGTCAAATTATTGAGTCAATAAGCCTATTACTAGTCAAGTTATTAATCATGGGGTGTAACATGTTTGATCATTATGTTTAAGTTGTCCTGAGTACTTGTTAGCCAGTACTTTCACCAAGTAATCCATAACCGCGGAAAACACGGCTCCTCGAGAAGATTATCCCTGCAGGGTTGCACCAATTTGGCCGTACACTCATGAATAACCCGCCAGATGGAAAGGCCCTTCCACCAAGCGGGGTACTCAACACAACCAACCATTCTTCGCATCAAGCCCAAAGCACCTTGGGCGCACGGCTAATCAAGCCCAGAAGAAAATGGACCATCATAGCACTCTAAGACCGTGTCCCCCTATATGCCGACTACAAAAGTTCCACCCTGCGCTGGGCTCGCAAAAACATGCATGCGGCAAATGGAAAACACGAACTAAATGAGGCGATTTGGACGAGATGCGAATCAGGTCAAGTTGAGGGGGGCGCCCATACTCGCTTCCCAAATGCGGGTAGTGCGCTCATCATGGATCAGTAGACAAGACCCTTTTCCTATTAGGGTCGACACTAGCAGGCTTCAAAACCTCTCATGGGCCTCCTGCCGGTGCCTTATCATCAAGTTTATTATTAATGGTAACATTAGCATGATTGATTGATTAAACATCGAGCCCCCACAACGTAAATGATATAGCAACAGAAAGTAACGGATAACAGACTCGAGCAAAAGCAACCTAAGCATGCTAGTAAGACACTGGCTCAAACAATGGTTGTAGGAAGGGAGATGAGGCAATATCAGGGTTAAGGGATTCATGTGATAGGTTCGTAACAGAAACAACTACTACTAAGGCTAGCAGAAAAGAACAACGGAAAGTATCGGTAACCAATGTTGAAAGGAACACAGTGGTTCATGTGAGTGATAACTTGCCTGCAAAACCCAGTAGCCTGGTACTGAGCTAACTCCTTAGAAGGGATGTCGTAAGTATCGTCGGTCTCAACGTCGCCGGTTATCCGAGAAGAAGCAAACAGACATTGCAGAAAGATAAGCAATCAATAACATGGCATAGGTGCACAAACATGGGATGATGCATGTCATGTTAATAGATGCATCAAAATAAACTAACTGATATGTTAACACAATTTAAATGGACATATATGCAATTTTGAGTTGCATATGAAAGGCCCATGGATTTTGGTTAGATTATTTGTTTTCCAACTAAACAACAGGTGATAGTGGTTTAGTATGATGCATGCAAAAGGAAAACAGCAAAATAACAACATTAGAATCAAATTAGAATAGGGTGTAGCAATTTAGAATTTTATTATTAATTTAGGGAAATTTTGGGTGCATTAAAGGTGACACACAAGTAATTGTTGTTTTCAACCATTTAAATTGTTCAAAACAAATAACAAAGTTGATATTTGAATAGATCAACAAATTTTGGTTGGATTACATGTTTCACATTTTGAAATTGGACTTAGGATTATTTAATTATGAATTAAACAATATTAAACAAGTTTTAATTGAATTAAACAAGATTTAAATTGTTTAGGCAATTTAAATTATTCAAACCAGAAAACAAAATTTATATTTGAATAGAGCATTCAAAAAGGTGTGAAAAACATATTTTATTTGAATTATTTGAAAACAGTATGAATTAGTTATGAATTATTCCAATTTGCATTTGAATTATTCAAATTTGAAATTTAAATGAATTTTGAAAACTCAAAACAGAACACAAATGGAATATTTGGAAAGTTTATAAAATTTGGATCAGTATACATATAAAGTTTGTATTTATTGGGTTCATATTTTAAAAGTTATTGAATTTGCAAATGAGGTGTTTATTCTGCCCATTAAAGAAAATAGGAAATAAAACAGATTTGCTTTTAATCTTTTGTTACCGCAATGGATGTACACCCCAGCCACTGCCCCGTGGGCCAGGGGGACAGCGTGGCGCTGTGGTGCTGGTGTGGCAGCGAAGGGGAATGACATGTGGGGCCAGGGGGTGTGGGAGAGGAAAAATCCCAAAAAGATTGGGTGCGCCCGCGGGGATTCGACCCCGGGCCGCTTGGCTTGCGCGGAAGGGAGCGATACCAGTGCGCCTCTGCTGCGTTTTGTTCAGATACTGCGGCTGACTGAAGATATGGCACAACCTCGACAGTTAACTGAACTTCTGACAGAACGATCCTTACTGAACCTGACGAGCAACACAGAGATCGACGGCAACACGCCGGTGCACGACGGGGTAGGGGGGCTCGCGATGACCGTGTGGGTGCGCTGGGCGCCGTGCGCGTGCGGTGCCGTGGAAGCGCACGGTGCAGAGGAAGGCGAGGGAGGGGAAGACGACCAGAGGGCTCACCTCGAGGATTCGCTGTAGAGGTTCAGGTTCAGGCGACGGGCAGCGGACTTCTCCGGCACGGCGCGGCCGCCGTGTTGCCTCCCGGCAAACGACGAGGTGACGGTGAGCCTCGGGGTACAACCACGATTCCATTCCCGCCATCCATTACTCCTCGAGGTGAACAGATTGTGGCCGCGAAGAGAGGGCAGTGGTGCTCACGGTGGTTGGGTTTCAGGCATGTTCAGGTTCAGAGAAAGAGCAATTTGGAGATGAGATCGAGGGGGGAGAGAGGGACTGGCGGCGATGGAGGGTTAGGGCTAGGGTTTGCGGCAGGAGGTGGGCGCCGTGGCTAGTTAAGGAGAGAGGGGGCCAGTACGGCATGCCATCGAGCGGGTGAAGGAGGCGATAGACGGTTCTGTGGCGTTCGTACAGGTGACATCACCGAGGAAGAAGACAATCGTGAAGGGGTACTGGGCCAGGGAAGGTTAGATGGGCTGGGCTGGTTAGGGCTGCTGCCTCTCCCTTTCTTTTGTTATTTTGTTTTTTTTTTTTTTTGTAGCTTTGCTTTTGGAAGAAAAGGTTAGGGTTTTGGCTATAGAAAAATTTGAGAAAAACTTAGTTAAGCCTTTTAGGTAATTAGGAACCACATTGCATGCTTGGATTCCAATTATTTGAGATTTAGAAATATGTTTGTATTTGAAGCCAATTTGGGAGATTTTCATATTAATGAACCATTAAGGAAAAGAAGCATGTTTATAGGGTAGCCCCTATGAATTTAAAATTAAAATTAGTTGGTTGAATTGATAATGTTTATAAAGTGGTTATGACCCAACTTGGGTGCTGTTTGGAAAACAAACCAAATTGATTGAAATTTGCAATATTCATTAATATTAGTAAAACAAGCAATTTCAATAGGGTTTCCCCTAGGGTTTAGAATGATTTAAGGAATTCAAATTAGTGGTGAATTTCATTGATTCAAAAGATTAAAGATTTTGAGGATTGGTTTGAATTTGAAATGATTTAGAGTAATTGCTTGAATTAATTGATTGGAAAATTGGTTTGATTAAAGCAACAAATTGAGAAGTGAAAAACAAAGAATAAAAGGGGTGTTTTTATTTGTTATTTTGGTTCCAAAAGTTGTAACAGAACAAGTATGAAAACAAGCATTTGAAATTGTTTGACTTTCATGGTGAAAAACAAAGAATAACAGATGCAACACAACAGAAACAAATGCAACAATATGATGACATGATGCAATACTTAAATAAACAAGAAATCAAACATTCTATGGGGTAGTTTTCATACTTGGGATGTTACAACACACACCTTTCTGTTTGTGCACGACATACAACAAGTTTACTAAACAAATAAAAAAAAATACGACTGTCCTCAATTATTCATGCTCTTAAGGTGTTAGTAGAAGTGAGGATATTATCCACGCAGGAGATTGAACTTAAGAGCCAATCAAATGAGCAGATAGCAAAAATTTTGCGTGAGGAGGAGATAAAATGGTATCAACATTCTAAGGCTAAATTCATTCTGGAAGGATATTCGAATACTAGATACTTCCATAGTATTGCCAATGGCAGACGCAGGAGAAACGTTCTCGTTCTTTGGTACATGATGACGGAACGATTGAGGGTCCTGAGCAGCTTAAGTCTTACATCACTAATTATTATAAATGCTTGTTCAGAGTGCTCGAGGAAGGAAACTTCTCTATGGATGAATCACGAACAAATTCTATCGCCCAGGTCTCAGATATGGAAAATATCTTACTTACTTCCCTATACTCGGAGGATGAAGTAAGAAAGACATTTTTCCTAATGGAACACAACAAAGCCCCTTATTATGATGGTGTCCTGGCTGATTTCTATCAGAACTTCTGGAACATTATCACGTTCGACCGTCTCGAATTTTTCAGTTGTCTATATGTATGAATACACACGTACTATGGTTCACACCCAAACAGTGTTTGGAAATAACTTACTCTATCGATTGCTAGAATAATAGTAATAAAAGGCGTGGTTTAAGTAACTACTAAACAAGAACAAAACTAAATTATATAAAGTAAAACAAAACTAAAAGTAAAATTGTGAGAACTAAACAAGGGCCGCTACATGGATAAAGGCGGAGCCCCCTATACAAGTGTGCCATGAGTTTCCTTAGGCAACGACCCACTCATAACCACTAGTAGGCCAGATTATAGGCGATGTGCATACTATCACTAATAATTAAGGGTCTTCTCATGGATGCGGTATTGGTTCTACGATACTCCGTTCTTCTCGTGTTGATGGTCGCCAGAAAGGAGGGAGTACTTTCTGTCACTATTTCTCCACTCAATACTCCATGCATTGCACCAACACTAATTACCTTTCATAACCCGTAGGCAATATATTATGAGGTGCACATCTCACAGTAGTATGAAGATCATCACTACATAATATATAGTTCAAGACTAAAAACTCCCTCTTTCAAGTAATAATGAAACTAGGGATCATTCGTATACCCAACTGAACTACTCAAGAACGAGGCACAAGACATCATAGCATCAACAATCTTCTCCACCGAATGTTTCGTTCAGAAGAAATTTATTTGGTCCGAGGCAAGCATCTTGGAATGCTTTTCTCATGCGGCTTGCTCTGTTCAGCTGATGAAAGGTTCAGAGAAATTTCAATGGAATCTCAACAAGAATGGTAATTTCTTGGTTCATGCTATTTACAAAGCATTTCTCCAATATGATGTACCGATTGATAATAATAAAAAAATTTGGAATATGAAGATCCCTCTTAAAACTAAGGTGTTTGTGTGATATTTTCGACGAAGTGTAATTATTACAAAATATAAACTTGCAAAACACAATTGGCACAAAAATAAAAAGTGTATCTTGTTAACATGACGAGATCATTAAGCATTTATTCTTCCAGTGTAAGTTTACCGGTCTATATGGTCGGCCATCCAAATGGGTTATATCTTCACTAGTAGAAACAAGGCCATACGATTTTAGCTATAGTACCTAATCAACTACAAACCGGTAGAAATGGGTGTCTTGTTCCAGTTCGAACGGGGAGGGGCGCTGGGCAAGGCTAATACCGGTTCGCTACACACCTTTGGTACCGGTTTGTGGCTAAAACCAGTACCCAAAGGGTGTGGCAACCGTCCTCCTGGTGCGAGCACATTTGGTACCGGCTTTAGCCACCAACCGGTACCAAAGGTGTGTGACAAAGAGGCGTTTGGCAACCGTTCGTCTGGCCGAGCACATTTAGTACCGGTTGGTGGCTACAACTGGTAGAAAATAGTCGAACCGTTTTGCCTCCCGCGCCTATGAGTTCGCGAATTGCTACAGTACAGTGCTATTTCTCTCTGTTTCTTCTCTGTTTCCTCCTCTCTTATCTTCTTCCCATAATCCACCAATAGATCAAATAATCACTCTTGGTTTGCACCCTGTTCCTGTACATGGCACGAACATGCTCACCGTCGTCTACACCAACGATAGCGCCAAGATGCCGGGCTATCTTGCCACATTAAAAGGATGGGCTGAAAGCCGACGGATCAAGAGAAATTCATCGGGCTTGATCTTGAGTACACGCGCGATGGGAAGGATGTTGCAGTCATCCAATTTTGCTTTAGGAAGAATATCTTGGTCTTCCAATGGGCAAGGTACGTTTTGGGCCTTGATCCATTCATCATAGGTTGATGAAAATTGCATAGGATAGAAATCTGATCCCCATTTGAATCATATTTGAATCATATATGCGCGTGATGTATAAAATATTGCATAGGTTTATTATGATCGAAATTGCATAGGATAGCAACATGTCCGATCCCCATTGAAATCATATATCTGTGACATAGGTTTATATATAGTTCATGCATGTGGGGGCAGCTTGTTGCATATGGCAAATCCATGTTGCAATATGCAGGTCATTGTTGCAGTAGTAATTAACAAGAAGTAATAAGAAGTAGCTTATTGTTATGATTCTTAATTAACAATTTGTTCCATGCTAACTTTTTGTTGCAGTAGTAACAAGTAGTGTCCAACCCTCATGGACTTCCTTTGCCGCAACGGCATTCGTTTTGTTAGTGTTGATACAAACAACGACAAGATCAAGATGAGGAAAAGCTTCAGAATTGAGATACCGGCTGCCTGCCACATTGATATCCAGGAGATATTCAGGCCTCGGCATGAAAGGACTTCAATGGCTCATATGGCAATGGATTTGATCGACGACTGGTACGGTGATATGAAAAACAAGATCGAGAACCACAAGGAGTGGGAGACGACCCCAATTCACGGCAAGAACATTGAGTATGCCGCCATAGATGCTTACGTTTCATACGAGTTGTACCGCATTATTCGAGTCGTCAACCTTGGACAGCGTCACCTCGCACAGGCTGCACCAGCAGTTGATGATGATGACGATTCAGACGACTCCTATGATGTGTAGTAGTGCTTCGGGTCGATCATGTGTGATCTCTATTATGTATAGTACTTATATATATATATATATATATCTCTATGATGTAGTACGGGTCTCCTGTGGTCTGTAGTTCGAGTACTTTTATATGAATCTATATTTATATGTTCATGTTAAAGTATGATGTGAGCAAGATTTCATTGTGATCTCTATATATTTCTCTCATGTTTGCATTGGTGAACAATAGTACTAGCACTAATATGTAAGCAAGTTGAGAAATAACCGAACACAATGGCGCAGAGATTTATCCCAAAGTTCAGTTTCCAATGGAAGCTAATCTCCGTTGGGTTCCAACAGTACTAAAAATTCTATGATGGATGTCATTAATTCTATGATCTATGTATTCTCTCTTTTCAACCCCATTAGAAAGACATCATAGGACTGGTTTATTAGTATAAGACTGGTTTTTCTACAACGGGGCTAGGGTTTCATCAGAGAGGGACTCCGGGGTTGGGATCCCACCACAAGATAGGAGGTTCCATAACATGTGTATTATGGCCAAATACATGGCATAGTTTGTTATAATGAGCCCATATTGCACACAAACATGCATCTTGGAAGCACGGACAATGTTGACGAAGGAATTTATTTTTTCAACTGAATAAAAAACCATTTTCCATTTTCGGAGTGTCAGAAATGTTTTTTTTGTGAACGACCTACCACAAACATGCTGCAAAACTTTGGGGATTAATTTTTTTAACATGCTAGGACATGTGATATAACCAAGTAAACAATCTGTTTTCTAAGAAAAGATTTCCATCTAGCTCTTTTGAAAATCACAAGTTTCTGCCGATTCAGTTGGAAACGGGACAAATTTGAATTACAGGTGCCTCGTAATTTGCTCATAAATTTTGGAAAAAATCATTTTTAGATAATCAACTACCTATTTCAATAGAGATCCACAGTGAGTTGCTGAATATACAACCACTAGCTAAGAACGGTCATGCCCGCCGTCTTGACTTTCTCCTAAAACGGGCTGAGAAAATTCCAGTAAATTCAAAAAAAACCTAAATAACGCGAGACCTTCGCCTGGTGTCATTATATATGTACTAGTATCCACCAAAAATATTAAACTTAGAATACGACAGTTCTGTTGAAAAAGTGTTCACAAAAAAGATATATCTCCTCCTAACATTCTAGGGTTTCGGTTTAAATGACGGGTGTTATGGCGAAATACATGGCATAGTTTGTTATAATGATCCCATATTGCACATAAACATGCATCTTGGAAGCACAGACAATGTTGACGAAGGAATTTATTTTTTTAACGGAATAAAAAAACTATTTTCCATTTTCAGAGTGTGAGAAATGGTTTTTTTTTGTGAACGACCTACCACAAACATGTTGCAAAACTTTGGTGCTTAATTTTTTTTAACATACTAGGACATGGGATATAACCAAATAAACAATTTGTTTTCTAAGAAAAGATTTCCATCTAGCTCTTTTGAAAATCACAAGTTTCTGCCGATTCAGCTAGAAACGGGACAAATTTGAACTACAGGTGCCTCGTAGTGTGCTCATAAAGTTTGGAAAAAATCATTTTTAGGTAATCAACTACCTATTTCAATAGAGATCCAGAGTGAGTTACTGAATATACAACCCCTAGCTAAGAACGGTCATGCCCGCCGTCTTGACTTTCTCCTAAAACGGGCTGAGAAAATTCCAGTAAATTCAAAAAAACCTAAATAACGCAAGACCTTCGCCTGGTATCATTATATATGTACTAGTATCCACCAAAAATAGTAAACTTGGAATACGACAGTTCTGTTGAAAAAGTGTTCACAAAAAAGAGCTATCTCCTCCTAACATTCTAGGGTTTCGGTTCAAATGACGGGTGTTATGGACAAAAACATGGCATAGTTTGTAATAATGATCCAATATTGCACACAAACATGCATCTTGGAAGCAAGGACAATGTTGATGAAGGAATTTAATTTTTTAACTGAATAAAAAAACCATTTTCCATTTTCGGAGTGTTAGAAATGGTTTTTTTGTGAACGACCTACCACAAACATGTTGCAAAACTTTGGTTCTTAATTTTTTTCACATACTAGGACATGGGACATAACCAAATAAACAATTTGTTTTCTAAGAAAAGATTTCCATCTAGCTCTTTTGAAAATCACAAGTTTCTGCCTGTTCAGTTGGAAACGGGACAAATTTGAACTACAGGTGCCTCGTAGTTTGCTCATAAATTTTGGCAAAAATCATTTTTTAGGTAATCAACTATCTATTTCAATAGAGATCCACGGTGAGTTGCTAAATATACAACCCCTAGCTAAGAACGGTCATGCCCGCCGTCTTGACTTTCTCCTAAAACGGGATGAGAAAATTCCAGTAAATTCAAAAAAAAACCTAAATAACGCAAGACCTTCGCCTAGTGTCATTATATATGTACTAGTATCCACAAAAAATACTAAACTTGGAATACGACAGTTCTGTTGAAAAAGTGTTCACAAAAAAGAGCTATCTCCTCCTAACATTCTAGGGTTTCGGTTCAAATGACGGGTGTTATGGCCGAATACATGGCATAGTTTGTTATAATGATCCCATATTGTACACAAACATGCATCTTGGAAGCACGGACAATGTTGACGAAGGAATTTATTTTGTTAACTGAATAAAAAAACATTTTCCATTTTCGGAGTGTCAGAAATGTTTTTTTTTGTGAACGACCTACCACAAACATGTTGCAAAACTTTGGTGCTTAATTTTTTTAAACATACTAGGACATGGGATATAACCAAATAAACAATCTGTTTTCTAAGAAAAGATTTCCATCTAGCTCTTTTGAAAATCACAAGTTTCTACCGATTCAGCTGGAAACGGGACAAATTTGAACTACAGGTGCCTCGTAGTTTGCTCATTAATTTTGGAAAAAATCATTTTTAGGTAATCAACTACCTATTTCAATAGAGATCCATAGTAAGTTGCTGAATATACAACCCCTAGCTAAGAACGGTCATGCCCGCCGTCTTGACTTTCTCCTAAACGAGCTGAGAAAATTCCAGTAAATTCAAAACAAATCTAAATAACGCAAGACCTTTGCCTGGTGTCATTACATATGTACTAGTATCCACCAAAAATGGTAAACTTAGAATACGATAGTTCTGTTGAAAAAGTGTTCACAAAAAAGAGCTATCTCCTCCTAATATTCTAGGGTTTCGGTTCAAATGACGGGTGTTATGGCCAAATACATGGCATAGTTTGTTGTAATGAGCCCACATCACACACAAACATTCATCTTGGAAGCAAGGACAATGTTGACAAAGGAATTCATTTTTTTAACTGAATAAAAAAATAATTTTCCATTTTCGAAGTGTCAGAAATAGTTTTTTTATGAAGGACCTACCACAAATATGTTGCAAAACTTGGGGTATTAATTTTTTTAACATGCTAGGACATGTGATATAACCAAATAAACAAACTGTTTTCTAAGAAAAGATTTGTATCCAGCTCTTTTGAAAATCACAAGTTTCTGCCGATTCAGTTGGAAACGGGACAAATTTGAACTACAGGTGCCTCGTAATTTAATCATAAATTTTTGAAAAAAATCATTTTTAGGTACTCAACTACCTTTTTCAATAGAGATCTGCGGTGAGTTGCTGAATATACAACCCCTAGCTAAGAACGGTCATGCCCGCTGTCTTGACTTTCTCCTAAAACGGGCTGAGAAAATTCCAGGAAATTCAAAAAAACATAAATAACGCGAGACCTTCGCCTGGTGTCATTACATATGTACTAGTATCCACCAAAAATAGTAAACTTGGAATACGAAAGTTCTGTTGAAAAAGTGTTCACAAAAAAGAGTTATCTCCTCCTAACATTCTAGGGTTTCGATTCAAATGACGGGTGTTATGGCCAAATACATGGCATAGTTTGTTATAATGAGCCCATATAGCACACAAATATGCATCTTGGAAGCACGGACAATGTTGACGAAGGAATTTATTTTTTTAACTGATTAAAAAAAACATTTTCCATTTTTGGAGTGGCAGAAATGATTTTTTTGGGAAGGACCTACCACAAACATGTTGCAAAACTTGGGGGCTTAATTTTTTTAACATGCTAGGACATGTGATATACCCAAATAAACAATCTGTTTTCTAAGAAAAGATTTCCATCCAGCTCTTTTTAAAATCACAAGTTTCTGCCGATTCAGCTGGAAACGGGACAAACTTGAATTACAGGTGCCTCGTAATTTGCTCATAAATTTTGGCAAATATCATATTTAGGTACTCAACTACCTATTTAAATAGAGATCCACAGTGAGTTGCTGAATATACAACCCGTAGCTAAGAACGGTCATGCCCGCCGTCTTGACTTTCTCCTAAAACGGGCTGAGAAAATTCAAGTAAATTCAAAAAAAAACCTAAATAATGCAAGACCTTCGCCTGGTGTCATTACATATGTCCTAGTATCCACCAAAAATAGTAAATTTGGAATATGACAGTTCTGTTGAAAAAGTGTTCACAAAAAAGAGCTATCTCCTCGTAACATTCTAGGGTTTCGGTTCAAATGACGTGTGTTATGGCCAAATACATGGCATAGTTTGTTATAATGAACCCATATTTCACAAAAACATGCATCTTGGAAGCACGGACAATGTTGACGAAGAAATTTATTTTTTTAACTGAATAAAAAACCATTTTCCATTTTCGGAGTGTTAGAAATGTTTTTTTTTGTGAAGGATCTACCACAAACATGTTGCAAAACTTGGGGGCTTAATTTTTTTTAACATGCTAGGACATGTGATATAACCAAATAAACAATTTTTTTTGTAAGAAAATATTTGCGTCCAGCTCTTTTGAAAATCACAAGTTTCTACCGATTCAGTTGGAAACGGGACAAATTTGAACTACAGGTTCCTCGTAATTTGCTCATAAATTTTGGCAAAAAACATTTTTAGATACTCAACTACCTATTTCAATAGAGATCCACGGTATCAACTTCTTTCTAGGGAGTTTCATGACAGGCACTCCACTTCGGGGTGTGACCTACTTCACCGGTATCAACTTCTTTCTAGGGAGTTTCATGAGTTAGAGCTTAAAAGTAATAGATCAGACAAGAGTTAGCTTATGGATGTCTCATATTTGGATGTCTCTCATTTTTCTAATCGATTTAGACATATTATTTGTGCAATTTAAATTTATGGAATTGCATATATGAATTATTCAATATTAAATGGAAAGGGACAAATAAGTTAATTATTATTTCCATTTAAGAATATTTTAATTCAAAATATTATTAAAGATTCATTTCTTTTTATTTAAATAATTGTTTTGATTCATAAAATAAATGTGTCTGACATCATACTCTACGGGTTAATAGGATTGATATCATACTATTGTCAGGTAAGTATCTCTTCTTTATAGGTAGCTCATAGGAAAGGAACTACGAAGTTAAGCGTGCTAGTGCGAGAGTAGTGTGAGGATGAGTGATCTCTACGGGAAGTGTTAGTATAAGGGAGTAAATTAGATTGAAATTAAGAATGGTGGGTGATAAATGTGAGTTTAAGAGGTTAAACAATAGGAATAAATAAAATAAAATAAAATAAATTTTTTGGGAAAAAATCGAAAAAGAGAAAAAAAAAAACGAAAAACCTTTGGTACCGGTTCCTGTACGAACCGGTACCAAAGGAATACGGACCGCGGCCTCTCCTCTTGGGCCACATGATGGCCCATTTAATACCGGTCCATACGCGACCGGTACTATATGGTGGTGGGCCTTTAGTACCGATTAATTAGTACCGGTTGTCCAACCGGTACTAATTGGGCTCTGCACAACCGGTACTAATTGGGCTCTAAAACCAGTACTACTAGCCCGTTTTCTACTGGTGCTTACTTCCTCCTAGCACCGGCGTTGAGGCTGCTGTTGCAGTTGCGGTTATGTCTACGCAATGAGTTGCACGGAGGCAAGGCGGGTGTCAAGGGTCAATTCACACATGCATGCATGTTTGTTGGGAGGAACGACAGAGATCTCCGATTGGCCATTTCTTTCCTACTCGGAAGGTAGCGTTTGTATGAGTGAAGACCACCCGTCCAGTAGAGCTTGTACCATGCAATAATGCGGTCTGCAGCCACGGGCAGCAGAGAAACAGACATCCGGTATCTGCCACGGCCTCATGATTTTCAGCTTCTGGATGGTAGCCTGCTAGCTGCCCAAGTAGCCCATCCATTACAGAGATGCATGCACGGCACCATGGAACGGCTCGGGCTGGTCCGTCTCGCCGCGGCGACTGCGGTGTTAACGTCTTGATTGATGTGTCGCCTGCTCGGAAAGCGTATATATATCTGTCGGCCCGCTGTCGAGCGTCGACCTTGACGTCGAGATGTGCACTGGCGTTAGGTTTGGTCGCATGCCGGTGTCCGCACTGGCGTTTACAGTACAACATGGATCCGTGGATTAACCACGATGGCCCAGATGCATGCATGGAACGCGCGCGTGGAGGCAAAAACGCAGATGCACCTGTAGAATTGTACTCCCTCCATTCCACAATACTCTACATCCTAGAAATTTTAAGACAAATTAGCAATGCTCTTTAATAGTACTAGTAAGTATATAAACACCCAATGCATGTCACATTAGCATTAATAGCACCCAATAGAAAAAGAGAGAGATTGCTTAGGCTTTTATTGTCGCTGGTTACCAAGGAGAAAATTAATGCTTAGAACCCAGAATGTAGAGTAATATGGAACAAAATACTAGTCTAGAATGTAGACTATTATGGAACGGAGGGAGTATTCCGTATGACGATAGTGTGAGACCGAAGCACGTGCTTGACATGTGACGCACGCGCGTGGGTACCGGCCATCTTCCGCTCAATCCGTCTTAAAATAATTGACTCAAGTTTATCTAAATATTGATATATGTATTGGCTATTAGGCGGAAACGATACCCCTGTTGAGGGATTCGGGTACGTGTTATATAGGGCTAGAAAAAGTCCCTGGCCGGTGGGCATACAAAGGGGGTATAGGCTACGGTCGAGTACTACTCCATCCATATTATCTTTACTATTAAATGCGAGTTGGACGTATGTTGGTACGTCCACTCCCATCGTCCGCCTCCGCAGAATCTGCCTCGCCTGCTCGCTCGCTTCCCGGCAATCTCGCGACTGCGTTTGATATGGCGTCGCTTTGGTATGGAAAGTTTATGACATATCTCAAATAAAAATTGACCTTCACGGGTGGGAACACCGAATCCCCATTGAGCGATTTTTCAGCCACCGGGTACTAGGGTTCGAATGCGCCGCCGGTTCCTCCCCACCAAGTTACGCCGCCGCAACCTCACACGACGCCTCTCCTATACAACCGAAGTCGACCCCCCTCCAAGGCTTCTACAGGCGTGAGACCATGGTCTGGGCCGCCTCCCTGCAAGTCCTGTCGACAGCCTACAGGTGTGGCGCGCTCTCCATGGCCTGCATCGAGTCGCCGACGCCGCCTCCTGTGCACCGTGGTAGAGTAAGGTTGTCGTTCTATTCACCGTGTAGGCTGAGGTGCACGGTCGGACAGACTACTGGCCCGTCCGTTGCGCAGACAGGGGAGTAGATGGACGCAGGATGTGAAGCAATGCCCAATCCCGTGCGCTGCCGGCCGTCACCCCGCCCTATGTCCCGATGGCACGGGTCCTTCCGCGGCCGCCCCTACTTTCTCCGGACGACGTGCTCTCTCTGGTCGCCGCGTCCCCGGCCTCCTGCTCCCCCGCGTGTTAATCTCGCCGGCGGTTGCACGTTCGTCGCCCTCGCAGCCTTCAGATCCAACCCCGCGTCCAGGCCGGCGTCCTTCGTCGAAACTATGGTCAAAGCTAAAGACGTTGTCATGTTCTTGAAGTCCTACTTCACGTAAGCCCTTTTCCCATCTCCACTCAGTCCTCAAATCGTGTTGTTGCTCTGATCTGTTCATCCATATGCAGTACCAAGTCAGCACAGGGTTGGTTCAACTTTGAATTGCAAGATGGTTTTGTTGCTTTTTTTAGCATCTCCACCAATAATAGCAGCTACTGAAAACGGGTTCGTTTTGGAACACCAGGGCAGGCAGTGTGTGACTGCGCCTATCCATTTTGCCCTTTCTGAATTTAGTGTTAAGTTTTCTTTAATTTGGCTCAGGTAGATGTTGTCAATACATGCAAGCTTCAAAGAGCTTATCTAGACCTACTGGAAATGTGTTCACGAATTCTGAGCTGCAATCCATATTTTGAGCGTTACCGGTATGCATTGGGCTTGGAAGACACTCCATTGAAGTTGAAATGCTGTTTTTGTTCTTGGGCAGTGCATACTCACTTGTGGAGATTAAATGAAGCTTCTGAAGAACTTTAATTCACAATAATTTTTACTATGGTGCCTTTCATAACCGAATAAGAACTATGTGTTTTCTTATTGTAGAGTACAAGGATCCATACAACTTGTGGTTGCTTTAGCGTGTGAATGTGTTCTTCCTGGACTTGGACTTTGCAACTATGATATGGTAAGAGGTGACATTCTTTCTGAACTGAATGTATAATCTCTTGAAGGGTAGTGCAATTGATATGCTGATGGATACATCTAGCTTGAATTTACTCATCAATATAGAAGTTCTTTAGTGTTCATCCAGTTTTTGAACCATGTGATGAATCAAAATTTAACCATAGTGCACTCGTCTAGGTGTTACTTTAAAAAACAATAATGAGTTGCTATTGTTTTGACATTGGTTACTACAACTCTAGCAGGTCGTCATTGCATTTCTGTAATCTCTCGATTCCAAGGTAGAAGCTCTTGCAAGATCCAAGTTGCAAGTTCTGATTGATGGTGGCATAATGAAAATCCAAGTAAATAAAGCAACAGAGAAGAAGTGAGGGCCTTTCGCCATCGCCGCTCTCTAGCAACACATGTAAGCAGAGTGGCTTCCGCGCTCCGATGATATTTTAATTTGTTGTGTACGGATGTTAATAAAAAATAATGGTGAAATTAATAAAATTGAAGATTGAGTACGGCGCTATAGAGGCTGGAGAGGGCAGCCGCTGAAGGGCTTGGCCCACTATTTTAAAAATTGGTCAGTATAGAAACGTGTGCAACTTCTTTTGTATGTAATACAATTCAGAAGTAGAAGAATGCAAAGTAATTCAGCCTGTATCATTTGGGATATTTTGTTTTCTCCTACATTTCTCAGAGTATTTAGTTTTCGACATTGACATGCATGTAAACCATATATGTTCATGCCATACTATCTCAAAACGTTTAATTTCCGGTTCTTTAGTCTTTGCATTGTGTAAATTGTTTAAGTTTGTGGATAAGTAAAATTTACATTGTGGACTCTTTCCATATTTACGGTTCTAATTGGTTACGATAATAAAGGCATGATAATTATTTACATTCATTGGATAAAATACGGTCAAATAACCATGTTGTCTTTACAAGTGATAAAGTAAAACTTTCTTCATCAAATTTATACTAACCTTTGTTCCTGATATAAATTAATGAAGATATGAATTGTGTGCCAAACTTATATGCTCTTCAAGTGCATGCCGCTGCTACATGAACAACAGAGGCCATAGCTACCCTAGGCAGGCAAGTATATCATGCATGTACATTTGTAATCTTTGATTTCCTGCGATGTATCTTGGTGCTGCTTTCACGAGTGCAACAAGCTCATGATGGACTATATAAAAAAGAACTACACGTTGACTACTCCAGTACATCCTTGTTTCCGGCCGAGTTTGATCCATTAATCCAGGATTAATTCCTTGAAAGAATTGCCAATTGCGGTTAGCGCTCCGTTTAATGTCCGGTCATGCGCGCCTCTTTGATCCGGTCACGGCTTGCGTGGACTTTGTTTGCTTTTGATATCTCATTGATTTTCAGCCTACAATGGACAAGGATCACGGGAGCCACGTCCACGCCATCTCCTGCCACGCGGAACCTGTAGCTCTACTGGACGCATATTGTGTCACTGAAGGCGACCACGAGGCTGTTCTCGTTCGTAGCTCGCCCTGCAGCGCGGGGCCTGTCAATCGTGGCACCGGTGGAGTTCGCTCTGGGGCGCGTTTAAAGGGATAGTTGGGTGCACACTCAGCATTGAATCATGTCCACGATCGCCCGATGTTCGGTGCCATGATGGACTCAGGGAGCTGCTTCAGGAGTCAGGGTTCGGGCTCCAGGATGAATGGCCACCATTATCTCAGGTTAAAAGTTGTTGATGAATCATCATGAGGTACCATCAATAGGTTACATTATGCTGCTACCGTTCAAAATGTTTTATTATTCCTTCATAATTTCAATATGCCATCCTTTGGGAATTTTGGACGCAAGGGGTGCTATGTCATCAAAGATGATTTTAGCCTTGAATTCAAGTAAAACATGGATTTTGAACATCATGTTATCTTTTACTGTAACTAGAGAGTTGAATATTGTGTTGTTTTCTTCCGGTCTAGCAATACTAGGAATTTGTTCAATTTGTCTTGTGTACTTATATTTTTGAGAAGATAGACTAAATCTTATTAGAAAAGCTAGAGGGAGGGGGTAGGCAATTGTGGAGATAGAGGGAGATGTCATGTTACCTTGTCGCAGTGGGGGTACAAGAAGTGGCAAATGAAAATCAAATGAGCATGTGCTATGACAATCAGTAGAGGTACAAGAGGAGAGTATGCAGAAATTTCTAAATGTGCTACCACATTCGACGTGCATACATGAAATTTGAAATGGAATAACTTCTTGATCAATATTGTAGTTTTACATGCTTTTGTTGCTGGGCGTGGGTGTTTACTACTCCCTCCGTCCCAAATTAATTGTCTCAAAGTTGTTTTAATTTCATTTTCTCAGCTATACATTGTATATGTTTTCTTTCATGTTTCATGTTGTCACAAAACCGATACTTTTGGCCTCATTGAAAATATTGAGAGATAAGAATTGCATCTCATATCAACTCAAATACATGGGCTATGATGAGATACACATCGGTTTGATAAAACGGAGACCCACGATGGGGATTGACATGTTCTCTAGATAAGGGGTATTACGGAGTACAATTGTGATACTTTTGGAGTGGGGGGACTACGAAGCACAACGACGAGCGGGAAAAGAAATTTGAGATGACCGTAGCAACGTACGGGCATTCAACTAGTACCAAGAAATACATAGTTCAACAGTCCCTCTTAATCTAAACTTGCAAAAGATTTACATTACGTTTGAACTCATCTAGCCTCTTGACAGGAAGAGTTTTGGTAAATCCATCTGCAACCTGATCTTTACTGGAGATGAACTTGACTTCTAGCTTTTTTCTGCCACTCTCTCTCTCTTACAAAGTGAAAATCTATTTCTATATGCTTTGTTCGAGCATGAAAAACTGGATTAGCTGATAGATATGTAGCTCCAATGTTATCACACCAAAGACATGGGTTTTCTCTCAAAACAACACCAAGTTCTTTCAGAAGAGCCTCAACCCATATCAACTCAGCGGTGGCATTAGCTAAAGATTTATACTCTGCATTAGTACTGGAACGTGATACTGTTGCTTGTTTTCTAGCACTCCAAGATATTAAATTTGGTACAACGAAAATAGCAAAACCTCCCGTAGACCTTCTATCATCAAAACACCCAGCCCAATCTGCATATGAGAAGGCACTCAACGGAGTAGATGGAGAACATACAAAAGTTATATCAATGTTCACAGTACTTTTGATATATCTTAGAATACGTTTTACTGCAGTCCAATGAGCTGAAGTGGGAGCATGAAGATATTGACAGACCTTATTCACTGAAAAGGATAAATCTGGTCGTATAAGTGACAAATACTGAAGTGCACCAACTATACTTCTATACTGAGAGCTGTTTTCGGTATCAAGAGGTGTTCCTTCATGTAGAGACAAAGTTTCTGTTGATGAAAGTGGTGTGGGAGCTGGTTTACAATATGTCATACCAACTCGAGCTAGAATATATGTAGCATATTTTTCCTGTGTTAAAAGTAACCCATCTTGTATCTTTTCAGCCTCAAGTCAAGAAAGAAATGCAAATCACCAAGATCTTTAATAGCAAAATGTGAATGAAGATCTTGGACCAAAGCAGAAACTGCCTTATCTGAGGAGCTTGCAACTATAATATCATCAACATAAATCAAGACAAACATAGTTTTACCTGCCTTCTGATAGAGAAACAGTGAAGTGTCTGCCTTTGATGGTGTGAAACCAAGATCACGTAGTTTCAGACTGAGCCTAGAGTACCAAGCTCTAGGAGCCTGTTTTAGTCCATAAGAGTCTTGTCAAGTTTGCAAATATAATGAGGGACATCTGTATTCTCAAAACCTGGAGGTTGTCTCATATAAACCTCTTCTTCCAGAACACCATGCAAAAACGCGTTCTTGACATGTAGCTGCCGTAAACTCCATCCTCGTGAGACTGCAACAGCTAACACAACTCGAATGGTTGTAGCTTTAACAACATGGCTGAAAGTGTCCTCATAATCTATTCCATACCTTTGTGTGAATCATTTGGCAACATGACGTGCTTTATACCTGTCAATTGTGCCATCTGCATTTTTCTTAACACGATAAACCCACTTACAATCAATCAAATTTTGAGTTTTGTTAGGAGGAACAAGATGCCAAGTCTTGTTATCAAGCAAAGCATCATACTCATCCTCCATTGCTTTGCGCCACCTTGGATCATCAAGTGCTTCGGTCAAATAACTAGGTTCACCTGTAGAAGCAATAAAAGCATGGAGAGTAGGAGTTTTATAAATGCGTGGCTCCTTCCCATACCGTACCGTGCCATCATCAAATTTTCTGGGTTTTTGGACTCCAAGTTGTAGACGTGTTCTAACTCCCATAGGAGAAGCAACAGGCGTGCTCGGCGCAGAGGATCCCAGAGAATCATCACTGGATTCCGCAGGGGACCCTGGCGGTGACGTGGCGGCGTCGGAGTCGCTCTCGTCGATGTCCGCACATGTGTGCGCGGGGACAGAGGATGTGGGGGCTGATCTCCCCACTGGTGCGGTCATCTATGGTTTAGGCCCCTGCATGCGGCGAAGGAGGTGCAGGGGACAGCTGGGACCTAGCACTGGCGGGTCGGGGCGACGGCGCGCACGGCCGGGGCACGTGGCAGGAGGCGAGTGGCCGAGCGGTGAGGACAAGGTCGCCCGCTCGGGGGAAGCGGAGAAATCTTCCGCGGGATATGTGCCTGAGCCAGTTAGAGCAGCACATGAATCTGCCTTAAAGAAGGGTTCTTCTTCGTCGTTTTCTGCATGTGTACCATCTTCCGAAAATGCACCATTTTGACCCGATTCTTCATCAAGTTGTTCTAAATTTTCTTCTGCTGTCTCCTCCACATCCTGAGTATGATTAGTAACAGGAATAACAGGTAATGACATATGATCATCAACAATTGCATCCCCATGAAGATTATGTGTAGATGTGATAGAACTTTGAGAAAGCAAGAGAATCTGTTTTCGGAGAAGAGCACCAGCATTTTTGTGCATGGATGCGAACGGAAAACTGTTTTCATCAAATACCACATCACGAGAAATATAGACACGACCTGTATATGGTTCTAAACACTTGACTCCTTTATGAAGAAGACTATAGCCTAAAAACACACAACGTGTAGAACGAAAAGCAAGTTTACGTCTGTTATAAGGGCGAAGATTGGGCCAACAAGCACAGCCAAAAATACGAAGAGACTCAAAGTTTGGTTTGGTGTGTAAGAGACGTTCAACAGGGGAATCAAACTTCAAGATTTTGCTTGCGAGTAGATTAATGAGAAAGGTGGCTATAAGAAAAGCTTCATCCCAAAATTTTTAAGGGCATGGATGCATATGAAAGTAAAGCAAGACCAACATCTACAATATGATGGTGTTCGCGTTCAGCAGAACCATTTTGTTGATGAGCATGAGGACAATACACATGGTGTGTGATTCCCACTTTTTGAAAGAAGGAGTTAAGTTTCTCATATTCACCTATCCAATCAGTTTGCATGGTTATAATTTTGTGATTGAATTTGCGTTCAACAAGTTGTTGGAAATTAAGAAACACTTGGTACACATCTGAACTTTTTTGAGCAAATAAATCCAAGTGAACTTGCTAAAATCATCAATGAAACTTACATAATAAGTATGCTTGCCAACAGAGGCTGGGGCAGGAACCCATATATCAGAGAATATTTGTTCCAATGGAACAATGGATACACTAGTGGATACTGGATATCGTAATTGATGGCTCTTAGCTAGTTGGCAAGAATCACAAATGTATGGGTTTATTTCTGGAGAGTGATCTAACTCATTTCTCTAATAACTTGTTGAACTATGAATGAAGAAGGATGCCCTAAGCGACGATGCCATGTAGTTGAAGATGGCTTTATTGTGAGAAAAGAATGCTTGGATGTCACCGAAGAAAATGGCACCAAGGGGTAAAGGCCACCATGACAGGGGCCTTTAAACAGAATCCTCCTTGTTGTGTGATCCTTGATCAAAAAGAAGAAAGCATGAAATTCAATAAACACATCATTATCAAGGGCAAACTTATGTATGGAGAGGATATTTTTAGAGGCACTAGGAACATGTAAAATGTGGTTGAGATGTAAAGATGCATGGGGAGTTTGCAATGTTGAGTGACAAATATGACATATAGGCATACCTTGACCGTCGGCAGCGTGAACACGGTCATGACCCTTGTGCTTCTCATGAGTGGATAGCTTGTTGAGAGCACCAGTTATGTGATCTGTAGCACCCGTGTCAGAGTACCAGTTGGTATCGACACCATAGGATACCACATTGGCGGTCTTCTCCTCACGATCACCATGGTCACCAGTAGTCCGCAGCCGAATGGCCATGGATCTTGCAGATCTGACACGTGACCTCCACGTAGAGGGTGGCACGGCGCCTGTCACGACGACGATCGCCACCACCATCGCGCCTGCCTCGATCATCACGTCGAGGTGCATCACGGCGTACGCCGTCATCGCGGCGCCGTCCGTCGTCTCTGTAGCGCCCAGCATCAGCACGGTCGTCGTAGCGACGTCGTCCATCCTCATGCTGACAGAAGTCATCACGATAGGGGCGTCCGCCGTCGCGGTCACCACGATCACCACGTTCGTCGCGGCGGCCGCGATCATGGTCATCCTGGCGTCCACGCTCGCCACCAGCTTGGCGAGAGTCATAGCCACGCCGAGCCACGTTTGCTGATGACGTGAAGGCTCCCGAGCCCTGGCCAGTTTCAGCCAGCATGGCCTGGCGTGTGTCATGAGCCCAGATCTGGCCAAAAAGATCGTCGACGCTGGTGTTGGGGTTGGCGTTGGCAGATGGGACGATGGAGTCATACGAGGAGACAAGCTGATTGAGTAGATACCCAACGAGCTCGTCTTCTTCAACAGCTTTCCCGGCGGCAGCAAGCTCGGATGCAAAGCTCTTCATCTTGGCGAAGTACCTAGCCGCCGTGAGATCGTTCTTGCATGTGTTGTCGAGGGATCTGCGTAGGCTATTGATCCTGGACCGGGAGTGAGATGAAAACATGTTTGTAATAACACTCCTTACCCCAGCTGTAGTCTCGAGCCCAACAACGTGAGCAAGCACTTCTGGAGAGAAGGAGTTGAGGAGGAACGTGAACACGAACTGATCTTTCACCACCCAGGCTTCATATGCAGGGTTTGGGACAGTGGTCTTCTTCCCGGCAACATCGGTGCTTTCAATTGTTTGTGGCGGTGCCACATCAGTGCCATTGAGAAGGCCACCAACTTGAGCACTACGGATCGCTGGAGAAACCAGGGTTTTCCAGAAGAGGAAGTTACCCCGGTTGAGCTTCTGTGACGGTGGAGATACAAGGGCAGAGGTCATGCCCGATGCAGACGAGGAAGACATCGTGATCGAGGGTCATGGGTTTGGGGTTTTTTCAGATCGGATTGAGTTTTTGGATCGTGGGTTTTGGGGTGTTTGGTTTTGCTTGTAGATCGTGGGGTTTTTGGCTTGTGGATCGTGAGGAGTCTGGTCGTGGTTGTGGCTTCTGGTTGTGGGTTTGAGAGCTTGGGTTTCTAGGGTTCTTGAGCTACACGGCGGCGGTGCAGGGTTTTGGTGTGGTGGAGTATGGCGGCTAGGTCAGGGAAGAAATTCGCTCTGATACCATATTGGCTATTAGGCAGAAACGATACCCATATTGAGGGGTTCGGGTATGTGTTATATAGGGTCAGGAAAAGCCCCTGGCCGATGGCATACAAATGGGGTATAGGCTACGGTGGAGTACTACTCCATCGTATTATACCAAGAAATACATAGTTCAACAATATGTATACCCTAAAACACGTCTATATACGTTCATATGTAGACAAATCTAAGTCAATTATTTTTGAGACGGGGAGAGTACTAAAAACTTGTGAGGTTAGTGGATTTATTAATTTAAACCTTGTGAGGTCTCAATTATATTTATCACTATGGGACAACACATCTTTACTGTGTGCCATCCTCCTTGCCACGTGCTTAATATCGGGCGTACGACAAAGGCAATCTTTGTCGTGTGCTGCACATGCACTAGTAGAAACAAAGCATTTGGTCCACAACCTTATTATGCTCTAGTCCCAGATAGGTTTTGGACCGGGAATAGAGGAGGGACTAGTCCCGGTTCAACAGCTAGGAGGCCGCACTGGACTAGTCCCGGTTCGAATAGGACCTCTACCCCCGTTTTTTCTGTCTCGAACCTTTAGTCCCGGTTTGACATACCAGCCGGGACTTAACGCTAAACCCGATCGTTTTCATGCTTTAACCGTTCAATTCCCGCATGTTCATCACTTTGGAAGTTGATTACACACCGGGAATGATCAACCTTAATGAATTTTGGAAGTTGAAACACATAATTTTTTGCGTGTGTGATTAATCACCCCGCCAGCCTCCTCTTCATGTCCACTGCTAGCTCTACTATATAAAGAGATATAGTGATCACATCCAAATGGACACCTCTTTTCTCTAATCCTCTCTCTAATCCCCGCCAAAAACCCCTGATCTCTCCCGGATGGAGCCACTCACGCGCGTACCTACATCCCGGTACTACCACTACAAAGATGAAGACGTCACCATGAACTTCAAGATCACGGTCACTCTCCGCACAACAACCTAGGAGAGGTGGATCCGAGATGTCAAGAAGCTCTACCTCGACGCCGCACCGATCAAGTGTGTTGACTCGACTGCGAGTTCACCGACGTCGTCCCAGGTATGAAACAACGTGAACTTCACCCGAGCATGCAGAGGCAGCGCGCCGCTTTCCTACAACTTTCTGTGGCGACCGACACCTTGGTGTTCCATATTTGCCGCGCTGATCGAGTGCCGCAGCTCCTCAAGGATTTCTTGATGGCCGATACCATCAAATTCTGTGGCACGGCGATCAACAACAATCAGCGCATGCTGAGTCATTACGGAATTCAAATTCCGTATGCGGTCGACCTCGAGCGGGTTATCCCGAACCCAACCAATTACAATCTTTCGAGTCTCTAGCCAATTCTACTATTGGGAAGAAGAAGGACAAGAAGAAGAAGGGAAACGCTCTGGATGATGACTGCGACGAAGAAAAAGACCTCACGGTTGGTTGGGGCGGCGTTCTATTATCGAGTCAAGTATGCCGCTCTGGACGCTCGCATAGGCTACCAAATTGCTAGGAGATGTCTCAATGCTCTGTGATCATCTCAATCCATGTCTCAATGTGTCGTTCTAGATCGTGTCAACAATATTGTCATATGTGAGACGTTTGGTTGAATAAAAAGTTATGTGATCTTTAGATTTATTTAGCCCTTATTTCCCTTCATATTGTTATCACTAGCTTCTATCCCTTTATATTGAAATACTCTCAGCTCACTTGAAGAACTAATACTAAGTCATGGAAAAAAGGTCTGGATCATTATGGTGGTTTTATGCCAACTTATATAGAAAAAGGTCCAATAATGCTCACATGGTTTGGGAAAAGTCTCTCCGGTTCAAGGTTACCTATTTTAACAATTTGGTAAAGGAAACATAATAAAATTATAAACATGATTTACTATATGTTAAAAATACACCAAGTTTTAAATTGACTGGTTCTATCTTATTCTACAAGTCAAAGGCTTCTCAAAAAGTCCAAGTTTGCACAAATTGGGTTTATGGATAAAAAACTATTACAAATACATGGTTTACAAAGATTCAGCAATAGCAAATTTGTGCCTAAGGGAAAGGCTCAACGGGGGTACAATGTACCCCACATGTGTATACGCCGACAGGATATGGTACACCGACGGGGAAGGCAACAACGCCGACAGGGGAAGACACTGCTGACAGTACCCCGATGGCCGCCGTCGGCCAGGCTCTACGCTGACGGTGGCAGGACGTCAACGTCTTGAGTTGTTCCTGTAGTGTTCCAACCCTTCACTTCTTGTTCTTCCCCTCGACCATTTTGTTCCACCCATTCATTTGTCGCCTAGAGCATCTCCACCGGCGCTCCTAACTAAAACAATGTGTGAGTCGACAAGTCACCCGATCAGAGCCAGAAGACGCTGTGAGAAACAGATTGGCGTCCCGAGAAGGAAGTGGCTGGATAACCACCCCACATCTGGCTAGATAGATCCAGGATAACCAAATAACATTACTGGTTTTAGGACCAAGTCGGAGTTAGCCATACCTCGCCTATCAAACAAGAAGCAAGGGGACCAAGAGACTACAAGTACATAACAAGATCTACCACTCCGGAAGAGTAGTAACTACACAATTCCTTGCCTTCCTCTACGCCATCAAGGGGACCTCCGCCAATATATAAGGCGGAGCCGGAGTCGGGGAAAACTTATTTTTATTTTCACATAGCAGCCCCAAAACCGCCATTAATTGGGGAACAAAACCTAACCCTGATAGACCAAACTATAACACCACAGCACACATCAGGGGTGCCTACCTCCTCCCGCTATGAGAGCAACATGCGGAGGCAGGACAACATGGGGACTCCACGGTAGGGAACATCGACCGTAGATGGAGAAAAGAGAAGAAACAATTAGAAAAATATAGACTGAGCGTAATTAACAAGGTGAAAAGGTCAACAAAAGGACAATTTGATACAAATCGTTGCTATATAGTCTCTATGATTAATATAATTAGGGTCATAGGATGTTGCACGTTTCCAACCAAACATACACACGTGTTGAACAAGATAACATATCTAGACGGTCTACGGGACGCGTGTCGGCAGGGCGGTGCATATAATTCGGCCTATCATTGACATAAACGTATTGGCCATCCATGGGACCGCTGTTAATTTAGAAAACAAACATCATTTTGCAATCACTAGGTACCGCATCTCGCTTACTATTTGCTAAGTAATTCTGAACGGGTCATCTACCAAGTCTAATGCTAAACAAACCAATCTGCTGTGCAGATAGCTAGGTGGTCCTTTTCTCCATCAAAGTTGGACCAGTTTCATCCATGATCCATCCACCCTAACCCCTATCCGTTGGTACCACGGCGTGCCTGCTAATAATTTTCAGTATTATCTCAAGATCATTGCAATCAAAGTCATCTGATCAATTTTCATTGATCTAATTAAGCTAAGAATCAATTAATGTGACAAATATGAGCCCGCCATCTGCTCATCTACGTGTTTGCTTAACGAGACCGCACATCCATTTGGGGATTGTGTCGCCTATATATGATCATCAGGTTTTTCTGAAACTTTATCCTCATATTTCCTTTAACCTACATTTTAGCTGTAGTTTGATCAAGTCTACAAAAAACATCGATATGTATAATGTCAACCGAGCATGCATAGTTAGAGCCATCACGGGGTATAATTCATATTAACTCTAGGCATTTGATAGTTGATAATCCTAAATTTACAAGTAAATGTGTTTTTCATACATATAAGCTGCGAAAACATATTCTATTTAATTTAAATCACAATTAAGTTGGGTACATGCATGCATGTGTAGTTAGTTTGGTGTCTGCTAGCTGCTGGATCCATGCCTGACTGTCAGCGTCCACTCCATGGCCCAATTCGTAAAAGCAGAGTACAACAACAAGCTGCCCAAACAGTAGGTCCTCCGGCCTCCTCCTATTCCCATGTCTGAATACAAGATTGCGAAAGAAAAGTGAAGCTTCCAATGAATCTGATCTAGCTCCATCGCTCCTGCTCCTGCATATATCAAAACTAGCTACTGGATCTGCATGCCATCAGCACCTCTTGTCTACTGATCGAGTAGCAGCCATGAGCAACGTGTTCCACCATCGCGGAGGAGCAGAGCAAGGCCAACAGGGCGACACGGTGGTGTGCTACTTTCACTCGAGGGAGCTGCTGGTCGGCGTTTGCGCCCACTGCCTCGGGAGCGCCTCCTTCTTCTCCTCGCGTCAAAGCAGCAGGGCGGCGGCCGCGCACGCGTTCCGGTGGACGGCGCCAGCTACCTGTCAGCGCGGCCCTACCGCAGGGCGCTCCGGCGCGTGAGGACCGGCAGCATCGTGTCCGTGCTCGCGCTCGGGTCCTCCTTGCTCCACCGCCTCGACTCCTCCTCCTCTCGGCAGCACCATGCCCACGACGATGCCGGCGGCGCCAAGGGCCCGGACGACGACGACGACGACGCCGAGCCCATCGCGAGCCTCGACGGTACGTGCAACCAGGGCCGTAGAGACACAATACGTAGTACGTTGTCAGATTCGTGCCATGGCCATGCTCTGTTTTGCTCATGGGTTGAGGTGGAAAAAATACAGATTCTTTCATATCGATCAAGTTCGAGGACAACGGCAAGGCGACGTGGATGGGCGGCCAAAAGTCTGACATCCCCGGCGACGACTTCGTTGCGGCCAGGAGCTCAGACAACAAGGTACCGGAACATGCACGGACGACGGCGGTGGTGGAGCACGTGAAGCGTGGTGGGGCGACGGCGCGTTGGCGGAAGCAGGTGGTGGGGCGGCTGCTGCACCTGGCGCGGTGGAAGCGGGCGTCGGCGTCGTTGGAGCAGCAGCGGGCGAACGGGCGGGGCTGGGTCCGGAGGCTCACGCGGCGGCGCGGCGAGCGGACGTGGTAGTGACGGGCGGTGGATCAGATTCGGCGCCGATCGAGCGACCTAACGTAGGGAGGACACGTGCTCCTGTTTGTTTGTGCGTACGTCCACACCTCCAACAATCCACATAGAAATCGTATACGTACTACTCCTCATCCGATAAATAGAATAGCAAGAAAAAAAAGGTGAGAGAATGAATCCTGAAGATCTTCCCAGGTTCGTACAGATATATGTCTCCATTGGTTTTCCAGCAAGAACATGATTGTAGCGTGACTCTTACCTATCCTTTTTTATTTTACGAATTTGCTAACGCTCCTGACGCTCGAGTCTCGACATGCGGAACCGTCTGATCGTGTGCTTTAAGATTCGTATCCATTTGTGGGGCTGGATTTATTTTCCCGTCCTTTTTATTTGTGGGCCAGGTGTTGTCTTAGTCCAGCAAGCTGGGCTTTTGTCGGGCTTCGTATCCGTAGCGCTGGATCTTTGGTTCGAAACACCTACACAAACGTGAACATAATTTTACTTCGCTTATTTATTCCCTCTCGCTGATAGGTCAATTTTGCCTCCTATTTGTTCCGCCTGACTAACATATCGGTCGGCTGGCCCCTCGTTTCTTTCCTGCCAGCACTAATAGTCTTAATGTGTGTCTGTGGCCAGCCATATTGTTTGCTTTGATCCAGAAACAAGCCAAAATTAACCTCAAGCTAAAATTAGCCATACCTACCTAGCCATCCATATTCTTTGGCTAGTCGCTCGCCCATTATATTGTTATATATATAGTACCGGATGCATGTAGATGTAACTAGCTTGCATTCACGTTCGCGCACATACCATACCACATATCATGGCGGCGTCCTCCTCTTCCACCGCCTCCATCCTCATCCTCCTCCTCTGCGCCGGCGTCGCGGTCGCCCTCCCAGGCTTTCAAGATGAGGTGAAGGCTTCCTGCGCCGGCACGCCTGACCCTGTAACCTGCTTCAGCCTCCTCGCTCCCTCCGCCAACTCGACGAACACGGCCAACGAGTGTGCGTTCGCCCTACTGGCGTCCAAAGCCGCCGGTAAGCTCCTGTTGGAGGTGGACACCAGACTCCTCACCCTTTACGACACGATTGGCAAGGACGACACAGCAAGCCTTACCGACTGCCACCACAAGATCGCCGACGGTTATTTGGAAGTCAGCGGTAAGGACTTCTTCGACGACCGCGATGACCAGAAAGTGACGGTCTCGCTCGTGCGCCGCTTCATCGAGCGCGCAAAGGCGAATGACATCGTGTGGAGCTGCAACATGTGGCGCTCCCTGGGCAACAAGAATGTCAAGGAGTTAGCCAAGGGAGGCAAGGTGGAAAAATTCATGGCGGTGCTGTATGCTCTCGTCAACAAAGTCCCTGCCACTATGGATTGTTGATTAATCAGGACAGACGGACGGACGGCGGAGAGCGACACATGCAAAATAACTCCCTCCAAATATAGAGGCCGGACAATGATACTACCGTTGTTAAGTTGTTTATTTAATTTCCCACCAAATATTTATGTGCAGCCATGTATACACGCGCGCTGGTTTTTCATGCTGAGTACTTCATTGTTTGTATATGTTTCCGCATAGGCATTCATGGTTTCCCAGCTGAATATTCACCAAAAAACTGGGAAGTTATTCGGGGCGGTCTAATGGCAATGTTTCATCAATTAAAAAAAGTTAAAATTGAATTTTGGTGTCATTACGTTCTTACCTAAAAAAGATAATGCGTTGCAAATTCAGCAGTATAGACCGATATGTCTTCTTATCGTTAGTTTCAAAATTTTCACAAAAGTGGGTTCGTATTACTCAATTGTGCAAAAACTTCTCAGACCAACTCAGTCTCCTTTTATGCTGGGAAGAAACATATTGGAAGGTGTAGTTATCCTGCATGAGACCGTTCATGAACTTAAAAGAAAGAAGATGGACGGTATAATTATTAAAATTGACTTTGAGAAAGCATATGATAAAGTTAAATGGCCCTTTCTCCTGCAAACCTTGCGTATGAAATGATTTGCACCTGAGTGGCGCAAATGGATCATGCAATTTGTGCAAGGGGGTAGTGTTGGTATTAGGGTAAACGATGGTATATCGATAATTATTTCCAAACTAGAAAAGGGTTGAGCAGGGAGATCCTCTGTCTCCAGTTTTGTTTAATATTGTTGCTGATATGTTGGCCATTCTCATTGCAAGAGCAAAGGATGATGGTCTGATGGCTGGTCTTATACCTCACTTAGTGGATGGGGGCTTGTCCATCTTGCAATATGAAGATAAGACTATCTTATTCATGGAACATGACATTCATAAGGCGGTGAATATGAAATTGATTCTATGTATTTTTGAACAATTATCAGGCCTAAAAAATAACTTTTATAAGAGTGAAGTTTTTTTGTTTTGTTTTGGGAAGGCTTTGGAGGTTGAGGATCAGTATAAGCAAATCTTTGGATGTGAATCTGGATCTCACCCTTTCAAATATCTTGGGGTCCCAATTCATCATAGAAAAATTCGTAATGTAGATTGGCATCCAGTTGAAAGTCGTTTTGAAGATAAACATGGATACTGGAAAGGGAAGTTGTTATTATATGGGGATCGTCTTGTGCTGGTTAATTCGGTATTAACAAGTTTGCTCATGTTTATGCTTTCCTTTTTGGAGATACCCAAGGGATCGAGTCATGAAAAAGGCTTGATTTCTATAGGTCTCGTGGTTTTTTGCAAAGTGACGAGAGTAATCGCAAATACAGGTTGACAAAATGGAACATAATATATAGACCGAAAGATCAGGGTGGGTTAGGTGTAGAGGTACTTGAGCTGAAAAACAAGTGTTTGCTCAGTAAAGGCTGTTCAAACTGTTACATGAAGAAGGTGTTTGGCAGGAAATATTGTTAAACAAATAGTAGCTCAAGTAGAGGCACAACCTAGGGATTCCCCTTTCTGGAAGGGACTCATGGGTGTCAAGGATGAGTATTTTCTAACAAGCTCATTTCGGGTAGGCAATGGGGAGACAACAAAGTTCTGGGAGGATACCTGGTTAGCTAAAACCCCCTTAAAAGACCAATATCATGTTCTTTATAACATTGTGCAACATAGAAATGTGACGGTTCATATCGTGTGACATAGAGCCCCTCCTCTAAATTTAGGATTTAGAAGATATGTTGATGTGAACAAATGGGATATGTGGTTTTACCTTGTTTTAAGGCCGATGGAGGTTTCTCTTTCTGATACTCCTGATTGTTTTCATTGGAATTTAACCAGAAATGGTTGGTTTACGGTTAAATCTATGTATGATGATTTAATGAATGGACATACTAGGTTTCTTAAAACATGTGGAAATTTAAAAAAAAAACTCTGAAAATAAAAAAATTTATGTGGTTCCTTGATAAAAAAATCTTGCTTACTAAAGATAATCTAGCAAAGAAGAATGGGAAAGGTGATACTCATTTTTCTTTTTGTGGGAATGAAGAGACTATTGAACATCTTTTTATTTCCTGCCCATTTGCTAAACTTTTATGGCGTGTGATTTTCTGTACCTACAATATTCCACCACCGTCCAATGTGACTAACATGTTTGGTAATTGGCTGAACGAAGTGGATGTAAAGACCAAAAATAGAATTTGTATCGGCATCTCGGCTATGTGTTGGTCTTTATGGATTTGTAGGAATAATCTTGTTTTTAACAGAAAACAATCTTTTCATGTATTACCGGTTATCGATATGGTGGTTTACTAGATCCAGTTATGGGTTTTCCTTATTTCTTCGGACCAGCGCAAACTTATGGTGGATGGATGCACGAGGCTACTTTCGATGGCACATGATTTTTTCTCCCGTGTCATACGTGGAAGCATATTTCTAGACTTTCGTGGTTTATAGGTCTTTTTGCTGGTTTATTTCGGTGTGGTCTTTATCAATTGTCTTTGTATATGAGAAGATGTAAATGGTTCATACATTTACTCTTTTTAATAATAAATAAACAGATGTATGCATACTCGATGCAGAGGCTGGGGACCCCCCATTTTGAAAAAAAAATTAGGAATTAGCGGACGGCACCAGCTACCTGCCCATTGTGGCCGCTCGAGCGCGTGAGGACCGGCATCATCGTTGCTGTGTTGGCACGCAGGTCCTCCTTGCGCAATGGCCTCAACCCCCCTCCTCCACGGTGAAGACTTCGGCAAAAAGGGCCCGGGCGGACGACACCGACTCCACCGCAAGCCTCGACGGTATACAGACACAATAGTTATTGTCAGATTCATACCATGCCCTGTTTTTGACAAACGAAATATAATTCATTTGTACATATACATGTCTGCATTTGTTATTCCACCAACAATTTCTCATGTTACGACTCCGAACTACCTAACTTAATTTAGACAACTTCTCCATTTTATGCCAGTGGGTGTGAGGGCTCATCTCTGATCTACTACCATGTTACTTTCAATTTTTTTTTTTTGATATAACAGAAAGATTAAGGGATCTTTAATTGTTGGGACTTGATGTCTACACACGCTTCTATTCTTGTAGACAGTGTTGGGCCTCCAAGTGCAGAGGTTTGTAGAACAGCAACAAGTTTCCCTTAAGTGGATCATCCAAGGTTTATCGAACTCGGGGAGGTAGAGGTCAAAGATATCCTTCTCAAGCAACCCTGCAATTAAGATACAAGAAGTCTCTTGTGTCCCAACACCAATATCCTTCTCAGGTATATAGGCGCACTAGTTCGGCGAAGAGATAGTGAAATGCGAGTAATATGGATGGTTATAAGTAATAATAGCAATCTGAAATAAATCTGGCAGCAAGCAAACATGTATCAGAACAGGCGGAAAACGGTGTTTCAATGCTTGGAAACAAGGCCTAGGGATCCTACTTTCACTAGTGAACACTCTCAACAATGACCACATAATTGAATAACTAAATATCTTCTCTTGACTATGCTAGTCTTAACTCTCTCCGGTTGGATAACGAACACTAAACATTGCGTAGGGCTTCAAAAAGCATTCCTTAAAGTAAGCATTCACATGTCTAGTTAACCCCACGCTGTCACTATGAGCGCCCTAGAAGGTACTAGACGAACACCACAATTCATAGAGGAGAAACACACGATGTGCACACTGTCACCTTCACACCGCGGGACAATGTGACTCCAAAGTTCATATTAATAAAACACTTGAGTAGCACAAGATGAAGAGTAACATCTACTTATTTAACTAGATTACCAAGCTCACGATCACATATAGATCACACCATGGGAGAGAGAGATGAACCACATAGCTACTGGTAGAGCCCTCAGCCTCAGGGAAGAACTACTCCCTCATCATCATAGGAGACATCAACGGCGATGGAGATGGTTCCGGGGGCACTTCCCCATCCCGGCAGGGTGCCAGAACAGAGATCTGTCCCCTGAAACTTGTCGGCGGCGGCGGCAGAGCTACGGATGTATTTTGTGGAAAAGGTTGATTCTCCTAGGGTTTATGCATCGGGGAGTATATATGAGCGAAAGGGCGATGCCGGGGTGGGGGAGGTGGCCAGGGGGCGTACACCACCTGGTGGCGCGGCCAATGGGGGACCCACGCCACCCCGTTGTGTGGCCACCCTATGGCCCCCCTCCAGATCTCTTTGGGACTTCTAGATGCTCCCGGGGAAAATTGGAACTTTGGGATTCGTGGTGTCCAATTCCGAGAATATTTCTAGAACAACTTTTCTGAAATCAAAAACAGCAGAAAACAGGGAACTGGCACTTGGCATCTTGTTAATAGGTTACTCCCGAAAAACGTGTAAAAATGTTATAAAGAAGGGAGAAAACATGTTGCAATTGGCATAATATTAACATGGAACATCAGAAATTATAGATACGTTGGATACGTATCAAGCATCCCGAAGCTTAGTTCCTACTCGTCCTCGAGTAGGTAAACGATAAAGCAAAATAATTTCTGAGGTGACATGCTACCACACAATCTTGATCATAATATGTCAAGTAGAGCATGTAAACTAGAATCAAATGAACTAAAGCTGTGATCTATATTTGATATCAACAAGTAATGCATAAATAAATAAGAAGAAAGAAGCATTTAATGAATCAATACTAAAAGACTATCAACCGTGCAAATTTTATTAGAGATGATTTAATCTTTCAAGAATAACAATATCATGCACGTCAAACGATCTTCACAACCCCTATTAGGATCAAGTCAAGCTTTACACATGATGCAATGCTTGAATCTTAAACTATTTGCGCACTAAAAACAAGCAAGTGTTCTGCGTTGGTACCTGGCACCGGGATGTTATAGCAAAGAGAACATTATGGGGGGTTTGGAAAGTCAATGAAAGAAAGGCTCACAAAGCGGAAAGTGGTCATTAGACAAGAGAAAGTCTTACAACCAATGCTATGCAAGGAGTAGGGATTGCCACACAACGGATGCACATAGAGCTATAAGTGTATGAAAGCTCTCCAATGGAACTAGTGGGGGTGCATCCAACTTGCTTGCTCACGAAGACCTAGAGGTCATTTGAGGAGGCTCATCATTGGAATATACAAGCCAAGTTCTATAATCTAAAGTTCCCCACATAGTTATGAATGATAATAATATGAAAATTGTCTCCAAACTTAAGTATTGGTGCTAAACATGAAGCACAAGTGTAGTATAAAGGATAGTGATGCACCCCCTCTCTCTTTGGCCTTTTTTTTCTTTTGGGGATTTTTTTATTTTATTTTATAGAACCTCACCAGTAGGGGAAACATCCTATATTACAATGAATCATCAAACTTTTAGTACTCATAACTCATAATGGAATATCTCTGATGTATCCAACTGCATGCTCTTGCCAGTGTAGAGGTATGCATAAATAACCATGAAGCTCATCATCAAGTAACATAATGGAGGTGGATGTTGTGCAGCAATATATCTCGGAATGGTTATGGAAATGCCATGAAAGGTAGGTATGGTGGCTGTTTTGAGGAAGAATATATGGGCTTATGTGTAGGATAACAAAGTCCTCCCACGGGATTTGGATGCACTGGCAAAGTTTGCACCACTGTCAATGTGAGAAAGGGAAATGCACAGTACCGAAGAGGCTAGCAAATATGGATGGTGGAAGCGCCAGGAACCGCAACATATACTCACGAGTTAAAAGATTACAGCAACCAAATCATCTTATAAGGAACAATGCAAATCACTCCAAGAGGGTCCGTGGCAGTGACAAGTCACTGTTAGCTACCCCGACCGTAGAGCGTAACAAAAGGACGATCAGAAATGTATCACTCGTAGAAATCATATACCATTGTTTCTATCAGCTAGTAACTTAAGTGTGGCATAGTTTCAAGTTTCTTAGACCAACCATTAAAAGTTTCTACTTACTAGTCCTTCCCGTTTATCCATTAAGCAAATTAATATCTCAAAACAACAACAGTGATTCAAGTGAAGCAGTTTAGTGATCTACAAGACCATGCGAATTTTTCCACTATACCAACTATCACATACGCATTTCTATGCTCAAGAAAACACGCATATGAGAACCACCTAACTACAAAAGCTAACAGCTCTGAATAAGATATGCATGAAAAACAAAGGCTAAACACACTAAAATATCTAAGCATGAATACTAAACAAATATAAGTGAAGCACGGGAGTATTCTAACGAAAAAGCGGAGCGTGTCTCTCTGCCAAACAAATATGATAAGATCCAACAATTTATTACAGCAAATAAAACCAAACAAAATGAAAACAAAAATAAGATCCGCTCCAAGTAAAGCACATAAGATGTGACCGAATAAAAATATAGTTTCACTAGAAGTTACCTGATAATTTGTCGATGAAGAATGGGATGGCTTGGGCATCCCCAAGCTTAGACGCTTGAGTCTTCTTGGAATTTGCCGGGATATACCTCAGGGGCATCCCCAAGCTTAGGCTCTTCACACTTCTTGATCACGTCATATCATCCTCTTCTCTTGACCTTTGAAAACTTCCTTCACACCAAACTTCTCACAATCTTCATTAGCAACGTTAGTGCAAATCGAAATAATAAATTCACATGGTTAAGTTTCAACACAAGCATAACACTCATAAACACATTAGCTACTATCACAACTTCTTTTAAAACTCTTTTTCTCAAAATAACACCAAAATAAAGAGATTAAGGTGCAGATGCAATTATTGGCAGATATCTGTCAAAACAGGACAGCAGGTAAAGATGATTTTTTATAAAATCTTCTGTTTCTCAAATAAAAAAAGTGTTCAACCAAGAAAAGTTGCGTATATATCCCAGGATGACGCACAAAAAAACTCAGGTCATTTTGAATTTTCTGTGATTGTATACGAACTTAACAGTGGACATCAGAAATCTGTTTCCTGCGCAGAAATCCGAAATATAGTCTCAACTTTCCACTAGAGGCTTTACTTGGCTCAACAAAGATACAAAAGAAAAGATACATCAGGGTTGCTAAGAAAATAGACAACACTCAGGTGCAAAGCACACAGAAAGAAACGACGGAAAACGGGTTGAAAACGGAGAAATAAAACGGGTTGTCTGCCGGAAGCGCTTTTCTTTTAATGCCTTTCAGCTAGGCACAATGATTTTTAAAAGATGCTCACATAAGAATAAGAGTTGAAGCACAATAAGAGAGCATCAAGAAGAAAATATAAAACACATTTAATTCTAACCCACTTCCTATGACAAAGAATCTTGTAGAAAAACAAACCAATGAAGCACAAAGTGGCTAGCAGAGGAAGGCAAAACAAGTGTAATTTCAAAATTTTCAACATAAAGAGAGGAAACTTGATATTGTTGAGATGCATAAATTTGTGTTTCCCTCTCTCATAGTAACTTTCAGTAGCATCATGAATAAAATTAACGATATAACTATCACATAAAACATTCTTATCATGAGCCATATGCATAAAAGAATTAATACTCTCCACATAAGCATAGTCATTCTTAGTAATAACAACGGGAGTAGGATTATCATAAAGAACTCGAACATGATAGAAAATTTGCATATTAAGGAGATGGTTTTGGGTAATCCCACCATAATTATGGCAAGTTTCATGAGGATTATTGTAATTATAGGCTACGTTATAACTTTCTTTATAATAATTATCAAAGACTAGAGGCATATTGAAATCATAATTAATTTTCTCCTCAGAAGTAGGTGGACTAAAAATGTCATATTCATCATTGCAATCATCATATATTGGAGGCATAGTATCATCACAAGCAATAAAACAGTTTTCTTCCAAAAGGCGTTCATTTGTAAACATATCATCATTTTTAATAGGAGGAGATGTATCAATCATATAATCAATAATAGCAAAGGGATTTTCAAACACATCATCCACAAGTTTAGAGCTTTCTATATTATCATTGGAAGGAGCATGGATAGTACTAATAATACAACAATTATTAATATCATCGTTTTCAGAATTGGCACCAAACAAACTTTCAATATCAAAAGTAGTGTGTTTCTCCCAGTCATGATCATTTTCATAAATAACAGGCATAGGAAAATCATCGAGTTCAGACTCATCAGAAAAAGCTGTAATATGAGCAACATGCTTAGGGAGAGATACCGTTACCTCTCTCCTTTTACTCCTCTTTTTCTTCTTCTTCTTCCCCTCTTTAGGAGGGAGAGGCTTAAAAGGAAGCTTCTCCACATACCCTGGTTTACTGTCAGAAACAATAGAAAGAACTTTGGAGGATTCCTCCTCCTCATTAATAAGAACAAAACTCATATTAGTCATGTCATATTTTGGTAAAGTGTCCTCGTTTAGAATATTTTGTATGCAAGTATTTGCATGTCAATTTTCAACACAATAAAGATGGCATTCATGCAAGACACTATTCATATCAAAAGCACTCATATCAATCAAAGAAGTTTTTCTTAATAACTCTTCACACCCCCCAAAATAATGTAAGTTCACCATGCTCATTAGGGGTGATCATGTCATCACAATACAAACTTGTAGTACTGATAGGATTCGAAAGGCTAGTATCATGGCTTGAGCATTGAAAATTAAAGTGACCCACTTTACAGCAAAGTTCACAATTAAAAGGATAGAGGGCACAAACTTTTTCACCAAGATCATCTAGAGCCCTACTCCACATTCTAGTTTTTTCATTCCTTTGATGGATACAATATTCTTCTTCAATTTGATTCTTTTCACAAGGTCTAAGTGCTCCACAAAAATTAACATGCTTATAAGAAATAGTACTTTCAGAAGTTTGAGCATGTTTATTGCAATCATCAATAACAATTTCATTTTTCATGAAAGTGTCTTTAAAAGGTTCATGATATATGTCCCTATTTTTAGGAAGATTAATATAAGAAGCAAAGGATCTATACCAACCGACAGCTATTTGAGGATCAATACCATATTTAGCATTAAGCTCATGAAAATCAGCAGTTTCAGCAAAAGTCTTAATGCAATCATACTCATAGTTTATACCTGATTCTTTACCTTTGTTGTTATTCCAATCTTCACTATTGATTAGAATTCTCTCAAGAAGATCCCACTTAGCTTCAACCTTCTTACTACAAAAAGAACCCTCTGAACAGACATCTAGATAATCCTTCCAATGTCCTGAAAGCCTTGCATAAAAATTAGTAACAATTATTTCCTCAGGAAGCTCATGGTTAGGACATTTGATTATTAATGTTTGCAGTCTTCCCCAAGCTAGGGGAATGCTTTCTCTATCATGAGGCCAAAAATTATAAATGTAACTCCTATCTAAATATAGTTCATGAGAAGGATAAAATTTAGAGTAAAAGAGAGATTCAAGTTCCTTCCACTCCAAATGATGAGGATCATCTAGTTGTTAATACCACTCCCTTGCTTTGTCCTTAAGTCACAAAGGGAATAGCCTTCTCTTAACTTGGCCCATTGAGATACCTGCACACTTGAATAACTCGCATAGTTCATGCATAAAGTGTAAAAGATCACTAGGATGGACAGTTCCATCTCCAAAATAACGGTTATCCATGACAAGTTCAACAATTTTCTTGGGTATTTTAAAAGGAATGCTTTCAGTTGGAGATTTAAAATATCACAAGTATCGTTAGGTTTATCACATATGGGAGATAAAGTATAATCAGAGCAAATTTTCTGCTCTTAAGCTCGAAAACTAAAAAGATCGTAAAACTAGCTTCCCCAAGCTTAGACTTTTCCCTAGCATTAGGAATGATGGGGTGCAAAAATTAATGCTAATAACATTTCTATCACTATTATGCAAACAAACTTCCATAGGTTTTTTAATTTTGTATTCAAAAGCATCATGTCCTAACTCAAGATAAATATTATAAAGCTCTCTCATATTTTTGTTGTTCTCCATTAAGCCTAACTAGTAAAAATAAAAACAAGGAACAAGTAAAAATAAGCCTAACTAGTGAAAACAAGAAACAAAAATATATAATTGCAGAATCTAAAGGAAATAACTTCCAGCACTCACACCCGAGGATGTGCGTACCTTTTACCTTACCTCCCCGACAACGGTGCCAAAAGAGAGCTTTATGTCTACACACACTTCTATTCTTGTAGACAGTGTTGGGCCTCAAAGTGCAAAGGTTTGTAGAACAACAGCAAGTTTCCCTTAAGTGGATCACCTAAGGTTTATCGAACTCAGGGAGGTAGAGGTCAAAGATATCCCTCTCAAGCAACCCTGCAATTAAGATACAAGAAGTCTCTTGTGTCCCCAACACACCCAATATAGTTGTCAGGTATATAGGTGCACTAGTTTGGCGAAGAGATAGTGAAATGCGAGTAATATGGATGGTTATAAGTAATAATAGCAATCTGAAATAAATATGGCAGTAAGAAAACATGTAGCAGAACATGCGGAAAACGGTGTTTCAATGCTTAGAAACAAGGCCTAGGGATCCTACTTTCACTAGTGGACACTCTCAATAACGATCACATAATTGAATAACGAAATATCTTCACTATGCTACTCTTAACCCACTCCGGTTGGATAACGGACTCTAATCACTGCGTAGGGCTGCAAAAAGCATTCCTTAAAGTAAGCATTCCCATGTCTAGTTAACCCCACGCTGTCACTATGAGCACCCTAGAAGGTACTAGACAAACACCACAATTCATAGAGGAGACACACACGATGTGCACACTGTCACCTTCACACCGCGGGACAAGGTGACTACAAAGTTCATATTAATAAAACACTTGAGTAGCACAAGATGAAGAGTAACATCTACTTATTCAACTAGATTACAAAGCTCACGATCACATATAGATCACACAATGGGAGAGAGAGATGAACCGCATAGCTACCGGTAGAGCCCTCAGCCTCGGGGGAGAACTACTCCCTCATCATCATAGGAGCCAGCAACGGCGATGGAGATGGTGGTGGAGTCGCTGGAGATGGTTCCGGAGGCACTTCCCCGTCCCGGCAGGGTGCCAGAACAGAGATCTGTCCCCCGAAACTTGTCGTCGGCAGCGGCGGAGCTACGGATGTATTTTGTGCAAAAGGTCGATTCTCCTATGGTTTATGCATCAGGGAGTATATATGGGCGAAAGGGCGATGCCGGGGGATGGCCAGGGGCCCACACCACCTGGTGGCGCGGCCAAGGGGCGACCCGCGCCACCCCATGGCGTGGCCACCCTATGGCCCCCTCTGGGTCTCTTCGGGACTTCTGGATGCTTCCAGGGAAAATAGGAATTTCGGGATTCGTGGGGTCCAATTCCGAGAATATTTCTAGAACAACTTTTTTGAAATAAAAAACAGCAGAAAACAGGGGACTGGCACTTGGCATCTTGTTAATAGGTTAGTCCCGAAAAACGTGTAAAAATGCTAAAAGAAGCGAGAAAACATGTAGCAATTGGCATAATATCAATATGGAACATCAAAAATTATAGATACGTTGGAGACGTATTAGGACTGTCTAAAACTTAGTTGCCTGAGATTTAATTGGACTAACTCTTTGTTGGAATTGCAAACTTATAACCTCAAAGCCAGACTAGTTTCTGTGTGCCTACTAGGTTTGACTTGTTTACTTGGGATTAGAGCACCCCTAGAAGAACCCCTAAAACACCGGGACCCGAAAAATCCCGACGTGTTTATCGGTTGGGGGCGCAGTTTCGGTCGTATCAGAGCCCTATAACGTAACCCTTCTGTAAAAAGTTTTCAGTCGCCTGAAAATCCGAGGCGCGGAACCCTACAAGTAGTGGTCGCGCGGTCTTTTTTCAGGTCCCCCCCTTCCTTCCGCCGCCATCGATCGACGAGCAATCCCTTTGCGCCACCACACACCTCTGACGACAAATTAAGCGTGCCTCCACCCAGTTCCAGCTCCATAGTGCCGCCATGCCGCCAAAGCCGAAGACGGCGAAGCACGAGCACGCCTTCCGGCCCCCATTCAACCAGTCAGATCTGTCTGACGAGGAGCTGAGATGGGTGGTGCGCTCCAACGCCGCGAGGAAGAGGGCGGCACACGCCTTCACAAACAAAGATCTTCATGTGCCGAACAACCTTGCGTACCACACCCTCCCGGAGTTCGACCGCCTCCGCGCACACCGCCTCCGCGGCACGGGGAGCTCCTCCCGCGCCCTCGTGAGGAGGAGCCGCTGCTAGAGTACGACCTGGCGGCATTTCACCCCTCCTTTTCCGAGCTCGACTTCGTCCCCGACAATGAAGTCGACGCCGTCGTGGCGACCCTCTGCCAGCGCTCTACAGCGGAGGAGGTGCAGCTCGAGGCGCAACGCCGCTAGCAACTCGAGACGAACGCGATGCTCCTCGAGAAGTGTCGCTCAAGGAGCCGCAGTCATCGGTTCCTCCGATGAGGACTGAGTGGCGCCGCCGTTCTTTAGCCACGCCTCCGCGACATTTTGGGGAGCGGCGCCGCCCGTGTGTAGGCTAAGGTTAGGGATAGGGCTAGGGCTATGCCTAAGGTTAGGGATAGGGCGCCGCCCCATGGATAGGGATACTCCAGTGGTGCTGCCTCTTTTGTTAACTAATTTTGCGGCAAAATCAGAAATCAAAATAGGCGGGTTATCTTTACGGGGCACTGCTACCGCGTGATGATTCGAAAATGAAAAAAACCGAAAACGCGAACTGAAAACCGCATTTTGAGTTCCACGGGATAGGGGTTCTGCTAGAGTTGCTCTTAAACGATGAACTAGTTTGGGTGCCTAATAGTTTTTGTGTGCTCTTTCTGAGCCTGTCCATCTAGCTACTATTTGAGGCCCACATTCTTTCTTCTCTTTTTTTTACCCGTTGGACATGGAGCACTCGATACACTAGATTTGTCAGCTTGATGTCTTTTCCGCTGTATGTGCTGTTATGAGATACAAATGTCAACTAGCTAGCGGTGGGTCGCACACGTACTTTTAAGAGAAAAAAATATAAAAACTTAAAACATGACACGGTAAGATTTAGGACAATCTCAGACTTGTTTGTTCATTGCAACACAACCTCTACTAACAAATCAATAAACCTAAGGTGTTTAATCATTCACGATATTTTTCTTGTTACAAGTATACAACTAAAAAAATCCATTTGTAATCTATGTTTAACTCAGCCATTCCACGACGCAACTGAATGGTCCGAGATAGTTTCCTCAAGTTGCAAGCCATGTCTAACCGCACAAACACTTATAGAGACAAGGGCTTTGATCCGGAGCTTTAGTCTCGGTTGCATTACGAACCGGGACTAGTGCTCCGGTTCCATGGCCCGCAATCGTAAGAAAAGCCTCGGGATGAGCTAGTTCTGGTCCGAACGGGACCTCTAGTCCTGGTTCGTAACATGACCTCTAGTCCCAGTTTCTGGCCTCGTTCTGACAGGTGCGAGAACCTCTAATCTCGGGCCGTGTTACGAACCGGGATTAGAGTTCCTCTGTTCCTATATTACCGGCTCTGCCTCTTCCCTCTCTACTCTGTTTTTCCATTTTGGAAGTGTGAGGTGTGTGCTACTTTGTTTTTCATTTCGTATGCACTAGAGGTGTTCGATGAAATTCCAAACTAGCTAGCTTCTTTGATCTCCTCTGTTTTTCACCACCGAGCTCGATTTTATCCCTATTTTCTCCATGATTGGTGAAGACTTGGTATCGCCTCTTCTATTGGAGTATTCCCAAGAGGTTGGCACCTAAACATAAATACTAACTTATTCAATAAACCAGATGCACCGACAATGGATGTATGGTACTAATCGACGCTCTATCGAGTTCATTAATGGTGAGAATTATTTCCTTCATGTGGCTGATGCGAACAAGCGGAATGGTTTCGTATTATGTCCATGTAGTATCAGAATGATTACTCTGGCTCAAAGATCCTTCACATCCACCAGTTTCGGTCCTGTTTCATTCCCAGGTATAATTGTTGGACCACACACGAAGAGGGAGGGGTTATAATGGAAGAGAATAAAGAAGAAGAGGATCATTGATGCAACACACCCCGTTCCACCAAGCCCTACACCGATACAGGACAAGGTGAACTCACTCCTATCTCTATATGCCTTTGGTGTCTTGGTGAATGGTGTGCTACCTCATGGATTGCCCCTATACATGCCTAGGGTTGATCCCGCCATGGAGACCAAGACGATGCCCAAGATGCTCAAGATCATGCCCAAGACGGTGGCAAATAAGCTACGGAGAAAGTCCAAGAAGGTGGCATCGAAGAAGGAGGAAGAGAGAGAAGACCAGGCAGCCCGGCCTCAAAGGACAGCCAAGCCGGCTCCCCTGGACCCTTAGGCCGGACCCCCAACCGAAGGCGCTGGTCTCCACCCCGGCCTTGGGCCGGAACCCCTGCGCGCCAGGCTGGCTGCCAGGCCTCGGGCTAGATCTAGGTTTTAGAGATAAATTTAGAACTTTGAGCGTTCCTCTTGTATCCCTCCTGTGATGCTACTCCTATGGTTGTACCTAGGACCGTATCAAGGTTACTCCTATGATTTGTATCTAGGATCGTATCAAGGAACTGGGTTTCCTATCCTTTCCCCTTGGGAATCAGTTAAGGACTTTCCAATCTATCTCAACTAATCCATGAGGATCTATTGGCGTGGTGGACCGACCACGTGGTGTTGAAGAGGTTTCCGATAAGGTGAGTTTGGTTGGATCGGTCGTCCCGTAGGAGGCCGTTGCGGCTTAGTTGACGGGAGAGTTGGGTTCTTCAGCTCTTACTAGTTATCTCCCCTCGATTTCCCACTTTTCCCCCTCGATTCCCCTCTCGTGTTCATCGTTCGTTTTTCGTGTTCTTGGTCGAATCGTGAAGATCGGGCCACCCAAGAGGTTAGCACTCCATATCATCTGGTATCAGCAACTAGATTGACACGAATTGGACCCACACAATCCCCTTCTCCACCCAAAAATTTCTTCTTCCACCATAAATTCGAAAATTTCACCAAAAATAGCCAAAAAGGGATTTCGACTGATCTGTTGATTTGTTGAGTTTTTCATGGATTTGATCCATGGATCTGTTGCCAAAGATCATTCCCCACCTTTTTATTACGCCACTTTTCTCGAATTTTTCCAAAAAAAATCTTAGATTTGAAGGAATTTCGAAATTGGGCAAAAATCACAAAAAAATCCTGCTCTTCGATTCCTGGAGAGATTTTCGAACGCGTTTTTATTTGTCGTTGTTGGCCCAATTTGATTGATTCAAGTTTCCATGCGAAACCCACAACATCATGTACACATCTACACCAACGGATCGACACGACATCGGCAACCCCGGGCCGCAAGTTCGTGATCATCCACCAAATAGGTATAACTTGCTTCCGCTTGAACTAACCCTTTGTTTGTGTATCTTTCCCATTCGGACTAGCTCTTTTACATCTTTTGGCATTGCACTAGTGGCACTTAGAGTGCGTGTTGGCACTTGTGAGAGCGTAGCTTCGAGTAGGCATTGGCATTTTGGAATCATCAAAAATCGAAAAAAAAGAGCGAGAAAAAGAAGCAAAATATCGATGCCAATTGTTATCCCCTGTAGGAATGTGTAGCTTCGCGTCGCAAAAGAGAAGAGAGTGAGTGGTTGCCATGGTGCGAATCTTGTTGCCTCTTATAGTTTGCGATTTGAGCTAGCGTCCTCCTTGCGTTGGTGTGGCATTGAGCTTAATCTTTAATAGGAACATTTCGTCTCCGCTCGTCCATTGGCCGCACTAACCCTATTTATCCCTTCTGTGTGTGTTCCATTTTTGTTTCCTCCACTAGGTTTGGTTCTTGTGCTAACATTTCATTTCGGTTCTTCTCTATGTTTTACAACACACTTTTCTTCAGATTTGTTGTTTTTCTTGCCACTTTTCTCACCCCATTTGCCTTCCACATAAAGCACGTGTGTTGTCGTTTGCGGTTTTCTATCGATCTCTTTGGACTTACTTTGGACATACCGCGCTACACATAGGCTCGTCCACTAGCCTTAATACGACCAAAAAATGTAACGTTGGGTAAGTGGGACATCCATTTCTTCATATCACCCTTGTGTGCTTTTTGAGATGGCTAGGGAAGGAGTGTTCACAAGTCCGATCTCGGAAGATGAAGGACACCCGTTCTTCAACGACAACGCCCACAACTTCGTCAACCGCCACAAACATTTTTATCTTTGCCAACTTGATCATGACGGATTGGAGCTCTTGGACCATCAACTACAAGCTCATCACACTCGATTCAATGATCACATGGCGCGTATCAACATCAACTTGGCCAAACTTGCGAACCGCCATGGTTCATCATCATCCTCCAAGTCGAGATGTTCAAGCCACCAACCTCAAGCTCGTCGGCATGATCATCACCCCCACATGGAAGAGGGTGGTAAACCTGGCTCTAATACCACATCACCACCTCCTCATCCACAAGATCCTCGACGACATTGGTTTGAGCATAGCTCGCCATCACCACCTCCTCGACACCGCCAAGGCCGTGGTGACCCTCTTAAAGATCACCCTCTACGACCGTATCTTAACCAACATCATCACCCACCTCCACCAAGATCAACTCATGACTATGGTCTACATGACTTCGTGGATGGTACTCGCCCACATCCAAGAAAAAATGCGCATCACCACCACAATGACCGCCAAGAGCAAGAACCTTATCAAGAAGGTGACCATGACAATGATGCTAGTGGATGTCACGAAGAATGCCTCCAACAACTTCTCCACAATGACCACCGGCGCCATCCTCCCCATCATGACCGCCAACGCCAAGCCAATGAGGATGACCCACATGACCCTCCACCTCCTCTCTTTGATGAAGACCCAAATGAGAGAGCTCCTCAACAACAAGAAAGTGAGGATGCTCCGCATGGCATGTCATTCCCTATCTTTGATGAAGACCCCAATGAGAGCCCCCATCGACAACAACAAAGTGGGTATGCTCGACATGATATTTTACTCCCTATCTTTCATGAAGACCGCAATGAGCACCCTCATCGACACCAACCAAGTGGGGATGCTCCACATGATCTTTCACTTACAATATTTGATGAGGACCCATATGAGCGACCCCACCAACAACAAGCAAGTGAGGATGCGCCTCATGATCTCTCACTCCCAATGTTTGATGAGGACCCACATGAGCGACCCCTACAAAAACAAGCAAGTGCGGATTCTTCCAATGATCTTTCACCTCCTCTCCTCGATAAAGACCAACATGAGCGACCCCATCGACAACATGAAGACAACACTTTGAGCGCCCTTTGACTCAAAGTCCAAAGGTTCAAGGTCCATGAGCGTCATCATCCTCATGAGGAGTGGGAGCCTCCACCTCATCGCCACCAAGAATGTACTTTCTCGTTGCGCCCTACCGTCGACAAGGATCAAGGCCAACCTCGACATGGACATTATGATTCTACTCCTTCATCAAGGCAAGAGGCGAGAGGCATTTCACCACCAACAACGATCCACAACCTCCATGTGCGACATACTTTGAGGAAGGACTATGGACTTCATGATCAAGCGCATAAGCAAGGCCTACCTCGCCATGAATGTCACGATCGTACTCCTTAATCAAGACACGAGGCGATATTCACTTCACCACCAACATCGTTTGACGTGGGGATGACTCCAGGTGCTGTCGAATGAGCCTACCTGGTCCAAGGCCCAAGTATAAAGCCCAATGCAAGGCACTACCCCGCAGCTCTAGAAGGCCCAGTGGAGGCCCACCCGCAAGACTTCCAGATCAAGATGGAAAGTCTCCACCTCCTAGAGTTAGGGTTTGTAACCCCCTCGGGTACGGTTCGAGACCCAACCATCTATTTAAAGGCTGGGAGAACCACCAAGGAGGGGATCCAATCTATTTTTTTCACCACCATAGCCATAGCTCGAGATCCAATCTCTCGGCTTGCGCACCCACCATTGTAATTGATCTACCATAATATAGATCAGAAGAGGAGGAGTAAGGGTTTTACCTCTACGAGAGCCCCGAAGCTGGGTAAATCGCCCCTGTTAGCCGACATTGTCAGCGCAACCTATTTTGTTCTCTTACTCGAAACCCTACCGGATCATCCGAGGGATTTGCCGATATGACTAATCGACACCGTTCCACAACCTCCATGTGCGACATCCTTTGAGGAAGGACTATGGACTTCATGACCAAGAGAATGAGAATCCTTCATCACCACAAGTGCAACAACAACATCAAGCGTGCGCGGTTATTCTTCCAATGCCACAAGATCGACATCACCATGAGCATGAGGATGCAACTCCAACAATCTATGATGAACCTCCACCAATCTATGATGAAGTCTTGGATCCATGTGACCTTGTGAAAGAGGCTCATGTGTTTCCAACTTCTCCAAGACCTTCTTCTTCGTCTCCAATGACACAAGTAACAACTCGGACAATCACCAAGAGCGCCTCTAGAACTCCCAATGCTACCAACAAAAATCCGCAACCTTTCAAGAAACAAGCGCCACCACTTCTAATGCTCCTCAAGTCAAATTGAGCACAATTACTTGCTTCAAATGTGGTGGAAGTGGACACAAGTCCTTTGAGTATTACAACAAGATGATCATGATTGCTAACCAAGATGGTGCACATGACTCCATGAGTGAAGGCGAATACTATGACTTGCACCGAGTTGCTCTCAATTCCTTGGACATGCAAAATGATGAAGACAAGAGTGTCTCTTGCAACGAGGACAAGAATCTATCGCTAGTGGTGACACACGTTCTTACCACCTCTCCTCAAGATGAACATGAGCAACGATGCAACCTCTTTCAAACTAGAGTCGGCATCAATGGAAAATCAATCAAGGTTATCAACGATGGAGGTAGCGAAGAACTTTGTGACAAACTTCACTTAACTTCCAAGCAACTCATTCCAACCTCCACAACGCCACGCGCAAGTCACCATTCTCACCAAGAATATCATCTTCATCGTCATCACTCGCTTGAGGATGCTACAAGGCTTAGCTTACACTACCACATCACGGAGATGATCGATATTTCTTCGACAAAATCCATGACACTACCGCCTCCTCCAAGCAAGCCCAAAATTCCACCATCTAGGGTCAACCCAAGAGACGTGATGATTGATATTTCTTCGCCACATGCCATGACACTACCTCCTCCTCAAAGAAATGCAACAACTTTGACAAACCCACACAACTCAAGTGCCAATAATTTTGAGCCTTATATTCTTTCCTATCAAGCTTCTAGTGAGATGAGTGGTGAGCGAGAGATCCACCATTCCGTGAGTGAGAGCCACAAGCCTATAATGCATAGAAAAAAGCATGAGTGTTCCGAAAGGCATCGCCTTGATTGCCACCAAAAGTGAGATGAGAGTTGAGAGCAAAATCCCATTTGTGCTTATTGACATTAACGACTTACCAACTCTCTCTCCATCTTTGTTGTCTCTTTTGCAGAAATTTGGTGACCCTCTCAAGAATGCTAGCCCTCATGGACTATTCACCGTACATGGCTCTCCACACCGCATGAACATCAACACCGACTTGAAGATTTGGAAGGAGTACATTCCTCTCTTTAAGATCTACATGGAGTTTGACAAGCGCATACATGACAACGCATTCTCCGTCGACATTCCACACGTCAAGATGTGCATGGAGTTCGACAAGCGCATTAACGACAACGCATTCTCCGTCTACATCCCACACGTCAATATGTACTTGGAGTTCGACAAGCACATCAATGCCAACACATTCTACGTCTACATCCCACACGTCAAAATGTACTTGGAGTTCGACAAGCGCATCAACGACAATGACTCCGACGACTGCATAGCAACCGTCAAGATGTACATGGACTTCGACAAGCGAATCAACGACAATGCAAGCAATGGAGTGGCGTGCAACCAATACGTCAAGTTCATCTACACTCAACCGTTTCCGCACACAATGGAGCAACCACCTCTTGAGCTACTCGACGACTACTACACCGCCATTCACGATCTTGATTGACCAACCAAAGAGGACAATTTCAAGATTGTCATCGCATTTGAACCACCTCCACCACAAGCATACCTTAGCATGACCTTCGATAAGAGGCTCAACTTCAACGACATCTTCGTCGTCAATATTCCTTCTCCCTCTCATAGTTACAGACGCGGGAGGATGGATCAAGGGCCGAGGATGATTCTTTTCCAAGGAGGGGGAGGGGAGATGATGCAGCACTCCCCATTCCACCAAGCCATACATCGATACAAGAAAAGGTGAACTCACTCCTATCTCTATATGCCTTCGGTGTCTTGGTGAATGGTGCACTACCTCATGGATTGCCCCTATACATGCCTAGGGTTGATCCCACGATGGAGCCCAAGACGATGCCCAAGATGCTCAAGATCATGCCCAAGGCGGTGACCAAGAAACTAAGGAGAAAGTCCAAGAAGGTGGCATCGAAGAAGGGGAAGAGAAGGAGGAAGAGATACAAGACTAGGAAGCCCGACCTCAAAGGCCAGCCAGGCCGTCTCCCCTGGACCCCCAGGCCGGACCCCCAACCGAAGGCGCCGGCCTCCACCCCAGCCTCGAGCCGGACCACCTGTGCGCCAGGCCAGCTGCCCATCCGAAGAGGCCGGCCTCCACCCTGGCCTCGGGCCGGCTCCCCTGTGCCCCTAGGCAGGCTGCCTAGTTTGTTGCGCCCACCCCGACCAGGCTGGCACTTGAGGCCGGCTGCATGTTGCTGCGCAAATGAGGGAAAAGACCCCCTTTTCCTCCTCCGCCTACCCCCTTGGCTATATAAGGCCCCCCTTGGGCTAGATCTTGGTTTTAGAGATAAATTTAGAACTTTGAGCGTTGCTCTTGTATCCCTCCTGTGCGGCTACTCCTATGGTTGTACCTAGGACCGTATCAAGGCTACTCCTATGATTTGTATATAGGATCGTATGAAGGCTACACTAGGTTTCCTATCCTTTCCCCTTGGGAATCAGTTAGGGACTTTCCAATCTATCTCAACTAATCCATGAGGTTCTATTGGTGTGGTGTACTGGCCACGTGGTGTTGAAGCGGTTTCCGATAAGGTGAATTTAGTTGGATCGATCGTCTCGTAGGTGGCTGATACGTCTCCAACGTATCTATAATTTCTGATGTTCCATGTTGATATTATGCCAATTGCTACATGTTTTCTCCCTTCTTTGTAGCATTTTACACGTTTTCCGGGACTAACCTATTAACAAGATGACAAGTGCATGTTCCCTGTTTTCTGCTGTTTTTAATTTCAGAAAAGTTGTTCTGGAAATATTCTCAGAATTGGACCCCACGAATCCCGAAGTTCCTATTCCCACGGAAGCATTCAGAAGTCCCGAAGAGACCTGGAGGGGGGCCATAGGGTGGCCACACCATCGGGTGGCGCGGGTCCCCCTTGGCCGCACCACCAGGTGGTGTGGCCCCCCGGCCACCCCCCGACATCGCCCTTTCGCCCATATATACTCTGCGATTCATAAACCGTAGCATAATCGACCTTTTCCACAAAATACATCTGTAGCTCCACCGCTGACAAGTTTCGGGGGACAGATCTCTGTTCTGGCACCCTGCCGGGATGGGGAAGTGCCCCCGGAACCATCTCCATCGACTCCACCGCCATCTCCATCGCCGTTGCTGTCTCCTATGATGAGGAGGGAGTAGTTCCCGCTCGAGGCAGAGGGCTCTACCGGTAGCTATGTGGTTCATCTCTCTCTCCCATGGTGTGATCTATATGTGATCGTGAGCTTTGTAATATAGTTGAATTAGTAGATGTCACTTTTCATCTTGTGCTACTAAAGTGTTTTATTAATATGAACTTTGGAGTCACCTTGTCCTGCGGTGTGAAGGTGACAGTGTGCACATCGTGTGTGTCTCCTCTATGAATTGTGGTGTAGGTATAGTACCTTCTAGTGCGCTCATAGTGACAGTGTGGGGTTAACTAGACCAGGGAATGCTTACTTTAAGGAATGCTTTTTGCAGCCCTACGCAATGATTAGTGTATATTATCCAACCGGAGAGGGTTAAGAGTAGCATAGTGAAGAGAAGATATTTAATTATTCGATTATGTGATCATTGTTGAGAGTGTCCACTAGTGAAAGTATGATACCTAGGCCTTGTTTCCATGCATTGAAAAACACCATTTTCCGCATGTTCTGCTACATGTTTGCTTGTTGCCATATTTATTTCAGATTGATATTATTACTTATAACCATCCATATTACTCGCATTTCACTATCTCTTCTCCGAACTAATGCACCTATATACCTGACAAGTATATTGGGTGTGTTGGGGACACAAGAGACTTCTTGTATCTTAATTGATGGGTTGCTTGAGAGGGATATTTTTGACCTCTACCTCCCTGAGTTCGATAAACCTTGGGTGATCCACATAAGGGAAACTTGCTGATGTTCTACAAACCTCTCCACTTGGAGGCCCAACACTGTCTACAAGAATAGAAGCATGTGTAGACATCAAGCTCTTTTCTGGCGCCATTGCCGGGGAACGAAGTCTTCAAGAGCAAGCAGCCTCCCGTCAAGGCTCCATCAAGCTCTTTTCTGGCACCGTTGTCGGGGAGGTAAGGTAAAAGGTTCTCACATCCTCGGGTGTGAGTGCTCGGAGTTATTTCCTTTAGATTCTGCAATTATATCTTTTTATTTCTTGTTTTCACTAGTTAGGATTATTTTTACTTATTCCTTGTTTTTATATTTACTAGTTAGACTTAATGGAAAACAACAAAAATTTGAGAGAGCTTTATAATATTTATCTTGAGTTAGGACATGAAGTGTTTGAAGAGAAAATTAAAAAACCTATGGAACTTTATTTGCATGCTAGTGGCAATGTTATTAGTATGAACTCTTTAAACACCATTATTGATAATGCTATGGAAAAGTCTAAGCTTGGGGAAGCTGGTTTTGATGAATATGATATATTAGTCCCCCAAGTTTTGAGGAAGAAATTTTCTTTGATGATATTTTGCCTCCAATATATGATGATTACAATGATGAATATGTATTTTCAGTCCACCTACTATTGAGGAAAAAATTAATTATGATTACAATATGCCTCCTATATTTGATAATTATGGTGATGAGAATAATAATGATAGATATTTTGTTAAATTTTCTCCCGTTGTTATTAATAAGAATGGCTATGCTTATGTGGAGAGTATCAATTCTTTTATGCATGTGGCTCATGATAAGAATGATTCTTATGATAGTTATATTGTTAATTTTATTCATGATGCTACTGAAAGTTATTATGAGAGAGGGAAACATGGTTTTATGCATCTCAACAATATTAAGTTTCCCCTCTTTATGTTGGAAATTTTGAAGATGCATTTGTTTTGCTTTCCTATGCTAGCCACTTTGTGCTTTATTGACTTGTTCTTTTACAAGATTATTTTTCATAGGAAGTGGGTTAGACTTAAATTGTTTTACATTTGCTTCTTGATGCTCTCTTTTGCTTCAATTCATAATTCTTATGTGAGCATCTTCTCAAATTATCATGCCTAGCTGAAAGGCTTTAAAGAAAAGCACTTCTTGGGAGATAACCCATGGTTTTGTTTTTCCTTTGTTTTTCTCTGTTTTCTTTGATTCAAGGGGCTGTATACTTATGTAGCAACTCCTTTGTATCTTTTCTTTTGTGTCATTGTTGAGCCAAGTAAAGCCTCTAGTGGAAAGTTGAGACTATATTTCGGATTTCTGTGCAGGAAAGAGATTTCTGCTGTCCACTGTTAAATTCGTATAAAATCACAGAAAATTCAAAATGACCTGATTTGTTTTAAGGGTAATCCTGGGCTATATACACAACTTTTCTTAGTTGAACACTTTTTTATTTGAGCAACAGATTTGTGCCAATAATTGCATTTGCATCTTAATCTCGTTCTTTTGGTGTTCTTTTGAGAAAAAGAGTTTTAAAAGAAGTTGTGACAGTAGCTAATGTGTTTATGAGTGTTAGGATTGTGTTGAAACTCAACCATGTGAATTTATTATTTCGATTGCACTAACATTGCTAATGAAGATTGTGAGAAGTTTGGTGTGAAGGATGTTTTTAAGGGTCAAGAGAAGAGGATGACATGACGTGATCAAGAAGAGTGAAGAGCCTCAGCTTGGGGATGCCCCGGAGGTACATCCCAGCAAATTCCAAGAAGACTCAAGCGTCTAAGCTTGGGGATGCCCAAGGCATCCCCTTCTTCATCGACAAATTATCATGTCACTTCTAGTGAAACTATATTTTTATTCGGTCACATCTTATGTGCTTTACTTGGAGCGTCTTTTATTTTTTGCTTTCAGTTTGTTTTTATTTTTGCAATAAGCTTGGTTGGATCTTATCATACTTGTGTGGTAGAGAGACACGCTCCGTTTTCATTGCTTAGAACACTCTAGTTTTCATTCTTATTGTTCTGTGAGTGTTCACTTTTTGCTAGTATTGCGTTTAGCCTTTGTTTTAATGCATCCTTTATTCAGAGCTGTTAGTTTTAGTAGTGTTATGTGAGTACTCTCATGTTTTCTTGCTGTAGGATTTGGAGAGTTTTTGTTAAAGCATGTTTTGTATGGTGCTTATTGGGAAAATAAACTGCTGCTTGAGGTAGAATTTATAACGGTGCACGCAGAAGCTTGTATAGACTGTGGCTAGAACTTTTTCATGCCATGCGAGATGTTATTTTAGTTTTAAATCCTTGTGGTTATTGGGTAGCATGAATAGCCTCAAATAGCTGAGAGTGTTTAATGTGCCATTAAAAGAATCATGGGTTGTTCTTGTCATATTGAAGCATAAAGTTGTGGTATTCTCTTTTGAATGTTTTATTTGGTTGACTTGGCGCATGCTCACACCATGTTTATGAGTATGAACCAGTCACTAATAGCCTTTATGATCATTTAGTTTTTGAACTTGTTGTACCACTTATGCTTTGATTAATGATGTTTATGTCACTATGCCTGATTATGGCTCTTATGCTCTCTTGATTTGTCGCTTCCAGTCTTTTGCTAGCCTCCACTTGTACTGAGTATGAGCTCTACTCGTGCATCCAACTCCCGAAAACCAAAGTTTTCCCATTGTGTCCACCATACCTACCTACATGTGGTATTTCACTGCCACTCCAAGTAAATTGCTCATGTGCTACCTTTAAAACTTTCAAAATTACTCCTGTTTTGTGTTCTTGTTTTTGCTCATGACACTAGCAGAAACAGGGCCAACCATCCTGGTTGGTAAGCCCCATGCATCCCGGTTGTGCAACCGGGATGGGCCAGTCGGGACAAATGGCCCAAACCCAGTCATCCCGGTTGTACCAGCACCTGGGATGCCTGGGGTGGCCCACGTGGCAGGGCGCGTGCCATGATGGCCAGGGACTATTCGTCCCGGTTCTTCCCACGAACTGGGATGAATGCCCCTTCTGCCGCGGCAGAGTTTTTATTTTTTCTGTTTATTGTTTTCCTTTTTATGTTTTGCGATCCCCACGGACCTCCCGGTGGCCCCTCCCGGACCTCCCGGATCCCATGAGAAGAGAAAATCCCCGGTGGCCCCTCCCCGGATCCTAGGAGAAGAGAGGAGCCCGGTGGTCCTTCCCCGAACATCCCGGATCCCACGAGAAGAGGGGAGCCCCGGTGGCGCCTCCCCGGACCTCTCGGATCCCACGAGAAGAGAGGAGCCTCGGTGGCCCCTCCCCGGACCTCTCAGATCCCACGAATGAATAAGTAATGCATATATAGCAAAAGAAGGAACACTTATATTACAGAATCAAATTATTGCGAGCATATTACATGACCGATGAATGAATTACAAAATCAATTTCATTCTCAAGCGCTATAGTATTCTCCATTTACATTTAGGACCTCTGCATCTAAGAAGCCCGCAATTTCCTCCTGAATTGCTCGTATGCGGTCCCTTGGTAGAAGACCGTCCCGTAGCCGTTCGATCTAATATAAAGAAGAGTGGTCAATATATATTAATGAAGCTAAGTAACTAAAATAGATGGTAATAAGAAAAATTGACGACTGACGTACATGAAGTTTGTCTAAATCTCTACCCTTGGGACAGGTCGTCTGACGAATGAACTCGCAGACGTAGTATCCACACAAGTTATTCCCGTCTCCCTGTTGCAAGCACTTTACGAGAACATGGTTTGAATAAAAATAATAATCCACCAGCCACTACTAGGAAAACAGCTATATGAGAGACGATAGCCGTGGCGCACCAAAACTTTGGTGCGTCACGCCTATCCCCTTAGCCGTGGCACCAAACAGGACGCGCGCCGCGCCTGTGTGTGGGACCAAGGTGGCGAGGCTCCCAGGCATACCCGTGACACACCATGTTGTTGGCGCGTCACGGCTATGTGAAAATAGGCGTGGAGCACATGGGGCTGGTGCGTCACGGCTACGTGTTCCACCTATAATAACCATAGCCGTGGCGCACCAACCCCATGTGCGTCGCGCCTATTTCACATAGCCGTGACGCATTAACATCATGGTGCGTCACGGGTATGCCTGGGAGCCATTTAAGTGTTTTGGACCACCTCCCACCTCCCATCCCCCATCTCTCCACCCTATTTTAGATCTGGTCGTCCCCACCTCCTCACCACCCCATTTCCCCCATTTTCCCACCATTTAAAACTTGTTTAACCTATTTTATTTGATATATATGTGAGGGGAATCTCTAGTAAACACTCCTCTCTCCACCCCCATCTCACTTTACCACTTTATCTTCCATCTTTTTCACTCCCTGTGTGAACACTTTTTCGAGATAGTTACCGTATTCCAAGTTTATTATTTTTCATGGATACTAGGACACTTATTATGACACAAAGCGAAGGTTTTCCATTTTTTGAACCTTTTATATCGATTTCAAAATAAAGTCAAAATGATGGACATGGCCGTTCATAGCTAGGGTTTGAATCTTGTGAAAAAATTGGCATATCTCTGATGAAATAGTTACTTTTGTACCTAAAAGCGATTTTTACAAAAAAAATCATGGGCAAACTATGAGGCACCTGTAGTTCAAATTTGGCCCGGCTTCACCTGAATCAGCAGAATTTTGTGTTTTTAGAAAGATGTGTATGTAAAGCATTTTAGAGGAAATAATTTGGTTATTTCTACATAAAATACGGTGTAATAGGTTTATAATTTTCATTTGTACAATTGTGAACATATTTTTGGTAGATGCTTCACAAAAAACCTATTTTGTGCACTCAGAAAATGAAAATGATATTTTTATTCAGAGAAGAATAAAACTTTCTTTGGCAACATTGTTAGTTGTTCCAATATGCATGTTTGTGTGGAATACGAGCATATTTTAACAAACTATGCGATGGATGTGGCCATAACATCCGTAATTTCGCCCGAAAGGCATGAATCTTCTAGATGATAGCTCATTTATGTGAACACTTTTTCGAGATAGTTATCATATTCCAATTTTATTACTTTTTATGGATACTAGGACACTTATTATGATACAACGCGAAGGTTTTCTTTTCTTTTTTTGATTTTTTTTGAAGGTTTTATGTCGATTTCGAAATACGGTCAAAATGACGGACATGACCGCTTGTAGATACGGGTTGAATCTTGTGAAAAAATTGGCATATCTATGATGAAATAGGTACTTTTGTACCTAAAAGTTATTTTTACAAAAAAAAATCATGGGCAAACAACGAGGCACGTACATCTAGTTCAAATTTTTCTCGGTTTCACCTGAATCAACAGAATTTTGTCTTTTCCAAAAGAGGTGTATGTGAAGTTTGAAAGTGCATTTTCGATATCTCTATGTTTTGTGTGTTCGTTAGCAACATAAATGAGTTTTTAACCGTGTGTGCTATTTGTTGAAAGGTTATAATCATTATGAGCACATAAAAGGTGTCAAAGAAACGGTGAAGAAGATAAAAGATGAACAGACGTTTTTCTGGCCTCAAGAAGTTCTTTTCTGTGCAACCCGGAATTATTCCGGACCATTCCGGATGGATTCCGACATGACCGCAAAAGTCTCTGTTACAATCCGAATGATTCCGGGTGATTCCGAGGTCCGGATTGATTCCGGAGGAATTCTGACTTGGCCGCAAAAACCTCTGTTGCCATCCGGAATCATTCCGGAGAAATCCGGACCAATCAGGAGGGATTCCTACTTGAACGTGAAAACTTCTATTTCCATCCGGATTGCTCCGGAATTATTCCGGTTGATTCCGGATTGCACGTCGACTGCGCAGAAAACGGCTAGTTTTGTGGTGGAGCTATAAATAGATGCCTCCCTTCTTCCTCAAGGGGTAGCTCGTCCAGAATTGAAGACCCCATTAATGGAGCTCACCCACCAAGCTAGATCTCCCATTCCCTCCACCCAAACTAGTTGAAACTTTGAGGAATGAAGGAGAAGCACCGGATCTACATCTTCACCAACCGGATTTCCATTTCCCCCTCATTAGCTTGAGGGATCCTTGCCTAGGGTTTCCTCTTGTGGAGAACCTAGGCTTCTTGCTACTCTTGGTGATTTGTGATAGTTGGGATCCCCCAATTTGGTTGTGGGTGTGTGCCCCAAGCTTGTTTGTAAAGTATTCGATTCCCGCCTCAAAGGGGATCAATAGTGGAAGGTGAACTAGGCCTTTGTGGCGATGTTCATCGGAGAATAGGGTGAGGCCTTTGTGGCATTAAGTATGCCTTCGTGGCGAGCTCACACCCCTCCAACGAGATGTACTCCCTTAACAAGGAGGAACTCGGGAATACATCGTGTCTCCACGTGCTTCCTATCGGTTATCTCGTTCCCTTATCTTTACTCACTTGTACTTGTTGCATTTATTGTTGTACTAGTTTCATTAGTTGCTATCCTTGTCATATAGGTAAATTCACCTTAGTTGCACTATCTAGAGAATTTACCTTTGTGTCAATCCTAATTATGAAGAAAAATTAAAATCGGTCGTAGCACCTATTCTACCCCCCCTCTAGGTGCCCTTACTATACTTTCAATTGGTATCAGAGCCTCGGCTCTTATATCGGGCTTAACCGCCTAAGAGTTTAAGTATGGTCAATGAGGCGAAGAGCACCGGTTCCGAGGCACCGGTCTCTATGAATGATCTCAATGAGTTGAAAAATTCATTGACCTCATCCATTGAGACCAAAATCGATGAGTTACGTCAAGTCTTGATGCAACTCTTGAAAGCCAAAGGACCGGAGGTCACCGGCTCATCTCCTCCGGATGAAATTCTGGAGGGCGCCAAGAAAGGGGTAGATGGTGATCCATCTAAAAATGCTTCCGCCGAGAACTCCACGAAGAAGGGTACGGAAGGAGATGGAGAATTTCACTCCGTCCCCGGAAGTTATTTTCCCGATCCTCCCGTCCCACATCCACATATAATCCCTAGGGGACATCCACCTAAAATTGATGCCTTTTCTTTTCGTGAATGGCAATATTACATGGAGACTCACTTGAACTCTCCTTGTATAGAGCTTTGGAGGGTCACTCGTGATGGATACAAGCCTCATGACCCCAAGAACCTAACAAGAAGACAAGCCGTAGATTGTCAACTCAACTACACCGCCTTGTCAATTCTTCAACAAGCCGTGGGTCCTAACCACATGCCGCATCTTCAACAATATTCCACCACCAAGGAAACATGGGACGCTCTTGTCGTCATGTTTGTGGGCAATGAGAGCATGCAAAGGAATAGGAATGATGCCTTGACCAATGAGACCGAAGGGTTCTATATGCATGATGGAGGGAACCACAAAGACATGTACCAAAGGCTCAAGACAATTGCCACCGCATTCACTAATGTTGGTGCCAAGTACATTGATGATGCTTGAATCAAAAGGAAGTACATGATTTCCCTCATGCCATTTGAGCCCGCGGACTTGAAGAGCATTCAAGGAAGACATGATTTCCCTTCAATGACCTCAACTCAAGTCATTCAAGAAATGTGCTCCTATCAAGTGCAAACCAAGAATGCTCTTGACAACCGTGCTAGGGCCATAGGAATGCACAAAGGGGCATCAGTTGCTTTGAAGGCCAAGGTTGTGTCTCAAGAGGTTGAGTATGAAGAAGAAGGCAATGAGGTGTTGGCTCCATTGAAGGATCAAGAGTATGATCCCGTGCTCAAGGATATCATTGCTCTCACCGTGCAAAAGTTTTGGAGGAATCCTCCTAAGGCCAAGAAATTTGTTGAGGAGAAGACCAAGTCTCGCTATGGCAATTATGGGGCTAAAAAAGTGAGGTCTTGCTTTAATTGTCAAGATAAGCAACACTTCATTGCGGAGTGTCCCTATGAAATTAGAGAAAACCATAGTGGTAAGCTCGTTCGCAAGGACAAGCCCAAGGTTGAGTCCAAGAAACCTCATTTCAAGAAGAAACCATTCAACAAGAAGTCTCCCACCAAGTTTGTGCTTGTGACTCAAGAGGAGTATGATTCCGAGAGTGATGAAGAATAATAAACCACAAGTTTGTATAATTCTGTAGCAACTCCTTTGTATATTTATTTTCTCGCATTTGTTGTGCCAAGTAAAGTCTGTAGTGAAAGTTGAGGTTAGTTTTGGATTTCTGCGCAGGAAACAGATTTCTGTCGTTCGCCGTATAAAATTGCATAATTCACAGAAAGATCAAAATGACCCGAAACATTTTGTGCTAATTGCCCAGATAATTCCGAAACTTTTTGTATCTTTGTGTTTTTTATTTGAGCATCGTAACAGCCCCGAAAAAATTCATCTTTACAGATTGTTCTGGTTTTGATAGATTCTGCCTTTTTACTTGCATTATCTGTTTTAATATGTCGAACTGATTTCTTCGCTTCACGAAACATCAGTGGCTGTAGATAATGTTTAAAAGTATTAATAATGCTTGTGTCCATGCAGAACATGTGAATTTTTTATTGTGCACTAACCCTCTAACGCGACTTACATTGAGTGTCGTGTGAAGGATGTTTTCAAGGGTCAAGAGAAGAGGGTGATATAATGTGATCAAGAAGAGTGCAAAACAAAATCTTGGGTATGCCCCCGTGGTTCATCCTAGCAAATTCTAAGAAGACTCAAGCGTCTAAGCTTGGGGATGCCCAAGGCATCCCCTCCTTCATCAACAATTTATCAAGTCAATTCTAGTGAAACTATATTTTTATACTGTCACATTATATGCATTTTACTTGGAGCATCTGTTTGTTTTTGTTTTGTTTTGTTTTCTTTGCTGCAATAAATATAGTTGGAACCCAGCATTCTTTGTGTGGGAGAGAGACATGCTCTGCTTTTTCATATTAATACTCGTTATGCTCGTGTTCTTACTTTTTCTTCTAGCTGCTGCAATATTTTAGCTCATGTTTTTCATGCATCTCTTATTCAGAGATTTTAGTTCTAGTAGCATTATGTTAGTACTCTCTTGTTTCATTGCTATATTATTTGGAGAGTTTGTGTTAAAATATATATTGAATGGTGCTTGATGGAAATAGAAAATGCTACATGTGGTAGATGGTATAACGGAAAAACTTCCATATTCTTGTAGAACACTAAATTGTTTCACTTGATTATTTGTTATTGTTTTGAGATATTATTATGCTTAATGGTAAACTTGCTAGTTTAGTAGAGTAAAAACAATTAATGGTTGGTCTAAAAGATTGAAACTGTGCCACACTCAAATAACCGGTTGATAGGATAATGGTATATGACTTCCTTTGCTTATAGCAATCGTAATGGCTTTTTGTTACGCGCTACGGCCGGGATAGCTAACAGTGACTTGTCACTGCCACGGACCCTCTTGGAGTGATTTTCATTATGCCATGTAAGATCATGATTTTAGTTGTAATCTTTTAACTTGTGACTTCTATGTTACGGTTTTTTAGCACTTCCAGCATCCATATTTGCTAGCCTCTTCGGTATTGTGCATTGCTCATTCTAATGTTGAGAGTTGATGCAAACTTCGCCAGTGCATCCAAACCCCGTGGGAGAACTTTGTTCTTCTACACATAAACCAAAAATTATCTTCCTCAAAACAGCCACCATACCTACCTACCATGGCATTTCCATAGTCATTCCGAGATATATTGTCATACAACATCCATCTTCATTATTTTACTTGATATCATGCTTCATTCTTATTTTGCATACTGCTACACTAGCAGAAGCATTTAGTTTTATATTCATAGAGATATTTCAGTTTGAGTTATAAGTATGAAAAGTGTGATGATTCATTGTAAAATAGAGTGTTGCCCCTACCAGTGAGGTTATATATCAAAACAAAATATCCCAAAAAACAGGGCCAAAGAGAGATAATAAAGAGAGACACTAGTAGGAAAAGGCTTATAGCCACCAGCTTAGCACTGGCGAACACGGTTATAACTTCGTCAGCGCTATTACCGCTGGCGAACATGGTTATAGCTTCGCCAGCGCTATTCCTCTAACCGCTGGCGAACAGGCTGGTGTGTTCGCCAACGCTAAGGGTGGGCCCCCCCTGCGCACGCACCCGGCCCTCCCTGGAAACTACCGCTGGCGGACAGCCACCTTTGTTTGCCAGCGCTATGGGGGCTACCGCTGGCGAACAGCTCTGCCTGTTCGCCAGCGCTAACAGGTGGGCCCAGTGCGCATGTTAGCGCTGGCGAACAGCTGCCTATTCGCCAGCGGTAACCCCCCAGATCTGCACAATAAGTGACACCCCCCACCCACTTTCCCCTCCTCCACTCTCTTCTCAACCTTGTCCCCTAGCTTCTCTCTCTAGTTCGAATTAATGCCAATTTCTCCACCCTCCTACTCTCTTTTGAACCAACTAAAATTATTTTAGTTGGTATATCTAGGTTTATCTCCCTCCCAACACCCTTTCTACCCAAAGTTTTCCCTTCCTAGGCATCTGGATCTAGAATTACCCCTCTCTCTCCAAAGCTCCAAGATTCTCCGGATATCATCTCGTGTAGCCATCTAATCATTTGAGATGGGATGAATGCTAATATATAATTAAATTAGTTTGTATATGAATTTTGTCCGGATACACGCGATATGCAATATGTGTGAAATTTCACCGGATTCAAATATGGTCGTGTGATGCAGACGTTAAATCTGTGCAATTTGTTGTGGAATGAAATTGAGTAGCCAACTATTGCCGGAATGTTGATTCATTTTTGTCTCGTCATAGTTTGGCACTCCCTAATAACCTCCTATTTGTAGCAAGGTCATGCCGAATTTTTTCGTGAATACGATATGAAGTGAAAATTTGGATATGAAAATGAGTTGCCACTTTGCCGGAATGTTGATTCATTTCCGTCTCGGCAAAGTTTGGCACTCCTCTAACCTCCAATTTGTAGGAAGGTCATGACGATTTTTTTCGTGTATATCGATATATATATATTATGTTTGGTTCTAATATTATATTGGCGCGCTCTTGTGCAGGCGACAAATAATGCTGGTCGTTAAGAGTGAACGTGTCGTGAATAGTTACTTGAGACACGCGACAGAAGACATGTTACAAAATGGCCGCAAGGAGATATGATATCCATGTCAAAAGTGCAAACTAGGGGGCTTGCTCAAACCCTTTACAGGAGACTTGCTCAGTCACCTCCTCAGGTATGGTTTCATGGATGGGTATAACAGTCAGTGGATAAGTGATGATGATGATGAAGTCCATGGGGCGGCGGTGGTAGGAAATGATGTGCAACAGGAGAATAACAACGATCGACAAGAACTACAACAAGACCAAGATCAGCCTCTAACGGAAGATGCTGAACAAGACGTGGAAGAAGACGAGGACACAGGGACACCCCTACCGGAAGTTGTGCGTGACCCTCATCTGAAAGAACTGCTTTTGAGAAAGACGACTAACTCGAGATCTACTGCTAGAGAGCAATCTAAGCTGGCGCAACTAGAGATAGACTCGAAGACACCGTTGTATGTAGGCTGCGGTGCGGGAGAGTCGCGCCTGAGAGTGGCGCTCGATGTTCTGCAGATGAAGGCGAGATACAAATGGAGCGACATAAGCGTCGATGCAAGCCTGCAATACTGGCACGATATCCTTCCAGAGGGCAACGCGTGTCCTAAAAGTTGCGACGAGGCCAAGAAAGTCGTGTGCTCCTTTGATTTACCGCACGAAAAATATCATGTGTGCATCAACGATTGCTACATTTATCAGAAAGAGGACGCGGACAAGACCATTTGTCCAGTTTGCAACGCCGCTCGATACAAGAAAGGTAAGAATGCTCCTCGAAAAGTTGTGTGGTACTTTCCTCTCATTCCCCGTCTGCAACGGTATTTCGCGGACCCCAAGGAAGCAGAGCTCATGCGCTGGCACGCGAAAAGGAGGAATAAAGTTTTGAAAGATCCAAAGCGGAGTGAAAAAGTAAATCTGACACATCCTTCGGATGCAAGTCAATGGAAATAAATTGACTGTGAATATGCAACGTTCGGGGCGGAGGCAAGGAACATCAGGTTGGGTGTGAGCACCGACGGACTCAATCCGTTTGGCAACCAGAGCAGCACCCATAGCACCTGGCCCGTGTTTGTATTGATGTACAACTCCCCCTGGTTGTGCATGAAGAGGAAGTATATTTACATGAGTATGCTAATTCAAGGGCCAAAACAACCAGGCAACGACATCAATCTATACCTGAAGCTGCTTAAAGATGAGCTGGACACGCTATGGGCCGAGGAAGGGGTGAACACATGGGACGCCTTCGGTGAACAATATTTCCCAATGAGAGTTGTCTTGCTCTGTACGGTTCACGACCTACTCGGCTACGGATATGTGGCGGGCCAGGTGTGCCACGGACATAACGGTTGTGTGAGGTGCATGGATGACCCCACATTTATGCAACTTCCGAAAGATCCTGGGTCTTCGAAAACAGTTTTCGTTGGCTATCGAAGGTGGCTACCCAACAAAGACCCGTGGAGAAGGCGAGGAGACCTTTTTAACCCTGAAGATTAGCTCCGGGGACCTCCAAGTAAGAGCTGCTGCGAAGAAATCTACAATTTGTTGAATGATTGGAAGGAATGTCCAGAGCCGGGAAAGAAGCAAAAAGCGCCAAAACCGCTTCTGTATGCATGGAAGACGAGGTCGGTGTTTTGGGACTTGCCATACTGGCCCATTCTCGATACGCCTCACTGCCTTGATCTGATGCATGTCACGAAGAATGTGTTTGAAAGTTTGTTTGGCACGCTGCTCAACATGTCGGAGAGGACCAAAGACGGGGTGAAAGCAAGAAACGACCTGAAATATTTTGGTATTAGGGTAGATCTTCAAGGGGACGCCCGGATGATGACGACGACGATCAATCGTGTGATGAGGAGACGGAGGGTCGCAAGGCCAAAAGGGTTAAGAGGAATGACTATTACCGCCCCCCTCCTGCTTCACTCTTAGTCCGGACGAGATCACAAAATTGATGATGTGCCTTCTCGGAGTCAAAGTCCCTAGCGGTTACTCAGGGCTAATAAACAGATTCCTAGACGCGCAGAAACAAAAGTTCAGCGGGATGAAGTCTCATGACTGTTACGTGATGATGACGCAGATACTTCCAGTTGCGATCCGCGGGATAATGGACAAGCACGTCCGGGAAACCCTGTTTGGCCTGTGTAACTTCTTCGACGTGGTATCTCGAAAGTCGATCACGGGGAAGCATATCTCAAGACTGCAGGAAGAGATTGTCGTGATACTATGCGAGCTTGAGATGTACTTTCTACCATCATTCTTTGTCCTATGTGTTCATCTGTTGGTCCATATCATGGACGATATCATCCATCTCGGGCCGTTGTTCCTGCATAACATGATGTCGTTTGAAAGGATTAATGGGGTCATCAAAGGATTTGTTCGCAACAAATCCCGTCCGGATGGAAGCATCGTTCAGGGCTTTCTCACCGAAGAGTGCATCTCTTTCTACACGAATCATATTGACGTGGAGGACCCTGTTGGTCTGCCCAGAAACAAGCACATTGGCAAGCTCGATGGAGTAGGTCACAAAAATAGACGTAGAGAAGTGCATGTGGATCGGGCTTGTCGACGCACCGACTTTAACAGGGCAAACTTAGTAGATCTCCAACACATTGACATGGTCGATACTTGGGTGGAAAAACACAAGAGCTTGATTAATAAAAAGTACACTGAACAAGGCAAGCGGAGGACCGAAGGAGAAATAATCAGAGAGCATAACTCCACTTTGTTGCGTTGGTTTAAAGATGAGTTCGTCGCTAATAAACCACCAAGGGATTGTGCGAAAAATAAACTATTGTACGTCCTGGAACATGGCCCCACTCCCAATCTAGCGACGTTTCAAGCATATGATATCAACGGGTTCACTTTCTACACGGAGGAGAAAGACAAAACTTCCTATTATCAAAACTCAGGGGTAACGATGGAATCCTACACTGGTGACAAAAAGTTAAGATACTACAGAAGGATCGAGGAGATATGGGAGCTTAACTACTCTGGAGAGAAGGTGCCTATGTTCCGCGTCAGATGGGCTAGGATGTCGACCGTCAGAAAAGAAGACCAATACTCTACAACCATGGTTATTCCCGAAGCCAGAACTTCATCAAGCGCGAATGTCACAACGCAAAATGAGCCATGGGTATTGACTAAGCATGTGTCCCAATGCTTCTTCATAACAGACCCCGCAAGGCCTAGCCGTGTTGTCGTGAGGAGAGGGAAAAGAACTATCATCGGAATGGATGGAGTCGTTGACGAGGACGAGTTTGACACGTTCGACGACCCAAATATTGACGATGATCAAGAAGATGATGATGATAGTCATGCAACTTACACCACAAGAAGAAGCAGAACAACGCTACCGAGGCATGATCTTCCATTCAAAAGAAGAAGTCATGATGTGGGGCTAAATTATGCAACTGTGACCAAAAAAGGCAAAAAGATAAAACACTGAGAAACTATGTATATATTTGTCTACCTTGTATGCGACGAAACTATGTATATGCGACGCAATTTAATGTACCTTGTTCTGTTTTTGAAATGTGTGGACTTATTATTTCAAACATAAAGGAAATAATGGAAAAAAATAAAACAATAGAAAACATAAAGGAAACAACGGAAAACAATTGAACACATAAAGGAAACAATAGAAAACAAAAAGAAAATAATGGAAAACAATAGAAAACAAAAAGGAACTAATGGAAAGCAAAACAAAATAGTAGAAAACAAAAAGAAAATAACGGAAAACATAAAGGAAACTATGAAAAACATAAAGGAAACAACGGAAAACATAAAGGAAATGGAAAACATAAAGGAAACAATGAAAAACATAAAGGAAATAATAAAAAACATAAAGGAAATAATGGAAAACAAAAAGGGAATAATGGAAAACATAATAAAACAATAGAAAACAAAAAGGAAATAATGGAAAACAAAATAAAATAATAGAAAACAAAAAGGGAATCATGGAAAACAAAATAAAATAATAGAAAACATAAAGGATATAATGGAAAACAAAATAAAATAGTAGAAAACAAAAAGGAAATAATGGAAAAAAATAAAGCATTATTATTTGTAATGTGTTTAAAATTAATTTGTAATGTGTTTGAGTTATTATAATGAAATGTGTTTGAATAATTTAAATAAATATCTCCTATCTCTCCTATCTTAAAGAACAAATTCGTTCCTTCAACCGTCGACTACCGCATCATGTCGTCCACATCCCGCGTCCTGTCGTCATGTTTCGTCGCCCTAGCGCACCTCTCCGCTCCTGCCCGCTTGCGATGAAAAGGGCCAAGCCCAAGAAAATACTGCGTCGGGGATGGGCCTCTCTCTTCGACCTTTCCTCTCATCCTCTCCCTCTCTCAGTCGTCCACCGCCGACTCAACCACGCGAGCTGCGCCCGCTGGCCTCCCCAACACGAGTGTCTCCGACCATGGCCTCCACCATCGCATGCTGGAACTGCGGCTCCACCTCACGTGGATACGTCTCGTCCTACCCTAAACTCGCCGCACCCGATTAGCTGGGGCCGCGCATGAGTCCGTTGGGTAGGGTGCCGCCGGATCTGACATCTCCCTGGCCATATCTGGGGCGAGGCCACCTGCCACGACCACCGCGACGAGGAAAAGGTGTCGAGGACGAGGAGTTACGCGTCCGCTCACGAAGTCGGTATCGATGTCGATGTCGTGGTCCGAGGCTTCCGTTCCAACCGGCCATGGCCGGATCGGCGCGGTGTTGGACCGTTACGGCTAGACCAGTTGGCTCCCTTTGTGCACTTGAGAATCCCAATTCCCAATAGGTACTCCATTCAAGAGGTCAGTATATGCGTGGACAGTGGACCATGCTCAGATTTTTGTGAGATTTTTTGTGATTTTGGATACATGTCTAATAAAATCGTGAGAGATGAGTCTTCCACATGCTAATGGTGCGTCCGTCTGTTTAGCGCTAAACAGAGATTATATATTAACCGTTCTTCAATTTTCAAGCAGTGGATGATAAGTGGGCTTATGATCCTTATTATCCAGGCTTTTGATGGCGTAGAAGGCAAAGAGATCAATTTTGAAGGCAACTGTGTTAGATTGATCTCTCTCTAGAGTGGCCCAACGGCCACTTAGAGCCCCCTATTCACCCGCGCCCTGATCGGGGGCGCACAACCGAATATGGTTGACGGGCCCCTGTCGCCCTGCGCAATATAAAGAGGTGGGGGGTCGGGGCACGCAACACAAGGTTTGACACTGCTGCCACCACCCCACCGATACACCCATCCGATCTAGGGTTAGTGCAGGACCAACGGGAAGCTCCACCACCGCTGCCACTCATCATCGACACCATGTCCACCTCCGCGGGATCGTGCTCGAAGGTAACAGAAGGTGATACTCTCTCTCTCTCTGTCATGTCTCTCTCCCTCTCGAATTCTCTCTCGTTAACATTCACATAGACATAGCATATTGGATAACACCGTAACAAAGACCTAGTCGATCTTGCAAACTAACAATGGTATCAGAGCACTCCTAGGCTCTAGTTTGTTTCGGTGAAATAAAGTGGCAAAGAAATGAATCCCTGTAAAAGAATCCCCAACCGCAAAAGAACCCTAATCCCTATCAAAGGTTAAAAAGGATGGGAGAAGGGAAAAGACCTCACCGGCAACAGTGCGCCGCCAACACGGCCGCGCCGCTCCTCTCTATCCCGTGTGCATCCTCGGAGGCGCGGGAAGAAGAGCCGCCGGGGAGGAAGAGGGGCACCGCAGCCACTCCATTCGACGGAAGAGCGCTCACCGCGAGGGAACGCTCCACCGGCGAGAAGGGAGGCGACGGCGCCATGTTCATAGTCAGTTCCCCGTTGGGAACGGGAACAAAAGGAGGGCGCAGCCCAGCGAATCTCTCGCTCTCTCTCACAGAAGCGGTGAGGGTAGAGGTGGAAAGGTAAAGGAGAGGCCCGCGTGGCGCCGAGGTGACCACCGGCTGCCGGCGGAGCTACCACTCGAGCAAAGAGACGGAGCGGAGGAGCCCGTCGCTCGCTCTCTCTCTCTCGGTTACAGAGATAAAGCAAAGGGCGGAGGGGAAAGGAGCTCGCGCGGAGCGCCGGCGTGCGTCGCCGGCTCCAGCAGAGGGCAAAGTGCGGTGGCGCGCGGGTGGCGGCCGGAGTAGATTTCTTTTCCCCGCTGCGCGACAGAGAGGTGCGGGGGAAGAAATGGGGGCTAGGGTTTCTCCAACCGGTGCCCCACCCGGTTTTGTTCTAGCGAGAAAGAAGGTGATCCGTCAGATCATATCGACGACCAAGATCCACCCGTGCGGGCGGCGCTGGGCCAGCGGGCCGAAAGGGGCGACGCAGAGCGCGTGTGGGCCGTTATTCTGCGCCGCGCGGGCGAGAGCTGGCTGCGCACAGACGGGGGAGCGCGGGCGACGCTGTGCGTCGTATCGCCCAAGGTTGTTTTGGGCTTTTGGGCCATTCTCCCTGAGAGCAAAAGGCGCTGGGCGCCAGACAGTTATGCGCCGCGCGTGCGCGTTGCACGTATAGTCAGGCCGTGGGCCGGGCCAAAGAGAGCTGGGCTGTTTTCTGCCCTTTTTTTCTGTTCTGTTATTTTTAATTACAGAAGGAGAATTTAATAGTAATTGGTCCTTTTTTGGGAAAATTTGTTCTAGTTTTTTCCTACTCAATTCTTTCCAACGAAATTATTGTTTGGGGAATACAAAAGTGAATGAAATATTCATATAAAGTATAAAGTGTATGAATTATGTATTCATGTTTTCCGCTGCAAATTGAATAAAAGTGCTCTTAAATAAAGAAAATAGGACTAAAGTGAGAATTATTTTTTAAGAGCATGTTAAAGTGATAGTTGTGATTTATGTTATTAAATAACCAACGTTTTTAATAGCATTATCATGATTAATTTTTTATAGTGATATATGCTTTTATTGCTATTTTCTTCCCAACGGTGATATAGTCATAATTGCATAAACAGTTGTGTGTTATAATTTTAACCAACGTTGGATTATTACATGCAATTGTTGTTGTTGTTTTCTCACTTCATTGTGGTTTGAAGGAGGGTTCTACTTGATGACATGCATCAAGGACGTCCCAACCCTGAGAGGTGACAACTATAGTGAGTGGAGGAAGAAGGTGGATTTAGCCTTCGTCTGTGCAGAGGTTGACTGAGTTATGGACACTCCATAGCCTGTCAAGCCAAAAGAGCCTGTTAAAAAGGCATATGATGATGATGTTGCATGGGATAAAAAGAAAAGAGACTATGCTCTTTTGGAGTTGTCATATTCCATTGAAAATAGAAAGTGGCTAACAGCCAACAGAAAAGTGTATGAAATTTATAAAGAATACAATTGAGAACGCCATTGTGGACTCAGTTGTAGAGTGTGCTTCCGTAAGGGAGTACCTAGAAAAGATAAAGTGTCATTTCTTTGGCTCTTCAAAGGTATATGCTACTCAGCTGCACAAACAGCTGGTAACAGGAAAGTACACATGAGCGTTATTTTGGACATGGCAAGTGTGCCATATGGAGGTAGTTTTCCTCCATGATGAGCTTTATTTATTATCTTTGCGTGAAAAAGTTTATTCGATGTGTAAAGTGAATGAGTATGTTTCTGGGTCAAATAACGAACAAAAGAAAAGAAAGAGAACTCATGACTCATCGAAATTATGGCACTGTTGTTTGGGCCATATTTCGAGGGGGAGAAAAAAAGACTAATCAAAAATGATATTCTTCCTCTGCTAGAGTTCTCGGAAATAGAGCAATGCATAGATTGCTGTAGTGATCACATCTTTTAAACAAAGACTAGACCTCTGTGTTAATGTGCTAGTCCCTGGATCAATTGCTAGCACCATCGTTCAAAATGAAATATCATGCAAATGCGTCAAAATCTATTACATCGCATGATCCAGTCTTTACAAAATATGATTACAACTTGCATAGTCTTAGAAGACTAGCAGAAAACAGAATTACAGCGGAAAACATAATACAACATTGAGCCCATCTTCTTCATGGGCCACAGGCAAAACATGTTGGCGATAGACTCGAGATCGTGAACGAAACCTCACTCGTCTTCAAATTTATCTGCAATATGGAATATGCAGCCACAAGGGAGTCAATACAATTTAATGTATTGGCAAGTAACACTATGGTTGATATAAATGGCAAGACTAATACTACATGCATATTTGGCTGAGTGGAGTTTTGGCTAAGTTTGCATAAAGCCAGTTTTCTCCTATCTTTTATCAGAAAACATTTTCATCTATAAAAGGTATCACTGATAGAAACCAATGAACCATAACTAAATTAAGGAGTAACACTGATAGAAACCAGGGTAAATCTCCTTCCCATGTTCACCCATCAAATTTTATTATGAAGTTGGCATGATGAGATTCTTCCGTCATTCCTTGTCCAGCTGCTCAAATTGTCCATGACCGGGGACACGGCTAAGATCTTAGTTTGTTGACTCTGCAGAGTTTGTGCACTTTCACCTTCAGACTCAAATCAGCCCAAACATCCTATACACCCTGAGTGCATTAAGGAAAGGAGAAGATTGAGACGAGATCTTTCAGAAGCATTTCCTCATCCCATACTGACTTGACGCGCTCCCATTCTAACCATTCTACCACCACCTGTCAAGTCGGGACAAGTCCACGCAACTTAATCCATCTAGCCAGAGCCCATATGACTAAAGGCTGCACGGGAAGCTACTAAACTTAGAAGGACATAGTAATCTCTTTGTTGCTGGGTGGCATTCCTCAAGTGAATGAACACTCAACTCTGACAGCCAATCAAGCCCAATCCACCCAGGTAGTTCATTGAAGTTGTTACTTAGAATTTTTTTCCACAATATCAAGTAAAAACAATTTGTAACATTGCATAGCATCTATCAAGTTCTAAGGCTGTAAAGAAGAGGTAAATAGATGGCTACACACTACTAGGATAATAGCATAGCATAGTATAACTTATTAAAATTTCCTATCATGCATACTACTCAAAAACACTAGTAATGCATAGTAAAATATGGGAGATTTGATGGCGTGTTACTTGCCTTTAAAGTTGGTGAAGAACAATCACTTTCTGTTCACAAAATGGAACGTTCTCTCCGTACAATCTAAACAACACAAGTAAACAACAATAAACAAACAATCACAAGCAAAACAACAAAGTAATACAACCAACAAACTTAACACAACAATTTATTCTACAAAGGAATTATTTTATTTGGGTTTAGTGTACGGCAAATGGCTAAGGTTGGTGTCTTGTGGATTCCAAACTTATTGAACAAATGTTTCACTAAGGATTATCACCTTTACTCTAATATGCAAAATGAAAACTTGTTATTTCAATACACAAAGAGAACTAAGAAATTCTTGTTAGTGGTTTTCTCTTTGTGACTAAGGGTTAGTTTTTTATCAAAAGATCACACAAAGATCAAATCAATTTCTGTCTTGTTTTCTCCAAGTCCTTCTTCCATCTTCTTGAGTGGCTTCTGATGTCTAAGTCTTTCATGTTTCTTCAATGGTCTTGCTTGTAGTACTCCTCATTGAGTTGAAGAAAAACATTTCAATTCTCTATATATAATTATAGGGACTTAGTCATATAGAATAAGAGAGGTAGTAGAGATTGTTAGAGTGCCCCTAAAAGGACTTGTAAAACTCTTCATCTTGTTCATCTTCTGGGAGAGTATTCTTCTTGAGTTGCAGTTGCTCTTCTCGAGGAAAGTCTTCTTGTTGAAGTCTTGGTCAAAAACTCTCATCTTACCTGGAAAATAAATTCTAAGTCTTGGACAAAACACTAATCACCTTGAAAACAATTTCTAAGTATTGGAAAACAAATCCTTAGTCTTCACAGCCTTGGTCTTAGAAAATCTTCAGGATCCTTTGTAGCTTCCTCCTTGGTGTGGGGACTTCATTGAATCTTCTAACACTTCTAACACTTGATGGCTTTGATACAAACTAGTGGCTGGTCAAATCTAACTTAGCCATAGCACAAATTCTAAGAGAACAGAAAATAAGGGGAGAAAAGACTTAGAGAAAAAGAGAGAGATGTGGCTGGTCTTCTTGTCTTCTTGATTTTCTTCTAAGTGCTTCTACTTCTTTGAGATGCTTCTGAAGTCTATTTTCTTGGCTAAGTCCTTCATTTGTCTTCTTGCTTCATGTTGAAAATCTTCGAATAATTGTAGTATCATCTCCATGGCTTTTCACTAATCCAGACTTAGTGGTTTTCAACTAGGATGGCCAACTAGGAAAAGTAACTTAGAAATATTCTAAGGGCTTTGGTTTTTGTCTATCTGGTCTAAAGTTAGTCCTTAGCACAATTTCGCTAGAGAAAATATATTGAAAATAATTACAAAAAAATAAACTAAGTCAAAAATAGTCACATGAGCATATAACAACCAAAACCTTTTTAACTTAGCCAAAAACTATTTTGGGCACAAGGGGCTGTTAGCAAACATCATAAGGTATCCAAAAATATTTTATTTGCAATTTTTAGATGTATAGAATTTAAACTATGCCAAAAATCACCAAATAAGCCTATTTAAATTTGAACCAATTTAAACTTGACAAAACCTAAAATAAACTATACCAAAAGTTTCTACGTGTCGAGAGCTTTTCAAAAATATAAAGTTCGCAATTTTTGGCCAAGTCAATAAAAATTACTAATAGTTTTAAAATCGAGGACCTATCTGTAATGCGCAGGGGCTAAACTGAAAAGAAAATACAATAAATCTTCGCACTGAAGTCCCTGGTCGACGTGGCGTTGCCTTGCTGACTGGGTGCTGATGAAGCGCTGACGCGTTGCTGACGAGGCGTTGACTGGGCATGCTGACTGGTCTTTGACTATTGATTTTGACAAAAATAAAGTTGCTCGGATGGGAAAACAATCTAAACGAAAGTTGTAAATAATTACGTGCTCTTTCTAACTATCACAAATATAACATCAGTGGATGAATAGTTTATTCACAAATCATAATTTACCTTTCTGGTCCGAAACTTTGACCGTGAATAACTCCTACCTCGCTCGACCAAAAGAAGTGAGGTTTGGGGTAAACAAAAGGTCTTGATCAGGACAACAACTTTGGTTATCAAGCCCCGAAGATTTGAGATGGTTTTCTTCTCCGAAAAATGTCAAACGCAAACTGTATTCTATAGAAAATTCCGTACGTCAAAACAAAAAATGTTCAAAAACAAAATCGTAGATCAGGGTTAAATTTAACCTAGGAATTACGAATTCAGATCTGAAAGATGGCGATTCGAAATTCTTCCTCCACGGTTGATGACTCGGGATGGAAAGATAATGGAGAGAACTCCAATATTGCTTCAGGCTCCGGTGCGATTCGAGATCGTTTTGGTGGGTAGATAGGCGAAATACTATTTTGCTGATTAGGGTTTCGGTGTGACGAAAAGGGGAAAAGAAATGTCGACTGCTATAAATATTTATATAGGCTAATGGTCGGTGGAATAGTTTGGGCTCGAAGTTATGAACGCGTAGGAACAAGCGGATCCGGATTTGGAGCCATATTTGTTGAGATATTCGCGTTTAACCGAAGGTGGCTTAGAATACCTCGTTTTTTGGAAATTCGGTGGCTTTTTTTTCTGCGGGGGGCGAACTGGGCTGAGCTTCGGCCCAGTTCGGGCAAACTTTTTTTTCTTACACGTTTTTCTATTATATTTTTCACAGTTTTCTTTATAACTTTTGATTTATAGATCCAAATGATCTCAAACCAATTTCTATAGTTTTGTAAAAACAAACACTTTCACATGAAAACATTTAGGTGTTGTTTTAACACAATTAAAATAATTATATTTTCAAAATATGATTAAATAACTATGGCTACATAAAATCATTTTAATTGGAAATATGACAAATCATTTGAAAGGGGGTTTTATAAAATCCAAAAACATTCTATAAGTCAAATGTTATTTTACAGAAGGCATTTAACTTATTTTTCATATTCATATTTTAAAATATGAGTAAACTCTAATAGCAACTTAATGTTATTTCAAAATAAACAAATAGATACTTTGAATAATATATCTTATTTTGTATGATTTCTTTTAAGTGGTATATGACATGTTTGTATTATTATTTCAAATAGCATTGGAATAACATATAGTACTTCCTTTGTGTTGGAGTTTTATTTGTTTTTGGTGGCTTGGTTTAACCAGAAAACAAAAGTTTTAAATTTTTGTGATTTTTGAATGTTTCCAAAAATCAGGGATGTTACAGACTACCACCCTTAAAGAAATTTCGTCCCGAGATTTGGGAAGGCTAGAAGGAAAAATAGATTTGGGTTACTTGGGTTCCATTGCAACTAGGTGGCTACCATCCTTAAAAGAAACTTTTGTGGGTATACAAATTTCATGGCTTGTTTGTGTAGCGTGTCTCCATTTGGCTTGAGTAGAGCTTTCTTTCGAAGTAGAGCTGCAGACTAACTGGTTCCTCTTCAACTTCATTTGACACTGAGGGGTCATTCTTTGGGTCAATCAGAAGTCTCCAGAGTCACTATTTCCTTGGTATTTTGATGTCGTTGGCAAAAAAATTCCATCTTGTTGTTGATCCTCTCATGGTTGTTGGCATTCTAGCTAGGTATTTGGTTGGGTTTAGCATAGATGAGTAGAGATTTAGAAAGATCTAAGAAAGGTTCCTACCTCAACACAGCAAAAAGGCAAGTCATCTTACAAACAACAACTAGCAAACATACTTCACACCAAACAACAAGGTTTTTATAAAACAAACTAATATTTTCATACCACACTCATTGGTATGATCAATACTCCAACACGACAACATTGTTCTAACAAAGTAACTAGATTGGTGGTCTCATCTATATCTTCTGGAGTCTCTTCAACTGTCTGGAGGTGTTTCTGATTGCTAGAGAGTCTAACCTTTTCTCCAAGTTTCTTCAATGATCTTCTGTGTAGTTTCTTCAGGTTGTGTGAAGGATAATTCTTGTACTTCAAGGCATGATATTCACCAACTTGTCCTAATGGAATACAAGGTAGGTCATCTATATTAGCAAAAGAAGATTATGAAGGTGAATAGTAGATGAGAGGATATGAGAAAGAAAAGAATTTTTGTCTTTAGAAGATTTGAATAAAATAGGTTTTCAACCTAAGGTCTTTTCCAAACTTAAGGTATCGAATTCTACAGGCAACACAATGCTCTGATACCATTTTGTAGCGATCCCATCTTTTAAACAAAGACAAGACCTCTGTGTTAATGTGCTAGTCCCTGGATCAATTGCTAGCACCACAGTTCAAAATGAAATATCATGCAAATGCGTCAAAATCTATTACATCGCATGATCCAGTCTTTACAAAATATGATTACAACTTGCATAGTCTTAGAAGACTAGCAGAAAACAGAATTACAGCGGAAAACATAGTACAACATTGAGCCCATCTTCTTCATGTGCCACAGGCAAAACATGTTGGCGATAGACTCGAGATCGCGAACGAAACCTCACTCGTCTTCAAATTTATCTGCAATATGGAATATGCAGCCACAAGGGAGTCAATACAATTTAATGTATTGGCAAGTAACACTATGGTGGATATAAATGGCAAGACTAATACTACATGCATATTTGGCTGAGTGGAGTTTTGGCTAAGTTTGCATAAAGCCAGTTTTCTCCTATCTTTTATCAGAAAACATTTTCATCTATAAAAGGTATCACTGATAGAAACCAATGAACCATAACTAAATTAAGGAGTAACACTGATAGAAACCAGGGTAAATCTCCTTCCCATGTTCACCCATCAAATTTTATTATGAAGTTGGCATGATGAGATTCTTCCGTCATTCCTTGTCCAGCTGCTCAAATTGTCCATGACCGGGGACACGGCTAAGATCTTAGTTTGTTGACTCTGCAGAGTTTGTGCACTTTCACCTTCAGACTCAAATCAGCCCAAACATCCTATACACCCTGAGTGCATTAAGGAAAGGAGAAGATTGAGACGAGATCTTCCAGAAGCATTTCCTCATCCCATACTGACTTGACACGCTCCCATTCTAACCATTCTACCACCACCTGTCAAGTCGGGACAAGTCCACGCAACTTAATCCATCTAGCCAGAGCCCATATGACTAAAGGCTGCACGGGAAGCTACTAAACTTAGAAGGACATAGTAATCTCTTTGTTGCTGGGTGGCATTCCTCAAGTGAATGAACACTCAACTCTGACAGCCAATCAAGCCCAATCCACCCAGGTAGTTCATTGAAGTTGTTACTTAGAATTTTTCCACAATATCATGTAAAAACAATTTGTAACATTGCATAGCATCTATCAAGTTCTAAGGCTGTAAAGAAGAGGCAAATAGATGGCTACACACTACTAGGATAATAGCATAGCATAGTATAACTTATTAAAATTTCCTATCATCTACTAAAAAACACTAGTAATGCATAGTAAAAATATGGGAGATTTGATGGTGTGTTACTTGCCTTTGAAGTTGGTGAAGAACAATCACTTTCTCTTCACAAAATGGAACGTTCTCTCCGTACAATCTAAACAACACAAGTAAACAACAATAAACAAACAATCACAAGCAAAACAACAAAGTAATACAACCAACAAACTTAACACAACAATTTATTCTACAAAGGAATTATTTTATTTGGGTTTAGTGTATGGCAAATGGCTAAGGTTGGTGTCTTGTGGATTCCAAACTTATTGAACAAATGTTTCACTAAGGATTATCACCTTTACTCTAATATTCAAAATGAAAACTTGTTATTTCAATACACAAAGAGAACTAAGAAATTCTTGTTAGTGGTTTTCTCTTTGTGACTAAGGGTTAGTTTTTGATCAAAAGATCACACAAAGATCAAATCAATTTCTGTCTTGTTTTCTCCAAGTCCTTCTTCCATCTTCTTGAGTTGCTTCTGATGTCTAAGTCTTTCATATTTCTTCAATGGCCTTGCTTGTAGTACTCCTCATTGAGTTGAAGAAAAACATTTGAAGTATCTATCTATAATTATAGGGACTTATTCATATAGAATAAGAGAGGTAGTAGAGATTGTTAGAGTTCCCCTGAAAGGACTTGTAAAACTCTTCATCTTGTTCATCTTCTGGGAGAGTATTCTTCTTGAGTTGCAGTTGCTCTTCTCGAGGAAAGTCTTCTTGTTGAAGTCTTGGTCAAAAACTCTCATCTTACTTGGAAAATAAATTCTAAGTCTTGGACAAAACACTAATCACCTTGAAAACAATTTCTAAGTATTGGAAAACAAATCCTTAGTCTTAACAGCCTTGGTCTTAGAAAATCTTCAGGATCCTTTGTAGCTTCCTCCTTGGTGTGGGGACTTCATTGAATATTCTAACACTTCTAACACTTGATGGTTTTGATACAAACTAGTGGCTGGTCAAATCTAACTTAGCCATAGCACAAATTCTAAGAGAACGGAAAATAAGGGGAGAAAAGACTTAGAGAAAAAGAGAGAGATGTGGTTGTTCTTCTTGTCTTCTTGATTTTCTTCTAAGTGCTTCTACTTCTTTGGAGATGCTTCTGAAGTCTATTTTCTTGGCTGAGTCCTTCATTTGTCTTCTTGCTTCATGTTGAAAATCTTCGAGTAATTGTAGTATCATCTCCATGGCTTTTCACTAATCCAGACTTAGTGGTTTTCAACTAGGATGGCCAACTAGGAAAAGTAACTTAGAAATATTCTAAGGGCTTTGTTTTTTGTCTATCTGGTCTAAAGTTAGTCCTTAGCACAATTTCGCTAGAGAAAATATATTGAAAATAATTACAAAAAAATAAACTAAGTCAAAAGTAGTCACATGAGCATATAACAACCAAAACCTTTTTAACTTAGCCAAAAACTATTTTGGGCGCAAGGGGCTGTTAGCAAACATCATAAGGTATCCAAAAATATTTTATTTGCAATTTTTAGATGTATAGAATTTAAACTATGCCAAAAATCACCAAACAAGCCTATTTAAATTTGAACCAATTTAAACTTGACAAAACCTAAAATAAACTATACCAAAAGTTTCTACGTGTCAAGAGCTTTTCAAAAATATAAAGTTTGCAATTTTTGGCCAAGCCAATAAAAATTACTATTAGTTTTAAAATCGAGGACCTATCTGTAATGCGCAGGGGCTAAACTGAAAAGAAAATACAATAAATCTTCGCACTGAAGTTCCTGGTCGACGTGGCGTTGACCTGCTGACTGGGTGCTGACGAAGCGCTGACGCGTTGCTAACGAGGCGTTGACTGGGCATGCTGACTGGGCTTTGACTATTGATTTTGACAATAATAAAGTTGCTCAGATGGGAAAACAATCTAAACGAAAGTTGTAAAGAATTACGTGCTCTTTCTAACTATCACAAATATAACATCAGTGGATGAATAGTTTAGTCACAAATCATAATTTACCTTTCTGGTCCGAAACTTTGACCGTGAATAACTCCTACCTCGCTTGACCAAAAGAGGTGAGGTTTGGGGTAAACGAAAGGACTTGATCAGGACAACAACTTTGGTTATCAAGCCCCGAAGATTTGAGATGGTTTTCTTCTCCGAAAAACGTCAAACGCAAACTGTATTCTACAGAAAATTCCGTACCTCAAAACAAAAAATGTTCAAAAACAAAATTGTAGATAAGGGTTAAATTTAACTTCTCACTAAAGGAATTTCGATTTGAAGATACGAGCACGAAGAGATCTAGGAATTACGAATTCAGATCTGAAAGATGGTGATTCAAAATTCTTCCTCCACGGTTGATGAAAAGAGTTGAGCCCTCTCGGGATGAAAAGATAATGGGGAGATCTCCAATATTGCTTCAGGCTCCGGTGCGATTCGAGATCGTTTTGGTGGGTAGATAAGCGAAATACTATTTTGCTGATTAGGGTTTCGGTGGGAATAAAAGGGAAAAGAAATGCCGGCTGCTACAAATATTTATATAGGCTAATGGTCGGTGGAATAGTTTGGGCTCGAAGTTATGAACGCGTAGGAACAAGCGGATCCGGATTTGGAGTCATATTTGTTGAGATATTCGCATTTAACCGAAGGTGGCTTAGAAGACCTCGTTTTTTAGAAATTCGGTGGCTTTTTTTTCTGCGCGGGGCGAACTGGGCTGAGCTTCGGCCCAGTTCGGGCGAATTTTTTTTCTTAAACGTTTTTCTTTTATATTTTTCACTGTTTTCTTTATAACTTTTGAATTATAGATCCAAATGATCTCAAACCAATTTCTGTAGTTTTGTAAAAACAAACACTTTCACATGAAAACATTTAGGTGTTGTTTTAACACACTTAAAATAATTATATTTTCAAAATATGATTAAATAACTATGGCTACATAAAATCATTTTAATTGGAAATATGACAAATCATTTGAAAGGGGGTTTTATAAAATCCAAAAACATTCTATAAGTCAAATGTTATTTTATAAAAGTCATTTAACTTATTTTTCATATTCATATTTTAAAATATGAGTAAACTCTAATAGCAACTTAATGTTATTTCAAAATAAACAAATAGATACTTTGAATAATATATCTTATTTTGTATGATTTCTTTTAAGTGTTATATGACATGTTTGTATTATTATTTCCAATAGTATTGGAATAACATATAGTACTTCCTTTGTGTTAGAGTTTTATTTGTTTTTGGTGGCTTGGTTTAACCAGAAAACAAAAGTTTTAAATTTTTGTGATTTTTGAATGTTTCCAAAAATCAGGGATGTTACAATTGCATTAAAGGAAAGTATGTAAAGCAAATTAAAAAGGGTGCAAACCGAAGTACAGCAACACTGGAAATTATTCACACCGATATTTGTGGACCATTTCCTGTGAAAAGTGTGGATGGTTATGACTCGTTTATAACATTCACAGATGATTACTCCCGATATGGATACATATATCCAATTAAAGAAAGATCTGAAGTGTTGGATAAATTTAAGATATTCAAGGCTGAACTTGAAAATCAACATGATAAAAGAATAAAGATAGTGAGATCTGACCGTGGGGGGGAGTACTACGGCATACACACTCCATATGGCCAAGTCCCTGGACCTTTTGCAAGGTTCCTACAGGAGAATGGCATAGTAGCCCAGTATTCAATGTCGGGCGAACCTCAGCAAAATGGAGTAGCTGAAAGGCGTAACCGTACTCTTATGGATATGGTACGCAGTATGATGAGTTATTCCACTTTGCCATTGGGATTATGGATGGAGGCACTTAAAACCGCCATTCACATTCTCAACAGAGTACCAAGCAAGTCGGTGCCCAAAACACCGTACGAGTTGTGGACAGGAAAAGTTCCATCCCTACAACACCTAAGGGTATGGGGGAGCCCAGCTGAGGCAAAAGTGTTTAATCCAAACATTGCAAAGTTAGATACCAAAACAGTGAGTTGCCATTTCATTGGCTATCCTGATAGATCAAAATGTTATCGTTTCTACTGTTCAGACAGATACACAAAGTTTGTAGAAACGAGACATGCAGTCTTCTTAGAGGACGAAATGATGAGGGGGAGCATGGTAACTCAGAAAATTGATCTTGAGGAGAAGAGGGTGTGTGCACCTAATCCGATGATTCAAGAGCCGTTTTTCTCGCTACCTGTTGTACCTGCATCGTCAACCCCTGAGGTTGCGGTGCAAGCACCTGTTGTAACTCCAACCATGACAACTAGAGGTGAAGATTCGGAACCTGTCCGTCAGGAGCCGACTGAACCCGAAGTTGAGCATGAAAGGGAGGAGCAGCAGTCTTCTCAAGAGGATGTGCCAGAAGTTGAGGCACGACATGAACAAGAGAATGAAGGCCTCAGAAGGTCTACAAGACGTAAAAAGTCAGCTATTTCTAGTGATTATAAAGTTTATAACACAGAAACAACGCATAAGGAAGGTGATCCCACCTCATATGAAGAAGCCATGAGAAGCCATCACTCATCTAAATGGGTGGAGGCTATGGAAGACGAAATGAGATCAATGAGTTCCAACGATGTTTGGGACTTAGAGGATATTCCTAAAGGAGCCAAAATAGTAGGCTGTAAATGGGTCTACAAAATAAAGTATGACTCTAATGGGAATGTAGAAAAGTATAAAGCACGTCTTGTGGCAAAAGGCTTTACACAAAGAGAAGGGGTAGATTACAATGAGACATTTTCTCCGGTCTCATGTAAGGATTCCTTCAGAATCATAATGGCACTAGTTGCGCATTTTGATTTAGAGCTACATCAAATGGATGTAAAGACGGCATTTTTGAATGGAGATCTAAAAGAAAAGGTCTACATGAAACAACCCAAGGGTTTTATCATGGAAGGCAAGGAAGATATGGGATGCCGTCTAAAGAAATCCTTCTATGGATTAAAGCAGGCTTCTAGACAGTGGTATCTAAAATTCAATGATACAATAAAGAGTTTTGGATTTAAAGAGAATATTGAGGATAACTGCATTTATGCAAAGTTCAAAAGTGGAAAATACATTTTCCTAATCTTGTATGTTGATGATATCTTGCTTGCTAGAAGTGATGTGAGTCTTCTACGAGAAACAAAGAAGTTCTTATCCTCGAACTTTGATATGAAGGATCTTGGTGAAGCCTCATATGTTTTGGGCATAGAGATTCACCGAGATAGAACGAATGGAGTATTAGGACTATCACAGAAGGCATATTTTGAGAAAGTTCTCAAAAGGTATAATATGCATGCGAGTTCTGCCACACCTGCTCCTATAGTCAAGGGCGATAGTTTTGGGAAATTCCAATGTCCCAAGAACCAATATGAGATCGATCAAATGAAATCAGTACCATATGCTTCGGCTATTGGAAGCTTACAGTATGCACAAGTGTGCACTCGCCCTGACTTAGCTTTTATCACCGGGGTACTCGGTAGATATCAAGAGAATCCAGGCACAGAGCACTGGAAAATGGTAAAGAAAGCATTGCGTTATGCGCAAGGCACCAAGACCTCATGCTAACATACAGAAGATCTAATTCCCTAGAGATAAGAGGGTATTCAGATGCTGATTTTGCGGGAGACAAAGATGATAGAAAATCCATGTCAGGATATGTGTTTACTCTCGCAGGAGGAGCTATTTCGTGGAGAAGCTCCAAACAGTCAATAGTTGCATCATCCACGATGTATGCATTTTATAACATGTTATGAGGCCACGGGGCAGGCGATATGGCTAAAGAAATTTATACCCGACTTGAAAGTGGTATATTGCATTAGCAAACCACTAAAGAGGTACTGTGACAACCAGCCCGCAGTATCCTATGCTCACAACAACAAGTCGAGTAATGCTACAAAGCCAATAGAAATTAAAATATTATGTTGTGAAGGATAAAATCCAGGATCAAACTATAAGTCTCGAGCATATAAGGACAAAGGATATGTTTGCGGATCCGCTAACGAAAGGCTTACCACCCAGTGTGTTCAAAGATCACATAGTCGACATGGGTTTAATGGAAAGCCTATGATTCCTGGATCAAGAGAGGCCCGAAAAGGAACAATTTTTTGTTTCAAAACAGAAAGGTACATTGTAGTTGTCTGATTCTATCGGTAATTGAGCTGTGACGATGAAACATGCTATATATATATATATATATGTGATGAAACAAGTAAAAGTAAAAGGAATAAATTTAAAAGTATAAGTTGAGATCAAGGGGGAGAATGTTAGATTGATCTCTCTCTCTCGAGTGGCCCAACGGCCACTTCGAGCCCCCCTGGTCAACCGCGCCCTGATCGGGGTCGCACAACCGAATATGGTTGACGGGTCCCTGTCGTGCTGTGCAATATAAAGAGGTGGGGGGTCGGGGCACGCAACACAAGGTTTGATGCTGCTGCCACCACCCCACCGATACACCCATCCGATCTAGGGTTAGTGCAGGACCAACAGGAAGCTCCACCACCGCCGCCACTCATCATCGACACCATGTCCACCTCCGCGGGATCGTGCTCGAAGGTAACAGAAGGTGATACTCTCTCTCTCTCTGTCATCTCTCTCTCCCTCTCGAATTCTCTCTCGTTAACATTCACAGAGACATAGCATATTGGATAATACCGATGATCATCTAGACCTAGCTAGATCCAGAGAACTAACAAACTGCTCCAGGTCGAAACTTCAGAGTCAGTGTATCAAATACCTCAGTCCGGTATGTGTTCAATCATGGAGCAGAAGGCAAAAATATAAGTTACAACATGATAGAGGATGGCTAACAATACATATTCAAATTATGCAGAAAGAAAGAGAGGACTCTACTTGAGCTAAAAAAGGCACCTTAGCTTAGTGAAAGCTAATAGATGACATGTATGTCCCCTAAGATGACTAGCCGCCTATTGGTTTTTGGCTCCTCATGCTCTGATGTTTAAATGTTATGCCTATAGGTTATTTGAGATGGACAATGCAGAGATTTGGATGCCTTCTGATCATCAGCTCCATGTTAAGCTTCTGCGAGGAAAGGGTAACTCATTGGCTTCACGGAAGACTTTTTTGGCGCCTAAAACAATGGTATGTAGAATTAGCATGAAAAAACACTATCTCGGTGTTCGGAAGAAGATTAGCTTATGTTGCATGATTGTCTTTTCATAGATATTGACTAATTAATAAAAGTATTTCAAATATCCTTCAAGTATATGTCAAGATAGTGTATCTGGCCTATAAGTAATCCCATGCCATCTTCATTATTTTTTGGGCGTTTTGTCGTAGATCTTAAATTGCAAACAGCAGTATGTAAGTGCTTACTTCTATTTTGTGGTACTTTGAATATGAATGTGTTCTTGCATTGTTAGATCAGGATCTGAAAGGGCGTGGCCATTAATTTATTTCAAATAGATTGCTGCACATTAAAACTTGAAACTTAACTACACATGATTGCTATTTTCAGAAAACAAATGACCATGAGGACCAGTACCAGAAATCAATTCTGATGTTATGTCTGGAGAGTAGATTGTCCGAAGGTATAGGCGGGGTCTGGACTACACAACCTGGTGCTCGAGGCCGGTACATAAGGTATACACATTCCAATATTGGAGAAAATCTGCAACCGTAACTCTGTTAGCATGAGAAATTTTAGAAGCTCGAGATTAATGTCGTTTAAAACTGGTTTGAGAGTAATGTTGTTTAAAATTGGTTCAAGAGAATTATCAGTTTGTCAGTTATTATTGTTGTGATCCAACCTTTTGTGGGAAGGGTGGGGTTAGAAATGAATCCAATCTTTGCTCCCATTGCCAAGCAGGTGTTTCCATTTGTTAAGTGTTGTCGAGGTTCAAATTGCATAAGGTGTGGTTGTTTGAATGGAGGGAGGGGAGGGAGAGAAATGTGACCAGAGATGTGCCCAGCCGTTTGTCACGATGATGTTAGAAGTCCCAGGTCAACATGAACGTGGGGTATTTTTGCACGATGGGGGCAGATTGCACATGGTGGCGGAGGGGGAGGGAGCAAATGAATCACTCAAGAAACATGTCTAACTATTATCTACAGGGAAGTCAACAACATGAAGATACAACTCTTGTATCTGGCTGAACATATGAGGCGAAAGCTTGGACTGATCAACAGGACCCACTGAAATACAAACTGGAGTGCAGATTGAACTATTTTAATCTTGCCCTGCTGGTTAATAGTTGCTTTGGTTCCAGATTGTTGCTGAAATAACAAGGCCAAGGCATCAAAATAAGTGTAGGGTTTCTAACTTCAACACAACTTCAATCAAGATACTAAGGTAATGTCCCTATCTATACTGCTCATGTGCTCTCTCTATACTCTTGGATAAGAAACTCTCATATTTTTATTTTATGACATTGTTCTAATGGATGCGAAACTCTCCTATTTGTATATTATGACATTCTTTGTTGTTGTGATTTAAGTTCTACAGTGACTTGCATTTCCTAGAGCAGAAAAGATTGGAGAAGTCCTAGAGTGGAACGATGATTGGACTAATGAAAGGATTACATCAGATCCAAGGAAGAAATATGTGACTCTACTACCATGTTACCGCAAAGTTGAAATGAAATAGTTACAGTAATTGTTCTGAAACCATCTTAGAGATTCAAGGATACCGAAGATTATTTTACCGTAATTTTACTGCATTTTAGTTTGTGAAGCCTCCCAAAGTCAAGCTTCATCAGTTCTCAACCATACATGGATGGCAATGAACTTGCTTTGCCATCTGACAGTACTACATATCAATAGTATATCTTATTCCTTTTATATGTGTTCGTTCGATGACATGCTACACCAGGTGATATTACAACGGTATATGTTTGCTTTATCTATAAGCTAGCGATAAATTTTTCTCTCTTTTGGGATGTAAATTGTGATGTTATGGTGTTATAAATCTACATGAGTGACAACTTTAGGTTAAAGTGACTCGGAGCTGAACAGAATACCCAATTGGATGCAACGTCAGCTCTTGTAGACTCGGAGCTGAAAACAATAATCCACTTGGAGTCTGGTTGACGTGACGTCTTCATTGTGGAATAGTCGTTTGGCGCCATGTAGTCTGGCCGACCATGCTAGGTGCACGAGTGGAGTGCCATCTCAGATAGATGTTTGGAGGCGAAGACGTCGAAGTTCCCTTAGCTGCGACACCAACGATATGAGTGAGATTTGGAACTAGTTTGACCTGAGAGCTGAACTGGGAAAGTTCAGTGCCATTAGCTACGGCCGGATATGGATTAAATTACTCTAAAGGGTTAGATTTGTCAAAAAAAATACAGAAAATATATACTTGTAAAAAAATACGGAAAATGCAAACTTACCGCGCATGTTTTGTTTGAAAATGGTGAACTTGTCTTTCTGGCCAATTTAAATAATGGCTCAACATATGAGGGAGCTACTCAATGTGTTGTGTTCCTATGTGGAATTTATGTACATACAATTTTTCCTGTCTGATCTGCGTCGGACAGTTCCGAAATATTTAACAACGAGCATAACTTGATCTCAACATCACACAAGAATCAAATGAAAAACCTTGGATGTATAGCAGTTGTCATCCTTATTAACGTACTTTTTTGATCAAGATTTATCTTTGACCGTAATTTTGAGCACCAATAACTGAATTATATTGTGCAACTTTGATTTTGTAGGATTGGTATTAAAAATACCTCTTAATAGTATCATTTATATATAAAAATTATTCCCACACACTTACTAATTCATGGTCAAAGACTAATATTGAAAATCTTGTGCGCACATTATTTATAGAAAGGGAGCGAGCAGCAGGTTGACTTATAAATGTAATGCAATGCACCATATAAATTTGTTTGGGCTCTAGGAATTTAAAATGTTCAATTATTTAGAGTGGGAGTAGTGGAGCAGGGTAGAGGAGGGAAAACAAGACATGTTTCTCTTGCGATGTTGGATTAGGAAAAGGAGACATTCGTAAAATAAAATAATAGATTGATATACTTTTACTGAAAATTGATTATTTTATATCCATAGCAACGCACGGACATTCAACTAGTTCCTCCGTTCCAAAATATAAGCTTTTTAGTGAACTAAAACAGTTTGCTAAAAAGGCATACATTTTGGAACGGAAAGAAAGATTTGGTCCGTTCAACCAGCGCATCCTGTCGTCAACCGTTTCGCCTCCGCTTCGTCGCGTCGTCCGTATCTGTCGCTGCCCTTTCTCATTCCAGCCCCCAGGAACACAGAAATTCACCCGCAGTTCCACAAACAGCTAGCAGTGTCTTGTAGCGCCGCCTCCCATCTATCTCCTCCGCCCCTGACCTGACGCCCTTCTCCGCCGCCTCGACGAGGACTTCCAGCACCGCCCCGCACCTCCCAAAGCACCCCCGGGTCTCCCTTCTCCTTGGTGCCCCGGCGATCCCTCCCTCGGCTCCATCTTTCTCGGCTCAATCACGCGAGCGCCCATGCCCCCGGACGTACGAGCATCCCCGCCTCTGGCCTCCTCCACCGCGTGAGGGAATCCGTCTCCACCTCGCATGCTGTGTGCCCTCCTCCCCCGATTTTCCCAGTTGATGCGTCGTCGGTCCAGTCCCGACGCTGCTGCTCCAAGTTAGTGTCTTCCATCGATCTATTTCTTGATTGATTTGTTTGCATCAGAATATCCCTAATTGGCTTGATTTGGTCTAGAAGCAATTTGTTCAGAAGATTACACATTCTCGATAAAATTGGATCTATATTTTGTAGATCCGTGATGTTAACATGTTGGGCAGGTCATAATCGAAGAAGTGACATGGTGAACTGTTGTTTTCTCCAAATTCCTTCAGTTAGCATCATTTTTTTGTCTGCAGTTTGTACGTTTGCATGGTTTCTATCCTTAATAAAGCTGCTTGGTGGTGCACGTATGAGCCTAACCTGGAGTGTTTTCCGCATATAATTACCTATATATATCATGTTTGCTTTAGAATTAATTTCCACAAACATGTGTAACACAGTACCTATTATGAATACAGATTGACCTACAAACATAGAATAAGAAATTACAAGGAATGTTGTGCGGTTGCAGCGGTGGGCTAGCGGGTGAATGGTGCAGTCGACATATGCCAAAGAAACAAGAGATGTTGTGCAGTCGCAACGACAGGCTGGCGGGCGAATGGTGGAGCACAGGTCTTATCGAAAAGCCAGCAGGCATGTTAACAACGACATATGTAAGATCTGGAAAGGTATTTTTCTTCTTCAGTTCTTCACGGAGAGAATTCTAAGAAAATTATCAGTTTTTTTTAACTTAAGAAAATCATCAGTTTGTCTTTCTAAGCATCGACTTGATCTGTTAATTCATATTCTGGCATTTGGGGCTTAGACCGCACATGCATCTCAGCCACCAACATTCATGGGGTTGCAGGGGCTAACGCACAAGCATTTGGTCATCCAGGGTGGCAAGGGCAGGTACAACCAGTGATTGTTCCTTCTTATTGAGTGTCATGAAGTGTTAAAAATAAAGAGATATTTTAGGACTTGTGAGGAGATTTCAGTGGCTAAATAGGTAACCAAAGTTGTGTGCGTGCAACTAAAGCACTTGAACCGTTAGTTGCACATGATTTGCAAGAACTAATAATTGCAAAATTATCAGTATTGAGCTTGACTACGATACAGAAGGTGCTTTCTTAATCTATGAAGATGCTTTTTTCCAACTATGAAGATGCTTTTTTTTTCATCTATGGTCATTCACACGCAGAAATATGGTCTCGAGTCCGAGAAGCCCCATGTTCTTGTGGTGCATGTATTTTGGTATGCCTAAATGAACGATTAATCTTTTTAAATTTTTGGGCAACTGTGCAAACTGTTATTGGTTTAGGGGTGTAATATTAAACCATAATGGTCGTTCCATGAGGGTGCCATGCTCTAAGGAAGTTATCTTTGTTTAACAAAAGTGTTGGCTGGAAAGTTGTGTTTTATGTTTTCAACCTCATTTGAAGACAATTAAAACATACATTCGTATGGAACTATGTGTATTCTAGAACTATAAAGAATTGACCATCTACGATGACATACCTAATTGTTGACCTAGATGATTGAGCATAACAATTTTCATGAAAAATATGTTTCTTTTGCATTGGAATGTTTTAATGGGATACCTTAGACCTTATCCAGTGTTGATAGTTAGTGGCTGCTCCAAATTGAATGGGATTTTCCTTTAGTTGTTATTTTCCTAGATTATTAGTGGTCGTGATGTGCCTCAGTAATTGTGGATTACTTTTCTAGGCTTCTGTGTACGAGTTGTTCCTATTCTGTACTTTCAATCGAGTGGGAATGGTTGTAGCGTGACATGAAATGGTATAGACAAAAATATTTGTAAAAACTTGAAACCCTATTGTATGTTGTAGAGATTTGCTAGACTTTGTGGTCATGATCACGAAAGAATTTAGTTTACCATGTAGGATCCTGAGGTTCTCTTTCCTTGCATTCTCGACTATGAAGTTGCTTGGAAGCTTATAAAATCATGTGATTTCTTATACGGTCATGTATACCTAAGGTAAATATACGATGATAAGTTTACTTCTATTTCTGATAATAAAATTGTTGAAAGCATTGGCAAAGGTGTAACTGATGTGCAGTCGTGGGTGGATAGAGTTAGCATAGGGATTTAATTAGGCCGGACCTACTAGAGGAATATGATAAGTTGTTTTTAGTATTTCAGGTTGTATGGTCTATTCAGTTAGTGAGGAATGAAACCCGAATTTAGATCCGAAAACCAAATGAAGCGGATTACTGATGAGTTTGTGATGTTTCTGGTGACTCCCCTTATAGATCCCGTGTTTGAAGCCCATGAATAGAAATTCCATGTGGTAGGGATTCTTACATGACTGCGAAACACAAGAATCTATTGTAACGAAGGCTTAGGATGGTTCACAGGAAATGTGTACATGAAGTTCAAAAGAACAAGAAGATAAAGAGGGGGGTGAAAGGGATTCCTAATGACCAGTATCCTGCAACTTAAGGAATTCTGCAATCCGAAGAGTGTTTAATTCTTTTCTCATCACTTTGGGTCCAGACATCTCCAATATGTTACAGCAGAAATAATTTAGCATTAACAATTATTATTATTGGAATTTCATCATATCTCATAAGTTACTCGAATTTTGGTGTGTTGTTTTGTTATTCAGAATTCATCATTTTTCTCAACTGGTTTACAAATCGTTGGAAAAATATAACAGAAATGAAATCAATATTTCACTTACAACTTTTGTGTCTATTGATGTACTTCATGCAATTAATTAGCAAACCTTTGGTAATCATTTTTCCGAAGATTCTATGGGAAGAATTGTAGGGCGAGAGCAACTAGCCTGAGATGGGTCCATCAAGCTCCTTGGCAAGTGAAAAATACATTGCAGACTTATAGCTATTATGTATAGTGGCAAACCGAATATCGATTTTAGCTTTGTAGATGTAGATCTATCTTCCATATTTTGGAAAGATGTAGTATTATCGGATGTATGTTTACTGCTAGAAAATCTACATGCAAACACGATAAAAGGTTTTTAGAATTTGTATGGTTCACAAAGTGGTTATCAACATCTCATGGTTGTATCGATGGGATCTAACTTTTTTTCTTGTGTGCCTCGCAACACAGATTTTTTTTCTCTCCCGTAGCAACGCACGGGCATGTTTTCCTAGTTCGCCAGCGGTGGCAACAAAAAGATGTTCGCCAGAGGTACCGCCGGAGTTGTTCGCCAGCGCTATTCTGGCGTTGTACCACTTACGCGCAGCCCCCCGCCCCTCCCCTCCCTCCCTCTAGCAGTACTGCGCACTGTGTCGACGCTTAGTCGTTTTTGTGAAACCCCTCGCGCGTCCTCCTCTCTGTTAACTCCGGCGAGCCCTAGCTTGTCTCCGGCGAGTCCAGCACCACCACCGCGCCCCTCCCTCTCCTCGCCCCTCTATTCCCTCTCCTTGCGCGCCCTGTCGGGGGGTTGCCCCCGAGTAGGGGTAAGGCAGGTAATAAAACAGAGATCAGAGTACTGTTTGCCGGGTAGGCGGCTACCCGGGTATCAGCTATCCGGTAGGTGCTACTCGGTAATAAGTATTGAAGGCCAAGAGAAGATAAGAAGGAAAAGTTGGAATCATCCGAGTAGATATCAAGTGGTCCGATTAGATGGGCATCAACCCTACTCGGGCACAAAGTCAATGGAGCCGTTCTGGCGAGATCCCGCGTATCCCGCAGCCGTACAGGCGTGCAATTTAACTTACAAGACGCATGATTATCTGCGCTACGGCGTGGGTATAGTGAGGGTGGGCACCTGTCTTGTCTTGTCACTGACAGGGGGACAGGACATGTCAGGAGTCTACTCTGTGAGACTGACAGGGTGGACAAGTCCTGTCAGCCGGACGGCACGGCGACTTCTCGCAACGGCGTCAGCGTGAACACGGAAGCGTGCTGCCGCTGTCACAGTGGCGTTGTCTAATCGTGTACCTTTAATCGTTGTTTACTCGCTGGGTCCCAGTATATAAGGCGCCCAGCCCCCTCCTGCGCGAGGGACGTCGCCCAGAGAGCATTTATTGCACTCCTTAGTGCTACACACAGAGAGAGAGAGAACGAGAGAGTGGCTACTCGGCTAAGAGCATGATTGTACTATGGCTACTCGGTAACATCATATACAGAGAGATAGGCAGGAGTAGGGGTTTTACCTCCACACGAGGGCCCTGAACCTCGGTAGATCGAGGTGTTTGCCGTGTTTCTGAGCGCGTCTACTTGACGTGCGATCCCTCCCCGAATACCTATAGCGTCCATCGGTCCCAACAATTAGCCATCCCATGACATCTGTCTTCTCCACACCACGACACGCCCCTCCCTCTCCTCACCCCTCCCTCTCCCCACTGCCCCCCGCGCGCGAGCCACCACACACTTCCCCGAGCCGCCAGCCACTGCCCCTCCCTCACCGGTGATCACCACCCCCTGGCCACTCCCCTACCCCTTTTCAGCACACCGTCGGCCTCCACTGCTGCTCCGAGGGGCTTGGCCCCTCCTTGCTCCTCCCCTCTCTCACCTGCCTACAACCTGTTTGAGAAAATACTTCAAAGTGGTAATTTTTTTTTTGTCTTTTTTCTACTGGTTTTGGTCGATTTGGGTACTGTGGATGTTGGATGATGATGATGTGTGTGCTGCGGTGATGATGGATGTTCATGATGTTGATGATGTCGATGGTTTGGTGGTCGATGGTGTTGATGTTGTGGGTGGTGGGATGATGTTGATGATGTCGATGGTGGTGGTGAGATGTTTTGGGTGGTGTGGGATGGTGTTGGTGACGGTGATGGTGATGGTGTTGGTGGTGTGGTGGTGGATATGTTCCCACCTTCGTGTGGATGACGACGATGATTTTGGGATACGTACAGGGTGGGATTTTATGTGCAGGTACCCCACGTGAGGCCCTGTTTGTCGGAATGTTGATTAATTTCCGTTCCGGCAAATTTGGGTACTCCATTTGTGATATTTTTAGCAAAGGTCATGCCGAAATTTTGCGTGAATTTTGGCATGACCTTTGCTAAAAATATCACATATTAGAGTGCCCGAGAAATTTGGAATCATATGGGGATATATCGTTTAAATTTTAGGATTTGTTGAACTAATTTCCGCTTTTCTCTCCTTAGATATGGCTCACAACAACGAGGCGGGTGGTTCTAGGACCGGACGCGGGGACGACGATGCGTGGCTCTCTATGCTTGGCGCTGGAGGAGGACCCGTAGTTCTGCGACCGGAGCCAGAGACGCAGGGCGATGCAGATGACGAGATGGAGGAAACCATTCCTCAGGAGGCGCCGCGCACCGATACATTGGGCGGAGAAGGTCAAACCGGTAGTGGCACCGGGGATGCCACCTCCGGTAGCGAGGCGTCGCGTAACCGCAAAGAAAGACGACACAACATGCTCGCCACCATCCGGCAAGAGTTCACGGAAGTGGACCCCAAAAGCGGTGCTCCTATCGAGCCGGAGATTGACGCTAAGGGGTATGGAAACCAGATAGGCTGCATAGCTCGAGACTTTGGCAACGTTAATACGGGCCAGCTCAGAGATAAAGAAAACAAGGCTATGGCCGCCCTGCTGATTGAGAAGCTGCACACGAGGTACAAGTTCCCGGATCCTTACGACAACCAGGACCTGAAGAGCAATCTGGTCAACTCGTTAGCACTCGGAAAGTTCACCAAGGCGTTTACGACTTGTTGATGAAGTTTGCGGGAGATGATTGTGAAGGGTAAGGGTTTCGATGAGATCCTTAAAATGTGGCCCTCCATTTCCGAGGAAGACTTGGCCCAATTCAACCTCGACGAACTCAAACCAGAAAGGGTGGCGCTGAGTAAATGGGGAAAAGATTTCTGAAAAAAGAACATCGGCCCTCACAATCTCGGAAGCCGGGGTTACCTTGGGAAGCAGAAAGTTTGGGCTAAGGAGGATGCGGAGAGAAAAGGGCCGAACCCGTATGACAAGATCCCCGACCCGCATGTGATAAATTTTGTCAGGGCCCATTATAGGGAAGATCCCCAAAAGCCCGGCGATCTTATGTTGAACGAGAAGGTCAAAGAGCTCGAGAAGAAATATCTCGAGGAAGAAGAAAAAGAACGTCTATCTCAGTCTGACGGGGGTCCTCGGCGACGATGAACAAGGACCCGTATGACACCCCTTTTATTAGGGAGTGACCATTGACAAGAAGCCGCATCGTGGCCATGTGCATGGCCTCGGAAAGGGTCATCGGCATGTGCACTACTACCTAGACACTAAGGAGAAGAGAAAGGAGCGGAACAAGGTACCGCAGAAGACGGTCGACGAGCTAGTGAACGAGAGGGTCAACGCGCTCCTCCCTAGCATCTGTGCGTCCGTCGCTCAGTCCTTAGCGCCGTGGATGGCAGGTGGAGGACAAGGGCCTCCCCCCGTGATCAATATAGCCCCCATCGTGGCGCCTGTTGCGCAGAACGTGGCCCCCATTGTGGCGCCTATTGCGCAGAACGAGGCGGCCGCCAACCCTGAGCCGCAAGGTCGCGAAGATCCGTCGTCGCCCCGCCACGTCTCTGCAACGCCGCCGCCGACACTTAGTGGTCCATCGCCCTTGTCCGAGCTCAATGCCCTCACGGTAATTCAGCGTCCACAGGTTAATTATATATTATGACTTGATTCGTGACGGCCTCAGTCTCTAACGACGATCGTGCGACGTTTCGCAGGCCGACGAGACGGGATGCACATTGCTCCTTCGTGTGAACGACGAGTTCAAGGACGTGGCTAAAGGAAAGATCATAACACCTCTCAACCGCGTGTCCCACTGCGTCCGTATTCCCGACGACGTGTTCAGGGTGACATTAAGTCGGGTGCTCCCTGGTTGCGGTGCTCTCGATCCTCCGAACCAAACCCCCGCAACCGACAACGAGTTAAACCTGGAGCAGTGCTTGGTTTGGCCATTGACATGGCCAAAATCCCTAATTCGTTTGGAAACTACTCCTGTCAACACTCCAACACCGGTCCAGGGGTCGGGGCACCCAAGCCAACACATGGATTTCTCACCTTCAAAGCCCGTGCGACACGACGGCGACGATGCTGAAGATGAGAACCCCAATGACTACCTCGTCGACGATCCTTACGAGGGGCCCGGCCTGGATGATCTTGATGAACTTCTCTTGCCAGCGGAGGAAGCGGATAAATATCGATGCACAAATCGTCTTTTCTCTTCTCAAGAACCGGCAGCCCCCGAGCAAGAAGTCATCAGCCAGTACGCCCTCAAAGAGGCGGTAGCAGATATATTTCAGAATCAGCCTAAGAAGACGGCACAGAAAAGAACTAAGAAGAGTTCTGCCGTTGCATCCATGAGTCAACCGGTGGAGGGGACCAAGTCTAAGCCGCCGGCACAACGGGTATTGGACAGGATACCCTTACACGACTGACATCAGATCCATGAGTTGGGAAAACCGATGCTTCCGCCGAGGTTGGCCTCCTTGTTGACAGGTGATATGCTTAGCGTCCATGACGGTGTTCAATTTATGGAGACGATGCTTCTCAAAGAGAAAAATCCAACGCTGCCGTTATTGGTCGCAAAGGTGCCATCTACGGTGGGATTTGTCACTAAAGGCAACGCAAACAAGATCATCGTGAGATTTAACAAAAAATTTCGGATGTTCCACATGAAATCCCTCCACTCATCAATCGTCCGCCTACGCTCAGTTTGGCGCATCAACTATCCATAGAGAATACCAAAAGCATCGCGCTAGTAGACCCCTACTACATGCACGACATGTACTTGAACAACCCCAAGGGTAGGGCAAAAGCGGCAAAGTACATCCAAGAGGTGTTGCTCAATAATTATATGCACAAGAGGATCACCCTCCTGCCTTACTTTCCCGACTAAGTTATTTCCCATCTTTAGTTAAGTTTGCGCATATACAATTAATAATGGTTACAATTTTTGATTATATATATGGACTCCTGTTTTGCGCAGAAACAAATACGGCACCCTCATCATGCTCTACCCGGGAGACGCGCACGCCGTATATCTCGACTCCGGGAGTAAACTGAAGGAGAAGAACTACTCCCTCATCAAGTCTGTTCTCAATGATGCTATGGACGACTACATCAGGGCGGAAGGATTCTGCGACAGAATAAAACAAAGTCAAGGCAAATATGTGTTCAGACACAGAACAGAGTTCCCCTGCCCCAAGCAGGCGCCAGGTGGCCATATGGAGGCATGGTACCTCATCCAACACATGATGGAGATCGTGCAGGAGCAACAGAGTCTACAATTCATGTCTGTTGTGGACAAATGATCTCGCAGCATCGCCGAATGGTCTGATGCTGAATTCAGACAGAACTTTGGTTGCATCCAGCGCAAGCTCTGCACAATCATCTATAGGGATGTAGTAACTGCAGATAGAGCCTTCCACTGACGGTGCCCACCATCTAGTGATGATCTGCGACAATGTGTACTAGAGCAGGCTGACGAGAGACCATTCAACTCGTTAGAAGGTGCTCTTCCGTTCCCGCCGGTGAAGAAACAGAAGATCACAACAACGAGGAAGAAATGATCGACGGTATGTATTCGGTTCGGTACGAATTGTGCTCCTAATAAAAACTTGTGATTTTCTTTGCCGGCCTAATGCTTTTATCTTGGTCTACAGAGAGATGAAGAAGTGGACGGCGCGCTGGCCTAGCGAAAGAGCGCAAGCGGAGGCGGAAGCTAAAGTATATGTGATACTTTTGTAATCGTCGATGTGTTGTTTGCGATTGATCTATATCGCGTGTTGTATGCATGTCATACTTTTGTAATCGTTAAACTAATTAGATGGCTATACTTTTGGTTCGAAATCTTCCGACATAAACATGTTATCGAGATCGATGTGTATTCATGAATTAATACATGTATTTGCACCTGTATAGTATAATACCAGGAAATACAACACTGTATACGAAAATAACAAAAAAAATAAAAACCTGGGCGCTGTAGCGCTGGCGAACCTACCGCTGGCGAACAGCTCTACCTCTGGCGAACATAGCACTGACGAACAAGACCCTGTTCTCCAGCGGTAACATCTGCTACCACTGGCGAAGCGCTGTTCGCCAGCGGTAACCCCCTACCACTGACGAGTTAGCGCTGGCGAACAGCGCTTCGCCAGCGGTAGCCCATATTTGTTCGTCACTGGTAGGGGTTTTCCTACTAGTGAGAGGGGGCACCACTACTATCATTTATTCCACACTTGTGCTTTGTTAGCACCAATACTTCAGTTTGGAGATACTTATCATATTACGACTTGCATAACTATGTGGGGAGCTTTAAGTTATAGAACTTGGCTTGTATGTTCCAATGATGAGCCTCCTCAAAAGTGTTCTAGGTCTTCGTGAGAAAGAAAGTTGGATGGAACCCCCCACTAGTTCCATTGGAGAGCTTTCATACACTTATAGCTCTATGTGCATTCGTTGTGTGGCAATCACTACACCTTCCATAACTTCGATTATAAGACTTCCTCTTGTCTGATGATCACTTTCAGTTGTGTGAGACATTCTTCCATTGCCAATCAAAACCCCCCATAATATTCTTTTAGACATAACATCCTGGTGCCAGGGACCAATACAGAACGCTTTCTTGTTTTGTGTGCACAAATATCTTAATGATTTTCCTACGTGCATATTGTTGTCTCTTGTCTTGATCCTAACAGGAATTGTTGTGAGAGTTTTGATGCCTTGGATGATTATATTCTTGTCCTTGAAGCTTAAAACATCTTTAATAAATCATTGCACGATTGATTGCCTTTTAGTATTGATTCATTGAAAAGTTTTACCTTGTTATTCCTAATGGTTTATACATTATTCTATTTGATATGGACTATAAACCACAGACCTTATTTATTTGATCCTAGTTTACGTGCTTTACATTACTATGATGATCAAATTTATGTTGGTAGCATGTCACCTCAGATTTTTTTTGAACGTTTAACTACTCGAGGACGAGTAGGAACTAAGCTTGGGGATGTTGATACATCATGAACGTATCCATAATTTCTGATGTTCCATGTTGTTTTCATGTCATATGCTACATGTTTCACTTTATGCCATTTTTATCGATTTTCTGGGACTAACTTATTGACAAGATGCCACAGAGCCAGTTCATGATTTCTGTTGTTTTTAGTTTCAGAAAAGTTGTTCTGGAAATATTCTCGGAATTGCAGAATTCGAAGCCCGGAAGTCTTAGAAATTTGTCGCGCACACGGAGTCCAGAGGGGACCTGGAGGGGGGCCACAACGGCCCCACACCATATGGCTGGCCCCCCTCTGGCCGCTCCCAAGGGTGGTGTGGGCCCACTAGCTGTCCACCGACGTTGCCCTCTCTCCTATTTATACCTCTCGGGAGGTTAACCCTAGAAACAGAAGCCTTTTCCACAAAAACACCCGCAGCCGCCGTCATCATCAATCCTAGTTCGGGAGGGTTCTGGAGCTCTCGCCGGCACCCTTTCGGGAAGGGGAATCATCACCGGAGGTCTCTACACCACCACGCCCGCCTCCGGAATGATGCGTGACTAGTACATCCTTGGACTATGGGTCCATAGTAGTAGCTACATGGTCGTTCTCTCCTCTTTATGCCTCATGTTTATATCTTGTGAGCTTCCCTACATGATCAAGATCATCTTATTGTAATGCTACATGTTGTTTTTGCTCGGATCCGATGAATACTGAATTCTATGTCCAATGATTATAAATCTATCATGTTCTTTTCATGTGTATGTTATTTATGATCTTGCACGCTCTCCATTATTAGTAGATTCTCTGGCCAAGTAGATGCTAGTAACTCCAAGATGAAGTATTTATGCTCGATAGTGGGTTAATGCCTCCCTTTTACTCACGCTCGAGTGACAGAAACGTAATGGGTGGGGGATGTGCTGTTGCCATTAGGGAGAAAACAACAATGCTTTGTCTAAGGATAATTTTAGTGTTTACATTACATACTTTGCTTAATGCAATTATCTGTTACTTGCAACTTAATACCCGAGGTTTGATTGGATGATGCTCCGAGGGTGGATTATTAGTCATAGATGCAGTTGGATAACGTTCTATGTATCTTGTTGTAATGCCCGCATGAATCACATAGTAATCATCATGTGATGCATATGCACTACATTGCAGCCTTTATATCTGACAATTGCCCAGCTGTAATTTGTTTACCCAACATGTTATATGTCTGTTTTGGAGAGACACCAATAGAGAACTGAGGACCTTGGTCTATTTTCCTTACACTGATAATACAACTACTGCCATCTCTGTTTTCATACTGTTACTATTGTTTTCTACTGTTTTCCTGCTATTTTCCACACCATACGTTTAACCTCTTTGTTTTCAACAAAACAGGTGAGATTGACAACCTCACTGCTTCGTTGGGCCAAAGTGATTTGATTGAGTTGTGTAGGTTCCACGTTGCTGCTGAACCGGTAGTGCGTCCTGCCAACATCAGCTGCATGAACCTTCGGAAGTGGTTTCTTTCTCCTACTAGTCGATTCAATCTTGGTTTCTTTCTGAGGGAAAACTTGCTACTGCACTCTTCACACCTTCCTACTGGGGTCTCCCAACGAGTGCAAGCCCTGCACCATCACCCATGGAAATCAATGTAATAAAAAAACATAATTTTTTTTTGGATTTGTTATTCGGATTCATACATTTTTCATGTTCAAAGTTTTGTGAGATTACAAAATATGATAAAATTGGTTAATTCAAATTCTTAAATATATATAAAAATAGTTTGAATAGGTAAAATAGTTAGTTTAGAAAACAGAAAATGGTTTTGGTTATGTTATTCGGATTCAAACATTTTTCATGTTCAAAGTCTTTCAGATTTGAAAGTATGCTAAAATTGATTAATTCAAATGTTTAGATAAGAAAAAGAATTTCCAAATTAAAATCTAGTTCTCGGTTCGTAATATGAGCCGGGACTAAAGGTCCTTCGCGCGCAAACATCGTTTCGCGCCGAAATTGACCTCTAGTCCCGGGCTATGCGATGACCCGAGACTAGAGGGGGGGGGGGCTCTAGTCCCGGGCTATACCACGACCCGAGACTAAAGACTCTCTAGTCCCAGGCGGTGCCACCGCCCAGGACTAGAGGTCCGACTACTTAACCGTCGTCCTCGATCTTCTTTCTCAGAAGGCGCAGACGCGACACATACAAGGAGGCCCGACGCCATCCCGACGCCCCGTGTCGCCGACTCCGCCACCGCTCCTCGACGCTCCGCCGCCGCATGTCCCCGCCCCAGCTTTCCACGCGGATTCGGCCGCGGCCCAGCCGCCTCCACCAAGTGTGAACTCCGGTGAACTCCACCCGCTAGAACTCCTATGAACTCCGGTGAACTATGACCGGCCCTATGCGCCGTACGAATCTGAGGAACAACTCCGATCCTTCACCGGTGAGCACTATACTCTAGTACGGACGTGTATGAAGTATATACGTGTTTTTTACACGTACGTATTTTCATTACTATAGTGTTAGTGTTAGTGTATTAAGTCTTAGTGTTGTTAGTTATTAGTGTTAATTAGTTATGTTAGTTATATTTATTAATATTCGTGTTAGTACTAATGTTAGTTATATTTAGTAGTGTTAGTGTTAGTTAATTTTAGTAGTTATTAGTGTTAATTATATTTAGTAGTGTTAATTGTATTAATTAGTAGTGATCTTACTTATATTTAGTAGTGTCAGTGTTAGTTGATTTTAGTAGTGTTTATTATTTTTAGTACTGTTAGGTATTATAGTAGTTTTACTGGTTATTACTGTTAGTATTAGTAGTTATTAGTTTAGTACTGTTAGTAGTTAGTTATTTGAAACGATCGTCTTATATATAAAAATTGTATATTAGTTTTTTTTCCCGCGATGATGTCCCTGTTGGACCAGATGGGAGATGTCCGCGACTGGGCTCCGTCGGGCTGGCACTGGGAGGTGCTACCTTCCGGGACGCACAACTTGGTGAGGAACCCGGGTGACGTTGTCAACCCGAATCTTCTTTGGTGGCGGTCGTGTGGGCCACGCTCGGTGCAAAGGGAGCTGCCCCCCAAGGAGGTGGTACGTCAGCGTATCCATAAGGAGAACGAGCACATCCGTTGCTACATGTACTTGCTTGATAGAGAGTATAGAAACAATTGGTGATTCTTTAGAGGGTTCCTTACCACGTGAGCTATCACCCTGTGAGGGTTCCTTATCTGTGCATGCGCAGGGCCCACAAATAAGAACCCCGCGGCTTAGGACCCGGTCAAAGTTAATTAGTTTGAGAGGTTCATGCATGTATTAGTGATATTATTCGTGATGTATTAGTGTTAAATAAAAATGGACCTGAGCTATGTAACTGCATATGTAGTGATACTTTTGCATATTTGATCAATGTTGCTTTCGTAATTAAAGTGAAAATCTAAAATAGTTACTCTCTTTTTTCCTAACTTGCTTTTTTTTTTCTGGAATAGTTAAGTTATGGATCTTCTGGAAACCAAAAATCACATAATCTGGGACCTTATAAGAACAGGTGGATGTGGAGAAGGAGGCAATGATGGTCAAATTGATGATGAGATGTTGTCATATCTGGACCTTCTATCTAGAGAGCAGATCTAGGGAGTGCAGAAAGAACCGGTGGACGAAGAAAATGTCACCGTTGATCCCTCGCCAAGAAACAACGATGATGAACAAAATGCCACCGTAGATCCCTTGGCAGCAACGGACGAGGTATATATATATATAATTGAGCGTCTTGGCAAGATGCATTAATTCCTTCGTGTATATATATATATATATATATATAAAATTTCTCTTCCTTATTTTAGCCCTCCACATCGATGCAATCTTCAACAACTACAAAACGAGGCCCGGACAAAAAGTTGTTTGGTGAAAGAAGGTTCAAGATTGACGAAATCCAAGAGAATTGACGACCGAGTGCTCCAAGAGATCACGCGAGGATATTCGTAAATCAATGCAGAGTGATTGTTCGGGATAACCTCCCGATAACCATTCAAGAGTGGATAAAGCCAAAGAATGTTGATGATTCAGTTAGTTATGTCGATGAAAGAACCAAGAACGATATTTGGCAGAAGCTGCAGGAACATTTTAGACTACCTCCAGATTATGAAGAATTCGGGCCATATGGTAAACCAATTCCGGGTGGGATTCAAAGAAGAGATAGAGTGAAGTCCTGGGCTCTAAGTAAGATGTCCGAACAGTTCCAGAACTACAATAAAAAATTATACATGAAATAAAAAACTCCAGATTTCTCCGGAGCATTAGAGAGATTGATAGGACAGTGAACGGAATTTGTGGACTACAAGCATGTGAGGAATATAGATGAAAATTATACATCCGAATGTCTTCCATAGCAACTACAAACTTCAGCCTCAGTTGCTCGGATTCTGCTTTTGCCGTTCTCATATCAGCAATCGTTCTGCGCACATTCACATCAAGCTGTGGTTCAGGCTTAGACTATGAAATACATGATTTCACACGGGCCTTCTTTGAGAAAGTATGATTTCCACTCTTCGGCATGGCAACTTCACTATCATCCTCGTCCTCAACCTCTGAAGCAGATCGAGACATCACCCTTTTCTTGCTTGCATATCAAGCATACAAAGAAAGTAGATGAAAATAACAGATGACAAGAATGTAAAGAACATAGATGAAACTAGCAAATGACAAACATGTACAAAAAATTGATGAAAACTAGCAGATTATAGTCATACAACGGTGTGTGTCATGAACTAGCAGATGAGAAGCATAGATGAAACAGTAGGTGTCAAGCATGTGAGGAAGATAGATGAAAATAGCAGATGACAAGCATGTTAAAAAAATTGATGAAAACTAGCAGATTATGGTCAAACAATGGTGTGTGTCATGAACTAGCAGATGAGAAGCATAGATGAAACAGCAGGTGTCAAGCATGTGAGGAAGATAGATGAAAATAGCAGATGACAAGCATGTACAAAAAATAGATGAAAACTAGCATATTATAATCAACCAACTGTGTGTCTAATGAACTAGCAGATGAGAAGCATAGATGGAATAGCAGGTGTCAAGCATGTGAGAAAGATAGATGGAAACCATGTTGAAATGAAAACGACACCCTTAATTACTATAAGTGGATTTCACGGCCTTAATTAGCTTGCCAAAACGTCTTATAGTATGGAATAGAGGAAGTAGCACAAAATATATGGCGCCACATTGATGAAACGGTTCAACACAAGATAAGAAAGCTGCACCCTAGTTGTTGCGATATCATGAAAGAATGTTGAGCTACCGGGTTAGGGAATAACCTGCAGCTCATTGTTCACGTTGGATTGTGATTGATATGACACGACTCCTTCAGTGGCATCTGATTCGTCTTCAACATCATACACAGGCATGTACTGAGAGCCATAGTCTTGCTTCTTGGTCTTTTTTGGGGGGGGGGGGCGGTGGTGGTGGTACAGTAGGACATGAAAGAAAACTTGCTGGCTTTACGCCCAGTTCATGTATCTTTGCATTGTTTTCCATGATAGTTCTGGCACGCTCTTCTTCAATGGGGTGTAGTGGCGATCCTAACATGAATAAAGAACTAAAAGTAAAGTACAAATATAACACTTCATAACAACCTAATACCGCATAAATAATTAAGGCACTCATCTTGTAAGAACAGTCCAGTGCAAGTAATATAAATTATGATCCTAACTAAGACTGATAGGATCACAAGCAAAGTGACATTAAACCTAATATGTAGTATACAAGCTAGATTGCTGCAAATGAGCAAAGTTTTACCAAGCAAGAAGGCCCCCCTTCCTATTTCCGTTACAAGGAACCGTTTAGAGAGATTTATTGCACCAAAGATTAGCAACATAATTAGGATAATAATGAAGCATTGAAGATACGATTAAACATACAACCAATTTAGAAAGATTAACTGCATCGAACATAAGCAGGATAATAAGGAAGCATCAAACATACAATTAAATAGACAAAACCAATTTAGAGAGAATAGTTGCCTGCGTCTTTAGGGTCTTCTGTCTTGCTGCGTTTCTCGCCTTCCATCTTCACTCGTTTCAGCGTGCTTGCAGACATTGACGGTGATGTTGCAGCGAGGTTGGAGAGGAGGTGGCAGATCTGGATATACGGCAAGGTCGGTGGCGAGGTGGCTGATCGGCGAACACGGCGTCGAGGTGGCTGACCGGCGAGCACGGCGCGAGGTGGAAGATAACGTACGGCGAGGTTGGAGACGATGTGGAAGACATGCGAGCAGAGCGGCGAGGTGGCGGATCTGGACGACGAAACGGCCGGTGATGTGGCATATCTGGAGGGTGATCTCGACGGCGACGAGGGAGTTCTGGCAAGCGAGCTATACAGCGAGGTGTGAGACCGGGGGAATAGAGGATCTGTTTTGGGAGGACAAGTGGGAGTGGATATTTCGAAATAGTGGCTTTCTCTTTCGGCGAGAGGGCCGATCGAGGGGATAAGGCAGGGTTTTGGAACGATTGCCCTCCAGGATAAAGGTTTCCAGTTGTGTGCGGGAGGGCTGAGAAGTAAAATATCCTTGCACGAAAAAATTTGGGCGGGCTGTCCTGGCGCATATTTTTCGGAGCGACGGGAAATTTTGGCGGAACTGCGGGAAACTTTGCTAGCCGTCTGATGCTGATGGGTGGCTTACAAAAATTGAGCATTTATGCAATTATTTAGTACTAAAGATTGTGAAAAAATCCCGAAAGTATTTTACCTAAAATCCTGGAAAGGGTCAATTATGTGGAATACTACTACATGTTGATTGGTGGCTTGAACTTTGCTAGCCGTTGGATGCTAGTCAACTTTTTTGTCTACACCTATCACCGGTGTCAGAAGGGGGTAGACCACTGTTTTTTTTGCTTGGTTCTGTTAAGTTAGGCCATAGTTACATGGATAACCCAAATCTAGATATACTTGTAATAAGATTCCCTCTAGTTCGCCTGAAGAAACCAAAGCCATGATGGGGGAAAAGACGGAACTGCCATTCTGGCCCCTCTACGTGAGCCGGAAGGGGGTTGAAAATTGGTCAATTTCTTGGTTTTGTTAGGTTAGGCACAAGGACCACCCAAGACAATGGTAGCGCCCACCTCTTGGAAATATTTCCCCTCTGTCAGATCCGGGACTTTCGGGCTGTAAGTAGTCCTCGCACATGCTGAGAGAATCCGACGCCGGTGAAGTGCGCCCTAACACAGAGAGAGAGGGAATCTTGTGCATCCAAGACCCATGACACACTCTAACACACATGGTATGGCATACGCTGGGATTTGGTGGCATTCAGATGATCCGGAGCCTCCTCTCCGGATAAACCATAGCCCCGCTGGAAAAAAAGACGAAATTGTCGTTCTGGCCCCTGTACGCGAGCCGGAAGGGGATAGGAAAGTGGAACCAATTGCTTGGTTGTGTTAGGTTAGGCCCAATGAACACTTAAGGCAATTGTACGTCCTATCTCTTGGAAAGATTCCCCCAGTTCCGTCAGATCTGGGAGTTTCGGGCTCTAAGTAGTCCTCAAACTCGCTAGAGAGAATCCGATGCCGGTGAATCCCTAGCACTGGGAGCGAGGGAATCTTGAGAATCCAAGACCCATGCCACACTATAACACATGTGGTATGACATACCATGGGATTTGGTGCCATTCAAACGATCCTGAGCCCCCTCTCCGGGGAAACCATAGCCCCGATGTGGAAAAAGACGACTGTCGTTCTGACCCCTCTACGTGAGCCGGGAGGGGGTAGCAAAGTGGAACCAGTTTCTTGGTTGTGTTAGGTTAGGCCCAAGGAACGCCCAAGAGAATGGTTGGGCCCACCGTTTGGCAAGATCCCCCGAGTTCCGTCAGTTCCGGGAGTTTCGGGCTAATCCTGGAACCCCCAGAGAGAATATGACGCCGGTGGAGCCCTAACACAAAGAGCGAGGGAATGTTGGCCATCCAAGACGTATGACACACTCTAACACACATGGTATGGCATAACATGGGATTTGGTGGCATTCAGACGATCCGGAGCCCCCTCTCCGGAGAAATCATAGCCCTGATGTGGAAAAAGACGGAACTGCCGTTCTGGCCACTCTACGTGAGCCGGAAAGGGGTAGAGAAGTGGAACCAATTGCTTGTTTATGTTAGGTTAGTCCCAAGGAACACGTAAGACAATGTTGGGTCCACCTGTTGGCAAGATTCCCCAAGTTCCATCGTTTTCGGGAGTTTCGGGCTCTAAGTAGTCCTTGAACCCGCCAGAGAGAATCTGACGCCAGTGAAGCCCTAACAGAGAGAGAGAGAGAGAGAGGGAATCTTAGGCATACAAGACCCATGACACACTATAACACACATGGTATGACGTACCCTAGGATTTGGTGGCATTCAGACGATCTAGAGGCCCCTCTCCGGACAAACCATGGCTCCGCTGGGGAAAAAGACGGAACTGTCGTTCTGGCCCCTCTACGTTAGGTGGAAGGGGGTAGAAAAGTGGAACTAACTGCTTGGTTGTATTAGGTTAGGCCCAAGGAACACCCAAGGCAACGGTAGGGCCCACCTCCTGGCAAGATTCCCCGAGTTCGTCAGTTCAGGGAGTTTTGGGCTCTAGGTAGTCATGGAACCCGCCAGAGAGAATCCGACGCCGGTGAAGCCCTAACACACACAGAGAGGGAATCTTCGGCATACAAGACCCACGACACACTATAACACACATGTTATGGAATACCATAGGATTTCGTGGCATTCAGACGATCTGGAGGCCCCTCTCCGGAGAAACCAAGCTGTAGCCCCGCTGGGGAAAAAGACGGAACTGTCGTCTGGCCCCTCTACGTTAGGCGGGAGGGGGTAGCAAAGTGTAACCAACTGCTTGGTTGTATTAGGTTAGGCCCAAGGAACACCCAAGACAATGATAGGGCCCACCTCTTGGCAAGATTCCCCGAGTTCCGTTAGTTCCGGGAGTTTCGGGCTCTAAGCAACCCGCCAGGGAGAATTCGACGCCGGTGAAGCCGTAACACACAGAGAGAGGGAATCTTGGGCATCCAAGACCCACGACACACTATAACACACATGGTATGGAATACCATGGGATTTGGTGGTATTCATACGATCTGGAGGCCCCTGATCCGGAGAAACCGTAGGCCCGCTGGGGAAAAAGACGAAACTTGCCGTTCTGGCCCATCTACGTTAGGCGGAAGGGGTAGCAAACTGGAACCAACTGCTTGGTTGTATTAGGTTAGACCCTAGGAAAACCCAAGACAATGATAGGGCCCACCTCTTGGCAAGATTCCCCCAGTTCCGTCAGATCCGGGAGTTTCGGGCTCTAAGTAGTCCTAGAACCCACCAGGGAGAATCTGACGCTGGTGAAGCCCTAACACAGAGACAGCGAGTGAATCTTGGGAATAAAAGACCCATGCCACACTCTAAGACACATGGCATACTATGGGATTTGGTGGCATTCAGACGATCCGGATTCCCCTCTCTAGAGAAAGACCATAGCCCCATTGGGAAAAAGACAGAACTGACGTTTTGGCCCGTCTACGTGAGCCGGAAGGGGGTAGAAAAGCGGAACCAATTTCTTGGTTGTGTTATGTTAGGACCAAGTAACACCCAATACAATTTCAGGTCCTACCTCTTGGATATATTTCCCCAGTTCCGTCAGATCCATGAGTTTAATTAAGGTTCTAAGTAGTCCTAGAACCCGCTAGAGAGAATCTGACGCTGATGAAACCCTAATACAGAGAGCGAGGAAATATTTAGCATCAAATACCCATTCCACACTCTAAAACACATGGTATGACATAACATAGCCTTGGGTGGGATTCAGACGCTCTTGAGCCCCTCTCTGGAGAAACCCTATGCCCTCAGGAGAAAAGGGACGGAACTGCCGTTCTGGACCCTCTACATGAGTCGGAAGGGGTAGAAAAGTCGAACTAATTGCTTAGTTGTGTTAGTTTAGGACCAAGGAACACCCAAGACAATGGTAGGTCCCACCTCTTGACAATATTTCCCCCGTTCTGTCATACCTGGGAATTTCGGGCTCTGGGTATAGTCCTCGAACCCGCTAGAGAGAATCTGACGCCGATGAAGCCATAACAAAGAGACGGAGGGAATCTTGGGCGTCCAAGACCCAAGACACACTCTAACACACACGGTATATCATACCACGGGATTTCGTGGCATTCAGACGATCCGGAGTACCACCCCCTTCCCACCCTCTGGAGAAACCATAGCCCTAATGGGGAAAAGACGGAACTGTTGTTCTGGCCCCTCTACGTGAGCCGGAAGGGGGTAGAAAATTGGAACCAATTTCTTGGTTTTGTTAGGTTAGGAACAAGGAACATCCAAGACAATGGTAGCACCCACCTCTTGGCAAGATTTCCCCAGTTCCGTCCGGGAGTTTCGGGCTCTAAGTAGTCCTCGAACATCCGGAGAGAATCCGACGCCAGTGAAGCGCGCCCTAACACAGAGAGCGAGGGAATCTTGGGCATACAATACCCATGCCACACTAACACACATGGTATGGCACCCGCTGGGATTTGGTGGCATTCGGATGACCCGGAGCCCCCTCTACGGAGAAACCACTGGGAAAAAGACGAAACTGCCGTTCTGGACCCTCTACGTGAGCCGGAAAGGGGATAGCAAAGTGGAACCAATTGCTTGGTTGTGTTAGGTTAGACCCAATTAACACCCAAGACAATTATAGGTCCTACCTCTTGGCAAGATTCCCCAGTCCCGTCAGATCCGGGAGTTTCTGGCTCTATGTAGTCCTCGAACTCGCGAGAGAGAATCTGACGCCGGTGAATCCCTAACACTGGGAGAGAGGGAATCTTGGGCATCCAAGACCCATGACACACTATAACCCATGTGGTATGGCATACACTGGGGTGGCATTCGGATGATCCGGAGCCCCCTCTCCGGAGAAACCATAGCCACGATGGGGAAAAAGACGGGATTGTCGTTCTGGCCACTCTACGTGAGCTGGAAGGGGGTAGCAAAGTGGAACCAATTGCTTGGTTGTGTTAGGTTAGGCCCAAGGAACACCCAAGACACTGGTTGGGCCCACAGTTTGGCAAGATTCCCTCTAAGTAATCCTGGAACCCGCCAGAGAGAATCCGACGCCGGTGAAGCCCTAACACAGAGAGCGAGGGAATCTTTGGCATCCAAGACCCATGATACACTATACACACACATGGTATGGCATAAAATGGTGTATTTGGTGGCATTCAGACGATCTGGAGGCCCCTCTCTAGAGAAACCATAGCCCCGCCAGGAAAAAGACGGAACTGCCGTTTTGGCCCCTCTACGTGAGCTGGAAAGGGGTAGAAAAGTGGAACCAATTACTTGGTTGTGTTAGGTTAGGCCCAAGTAACACCCAATAAAATGGTAGGTCCCACCTCTTGGCAAGATTCCCCCCTTTCAGTGAGATTCGGGAGTTTCGGGCTCTAAGTAGAACCCGCGAAAAAGAATCTAACACCGGTGAAGCCATAACACAGGGAGTAAGGGAATATTGGGCATCAAGTACCCATGCCACACTCTAAAACACAAGTTATGGCATACCGTGGGATTTTGTGGCATTCAGACGATCCGGCGGCCTATCTCCAGAGAAACCATAGCCCCGTTGGGAAAAAGATGGAACTGCCGTTCTGGCCCCTCTACGTGAGCCGGAATGGTATAGCAAAGCAGAACCAATTGCTTGATTGTGTTAGGTTGGGAACAAGTAACACCCAAGACAATGGTAGGTCCCACCTCTTTGCAAGATCCCCCCATTCCGTGAGATCTGGGAGTTTCGGGCTCTGAGTAGTCCTGGAACCCGTGAAAGAGAATGCGGCGCCGGTGAAGCCATACACAAATAGTGAGGGAATCTTGGTCATCCAAGACCCATGCTAGAATATCACACATATGTTTTGGAATACCCTAGGATTGGGTGGGAATTCAGACGCTCCGGATCCCCTCCCCGGAGAAACCGTAGGTCTGGTGGAGAAAAAGAAGAAACTGTCGGTCTGGCCCCTCTATGTGAGCCGGAAAGGGGTAGCAAAGTGGAACTAATTGCTTTGTTGTGTTATTTTAGGACCAAGTAAGACCAAATAAAATGGTAGGACCCACCTCTTGGCAAGATTCCCCTTGTTCCGTCAGATCCAGGAGTTTTGGGCTCTAAATAGTTTTGGAACCCGCTAGAGAGAATATGACGCCGGCGAAGGCCTAACACACAAAGAGAGGGAATCTTGGGCATCCAAGACCCATGACACACTATAAAACACATGGTATGGCATACCATGGGATTTGGCGCTATTCATACGATCCAGAGCCCCTCTCCGGAGAAACCCTAGCTCCGGTGGGAAAACAGACAGAACTGCTGTTCTGGCCCGTCTACGTAGCCGGAAGGGGGTAGTAAAGTGGAAGTAATTGCTTGGTTGTGTTATGTTAGGCCCAAGTAATACCTAATACAATGGTAGGGCCCACCTCTTGGCAGGATTCCCCCTGTTTCGTCACATCCGGAAGTTTCGGGCTCGGAGTAGTCCTTGAACCCGCTAGAGAGAATCCGACGCCGGTGAAGCCATAACACACCGAGTGAGTGAATGCTGGGAATCCAGGACCCATCAAACACTCTAACAGACATGGTATGTAATACCATGGGATTTGGTGGCATTCAAACGATCCGGAGCCCCTTCTCCGGAGAAAACCATAGCCCCGCTAGGGAAAAAGACGGAACTGCCGTTCTGGCTCCTCTATGTGAGCCGGAAGGGAGTAGAAAAGTGGAACCAACTGCTTGGTTGTGTTAGGTTAGGCCCAATGAACACCCACTACAATGTTAGGGACCACCTCTTGGCAAGATTCCCCGAGTTCCATCAGTTCCAGGAGTTTCGGGCACTAAGTAGTCATGGAACCTGCCAGAGAGAATCCGACGCCGTTGAAGCCCTAACACAGAGAGAGAGGGAATCTTGGGCATCCAAGACCCACGACACACTATAACACCAATGTTATGGAATACCATGGGATTTGGTGGCATTCAGACGATCTGGAGGCCCCTCTCCGGAGAAACCATGCATAGCCCCGCAGGGAAAAAAGACGGAACTGCCGTTCTGGCCTCTCTACGTTAGGCGGCAGGGGATAGAAAAGTGGAACCAACTGCTTGGTTGTCTTAGGTTAGGACCAAGGAACGCCCAAAAAAATGGTAGGGCCCACCTCTTGGCAATATTCCCTCAATTTCGTCAGATCCAGGAGTTTTAGGCTCTAAGTAATCCTGGAACCCGCTAGAGAGAATCTGACGCCGGCAAAGCGCTAACCCAGAGAGAGCGAGTGAATGTCGGGAATAAAAGACCCATGCCACATTCTAACACACATGGTATGCCATACCATGGGATTTGGTGGCATTCAGACGATCCGGAGCCCCCTCTCCAGAATAACCATAGCCCCGCTGGGAAAAAGACGGAACTGCCGTTTTGGCCCTCTACTTGAGCCAGAAAGGCGTAGCAAAGTGGAACCAATTGTTTTTTTGTGTTAGGTTAGGCCCAAGGAACACCCAAGAAAATGGTTGGGCCCACCTATTGGCAAGATTTCCAAAGTTCCATAATTTTAGGGAGTTTCGGGCTCTAAGTAGTCCTGGAACCTGCCAGAGAGAATCTGACGCGCCGGTGAAGCACTAACAGAGACAGAGAGGGAATCTTGGGAATCCAAGACCCATGAAGCACTATACACACACATGGTATGGCATACCATGGTGTATTTAATGGCATACAGACGATCTGGAGGCCCCTCTCCAGAGAAACCATAGCCCCGCTGGGAAAAAGACGGAACTGCCGTTTTGGCCCCTCTACGTGAGCCAGAAAGGGGTAGAAAAGTGGAACCAATTACTTGGTTGTGTTAGGTTAGGCCCAAGTAACACCCACTAAAATGGTAGGTCCCACCTCTTGGCGAGATTCCCCCTCGTTCCGTGAGATCCGTGAGTTTCGGGCTCTAAGTAGAACCCGCGAAAGAGAATCTGACGCCGGTGAAGCCATAACAGAGGGAGTAAGGGAATCTTGGGCATCCAATACCCATGCCACACTCTAAAACACACAAGGTATGGCTAACTGTGGGATTTGGTGGCATTCATACGATCCGGAGGCCCCTCTTCAGAGAAACCATAGTCCCGCTGGGAAAAAGACGGAACTGCCATTCTGGCCCCTCTACGTGAGCCGGAATGGGGTAGCAAAGCGGAACCAATTTCTTGGTTGTGTTACGTTAGGCCCAAGTAACACCCAAGAAAATGGTAGGTCCCACCTCTTGGCAATATTCCCCCCATTCCGTGAGATCTGGGAGTTTCGGGTTCTGTGTAGTCTTGGAACCCGCAAAAGAGAATGCGGCCCGGTGAAGCCATAACACAAAGAGTGAGGGAATCTTGGGAATCCAATACCCATGCCACAATCTAACACACATGGTTTGTCATACACTAGGATTGGGTGGGAATTCAGAAGCTCCGGAGCCCCTCCCCGGAGAAACCCTAGGTGTGCGGGAGAAAAAGAAGAAACTGCCGGTCTGGCCCCTCTACGTGAGTCAGAAAGGGGTAGCAAAGTGGAACTAATTGATTGGTTGTGTTAGTTTAGGCCCAAGTAACACCAAATAAAATGGTAGGACCCACCTGTTGGTTGGATCCCCATGTTCTGGCAGATCCGGGAGTTTCAGGCTCTAAATAGTTTTGGAACCCGCTAGAGAGAATCCGACGCCGGCGAAGCCCTAACACACAAAGATAGGTAATCTTGGGCATCCAAGACATTTTAAACACTATAACACGCATGGTATGGCATACCATGGGATTTGGTGGTATTCAGATGATCCAGAGCCCCTCTCCGGAGAAACCCTAGCCCCGCTAGGAAAAAAGACGGAACTACTGTTCTGGCCCGTTTACAAAGCCGGAAGGGGGTAGTAAAGTGGAAGTAATATCTTGGTTGTGTTAGGTTAGGCCCAAGTAACACCCAAGACAATGGTAGGGCCCAAGTAACATCCGGGAGTTTCGGGCTCTGAGTAGTCCTTGAACCCGCCAGAGAGAATCCGACGCTGGTGAAGCCATAACACACCGAGTGAGGGAATGTTGGACATCCAAGACCCATGGAACACTCTAAAACACATGGTATGTCATACCATGGGATTTAGTGGCATTCAGACTATCCATTTCCCCTTCTCCGGAGAAACCATAACCCCGCTAGGAAAAAGACGGAACTGTCGTTTTGGCCCCTCTACGTGAGCCGGAAGGGTGTAGCAAAGTGGAACCAATTGCTTGGCCGTGTCAGGTTAGGCCCAATGAACACCCAAGGCAATGGTAGGGCCCACCTCTTGGAAAGATTCCGCCGCTTCGCTGGAACATTGATCTGTTGACCAGAAGTCAACCTTTTGGTCTACCCCTATGACCAGCGTCGGAAGGGGGTAGACCACAATACTATTTTGCCTTGTTGTGTTAGGTTAGACCAAAGCTACATTAATAACCAAAATCTAGCTATACTTTTAACAATATTCCCTCCGGTTTGCCCGAATGGGGGAGCATCGACGGTTCGAGACCTATACGTGTAGTGTATAACCTTCCTATGTGATGCCGGTGAAACCAATCACACCTATGTGTAGTATATTGGACCCTCCCAACCTCAATACCAGCACATGTTTATAAGTATTCTTAGTGCTCCACCATGGTTTACGTAGGATTACGACACTTCAGAGCCCAACGCTCTAGAACATTGATCTGTTGACCAGAAGTCAACCTTTTGGTCAACCCCTATGACTGCGTCGGAAGGGGGTAGAACACAATACTATTTTTCTTGGTTGTGTTAGGTTAGTCCATAACTACATTAATAACCAAAAATCTAGCTATACTTTTAATGGTATTCCCTCCATTTTCCCCAAAAGGGGGGCGCATCGACGGGAAAAATCTAAATTAGGCCTAAACTATCCTAGACGCCAGTCCAGCCGTCCTTCTCGTCGTCGTTCGCTGCTATGCTGGCCTGGTCATCGTTCGGCGCCATGGACGGGCCAACATCATCGTCGTTCGCTGCCGAATCGGGGTGGGCCACCTGTGCGAGACAGTGCCGCCTAGCCCTGACTTGAACCCCCATCCGGTGCAACTCCGCTGCCTGCGAGCGGGCGCGCCCGCGCCTATCGTTGCATGCGCGCGAGCTGGTAAACAGCCGATGCAGTGCCTCCGCGTCCTCTACCGGGGCACGGTGTGACTGAAGCGCCTCTCTTCGTGCCCGTGCAGCGTTGAACTCCTCGTGCGGCGCACTCTGGGCGGCCATGAACGAGGTAGACTCGTCCTCCCTCTGCGCGAAGAGGGCCTACTGCTCACTGGACGCCGCATTGGCGTTGAGTTGCTCGTAAGCCTGCCGCTCAACGTCCATGAGGGCGCGGGCATGCTCCTCCCTCCGGGTGGTCTCGATGGAAGCCTGAATGGCGGCAGCCTCGGTGGCTGCCCCCGCCTCCTCGAACCCCGATCGGACCCGTCGAAACGCCTCCTCGTTGCGCCATGTGGCGAACGGGTTGTACGCCACCACCTGGTCAGGCCACAACGGAGGGCGCTGGTCCGGTTCCTGCGCCGCCTCTTGCTGCGGCAGCTCCGGCTCCTCCTCCCCATCCGCCTCCTCGTTGTACCCCCAATCGAAGGGGTCGTCGCCACTCCCGTCGTTGTCTGACGGCGGGTCTAGCCCATGGCGCGCCGCCTGCTGGGTGAAGGTCACCCACGAGGTATGGAGGCGGCGCGGCATGGTATCATCGATAGAGGGGAAGCCGCGTGGCGATGGGTGAGATTATGGTGAGGACGCGTCGTCAGTGGCGGAGCCAGGACTCAAACTCTATGTAGGCGATGCGAAATTGTGTAGTCAAATACACGTTTTTAAACATTTTGTTGCATGATCTATGCTCTGTTCCATTGAGAAAAGCTGTATAGTCGGTGCACGCGTCGGAGCACGCATCCCGTCGGAGTAAATGGCGGCGACATGCAAACCGCATTGACCCTGGCGCCGCTTGGGGAGCCGGGAAGTCTGCATACCGCATTAATGCTAGGCATGTGGCAGAGGCAAAGCACCATCCCGCCTCCTGGTGCAGGTCGCATCCCGTCGTCGCCGTTACGCACGGCAGGCTAACCACCACCTGCACGACGCCGTGTGTATGTCCAAGGCGTGTGAATGCAGAGGTATCCTCTTTTCTACACGTACGATAGAGCCTTTGATATTCGCTGACTTGGTGGGGTGAGCTTTGTGGTGAATTTGGGTCACTGATTGGTGGCCCTGTGGTGTCCCGGGCCCGACTTGCCAGTGACTAAATGGCACATAATTCTATGTTGACTAAGTCAGCCGGCGCGTTCGCACCATGCATGCGCACACGACATGGCGACCAGTCGAAACGGGACGGCCTCGAAACGGCACTATGTATATAAAGCTCCTGCCGCATCGCCTCTCTCCCCCATCCATTCTCCCTCCATTTCTAGCAAAAAACCCCACTCCGCATCGTCTCCCAGCCCTCCTTCTCTCCCAACTGCCGAGCGCACAACCGCGAGGCGGCTCCGCAGAATGGAAGGTTCGCAGTAGGAGCCGTCCATGGCGGTTCTAGTTCGTCGCAGCCGCAGGATGTCATCGTTGCCGCAGGTTCGTCGGCCGGCCATGGCGCTTCGAGTGCACCGCTGGCTCCTGCCGCGGTGGAGGCGCTTGCTGCTTTCCCTCTCCTGCCAGATCTGGGTGATCCCTACCCGGATCGCCAGGCGTTCGACGAGGACGTCGACGACCAGGACCCTGAAGTATCCATGTCCAGGCCGGCTTAGTTTATTGTCGAAGATCCAGGGTTTGTGCATGACTGCACGCAAGTTCGGGCTTCTAGTGTTTGTAGTTGCATGCATACTTTGTTTTTTTTTGTAAAGTTTGGGCTTCTAGTGTTTGCGGTTGCATCTGTACTTAGCGGTTCGAGGATTTTTGTGTTCGGGATTAAAAGGTTTGTAGTTGGATCTGTACCTAGGGGTTCGAGGGGTTTTTTGTACATGCAAGTTCAAGATTCAGAGGTCTGTTTGCATCTGTACTTAGAGACCAAAGGGAAAAACATTGTCAAAAAATAGACATGTACTTGACACTAAATTGACAATATAGATGTCGTGAATATAGATGTCCTGTTATGAAACTAATAGAATCTATGCATGAATCTTTTTAAATTATCTTCTATATAGAGTTATGGATGATCAAATATAGATGAGCTGCTGGAGTTGATTCAGAGGTTGTAGTTGCATCTGTACTTAGGGGTTCGCAGGTTTTTTGTATTTTAGCGATTCAGAGGTTGTAGTTGCATATGTTCTTATGGCTTCTAATTTTTTGTGTGCATGTTAGCATGCATGTGAGTTAGAGATTCTACGTTTTTTGTAAGCATTTTCAATTTGTGTAGTATTTTGCCTCGCAGACACTCTTGACACATTATGAATTTGTTGCAAAATCACATATTGTACCCCCGTGCATGATAATTACTTGATCCAGTTTATGCATATAATTAAAGAACGATTCTTGTATGATATTTTTGATCTGGTAAGGTATAATAACATGTCCTGATTAGAATATTAATCTGTTGAATATTATCTTAGATCATCAATGAATTCCTGATGTGTTATTATCTGTTTTTGTGCATTAGTTCAACAAATATATATAGTGGAAACTGTAATATTGTATAAAATTCGACACATTTTTCTCAACATTGATGTCCTCTTTAGGGCGCATCTTCTAAATAAGTTACTTGATGAAGTTTATGCAAATATATGAAGAACTATTTCTTTATGTTCTTTGTGATATTGTTAGGTATATTACTCTTTTGCCAATAAGATTGTGTTGCTAACTTTTGTTTTATTGCAAATTTGCAGGAAGAAGATCTGGAAGTCGGCTTGGATGAGCACGATATGGCTGCAAAGAGAAGACATGTCCTGAGGAAGCTGCAGGCGGGTACCGTTCGGTACCGTCGTTACGAAAACTTGTTCTGCCCTTCCTGTGTCAGAAAGGTAGCCAACGATCGCAACAGCTTGATCCGACATGCCGTCGGTGTGGGAAATGGCTCTGAGTATCGTGTGCCCCATGTTAGGGCCAAGCACGCTGCCTACGGCGTCTTCCTGAAGAAGCTGCTTGCACAGGATATCCTCGCAGGTCTTGCGGAACCTCCTCCTCGGCCTTTCTCCAACGAGGACAGGAGGGACATGAAGGCTCGGAAGCGGCAGAACATGTTCCTCGGCCTTACTTAACCGAGGCCAGGAGGGCCAAGAAGGCTCGGAAGCGGCAGAACATGATGTAGCTGCTGTTTCGTTGTTGCAGCTTGCACGTTGTGTTTGTGTTATCTCTTACTTCTGGTAGTGTCGTCTGGTGTGTGCGTAGTAAGAACTTTTAAAGAACCTCTATCATGTTGGTATGTAAGAACCTAATATGTATATTATATTAGTATATATTTCTTAACCCGATCATGTTTTAAGGATGTCAAAAGACTTATTAGGCATGATTTAGTAATAAGTGGATGTGACAACTCATTGATCCGGTCGATCAATTAATTCTCACATCCCTTTACTACTAGATCATGCTTAATAAGCCAATAATTGGTGCAACATCACAAATGTGAGTAACAAGACTCGATCTTTGGCGTGTGGAAATGAGTCATCCCCTCCCCCCACCACTAGGCACTGTCTTATTTTGCAATTATTTGCTCACTAAAATAAAGAAGAATCCGTAGGAGTAGAATAAAAATGCGATCAGATTGTAAGACTCTTTTCCTTTTATTTTTTAAATTTTTTATTTTCAATCCGAAAACAAGAATAAATTACGACTAACAGACGCACACCAAATCTCCACGGAATCAGCCTCACGCAGGGTCCCACTCGCCAGCGTCTACGCGCCAAATCTCTACCACACCGCGCTCCTCGCCCACTCGGCTACTCCTCCATTGAAAGCGACCTCCACAGAAAGCCTCCACTTCGCCCTCCCACCCCAAGGGAGGCTGCCACGTCTTCGCCCTCCCAAGTCCTCGGCGTCGTTCTCAAACAATGACAGGTAAGCCATGGTTCCCTCCCTTCCCCATCCTCAACCAAACGATGCGATGTAGGTTAAATGCCGGAAGATCTAGGTTTGATACCGGCGGATGTAGGTTAAATGCCGGCGGATGTAGGTAACCGTTGATGTTTTAAGTTACCACCTGCCATGGATCTAGCTCACGCTACCGTTACAGGGCCCCCGGAGATCGTTTCCCCCACCCAGATGGAGATCGACCTGAACAAGGTCTCGGAGCTCGCAAAGCCACCTGTTATTCAGATAGCCGAGGTAAATAACATATAAATTAGTCCTATAGCCAAATGGTCTCTTAAGATTCATCTATGTCCTTTCGCCTTCGTCGACACTTCTTTGATTTTTATTCTTTTCGTATTTGTCTATAGGACCACAGTGCAGGCTGTGACTTCTGCAGCATGTCGCATACTGAAGTTCAAAAATTGGTGCAGCAGTCAGTTGAGACAATTCAGAAATTGGTGCAGCAGTCAGTTGAGACAATTGAATCTCATCGTCTCTCTGAAGTTTGCAAGCTGGCTGATGGTACCAGCGCTGAGAAGCTAATCTGTTTCGTCTGCTGCGAGGATAGACTGGACAGGGCGATGAAAGCTTCAAAAATACTAGCACTCGAGTTGGAACTGCGGGAGCAAAAGAGAAATACTAGCACGGCTTGGTTACTAAGCTTGATTCCGAGCTGAAGAGTGCGAAGAAAACTTTGAAAGTAGCTGAAGAGAAGTGCGGCATGATCCAGAGGGGAAAAGACATCCTGTTGGAGAGTTTGAAGGACACCAATGTGAAGTTGAGATACATTATAAGTTTCTTGCAAGATTATGGAATGAGGTAAAACTACTTTGCTCTTTAATTAGATCATGTCAACCTGCAATGCTTGCCAATGAGTCTACTTTTATTCATTTCTCTGTTTTGTTGCATGTACCGATGATTAAACTGTGCAATGCTAAAATCCAAAGGATTACTCCCCAGTACCTATTAGCGTTTACACGGACATTTTTTGTTCATGCTCCCTTGTCCTGTGGAGCTTGACCCTTTGGAATTTTTTTGCAATGTATGCATGGGGCTTGCTTATTTTATGTTCATTCTCTGTTCTGTGCGCCAATGATTAAACTCTGCATCTTCTCTCGGTGAGATATTGGCACTTACCTAGTGTTGTGTACAACTACATTTGTTCTGCATCTTCCTTGGTAAGTGTTCGATGATCTCATTGATTTCTGTCTGCTTCTTTACTATGAGGCCCCAATTATGATTTTGTTTGTGATGCATGAGTCATATTGGTTCTGCATATTCCATGGCAAGTGTTCGATAATTTCATTGATTTGTGTGTGCTTCTTTACTATGAGACCCCTATCTAGGCTTGGTTCTCTGCCGATGATTAATATGCAGCAATGTCTCCAACAGTTGGCGTACCATAGAAAAAATAGTGCCATATTTGTGTTTGATCAGAGTGCTGATGATTAAACTGTGCAATGTTAAAATGCAGAGGGAGACTCCTCTAGACCTAGTAGCGTTTACAAGGACCTAGTATCTTGTTTATGCCACCGGGTTTAGCGGTTATCACCTCTGTACATCTGTCATTTGTACACGTGAGGCAGTTTTGTCACTTATCTTTGTATGTTTGGAAGTATATCTGCTTCTTTTTTATAGATGTGCTAAACATGTATGATGCTTTTCTACTAGTGTTTCTATGGACGCGGTTTAGTGGATGATGTGAACCTCTGGATGTGGCTTCGGAATGCATTCTGGCATAGGAAAATATCCGTTGGATGATGTGAAACTGTGGATGTGGCTTCAGAGTGGATGTTGGCATAAAAAAAGTTCTGGTTAACCGTGGACCTGTTGTTGAATGTTTTGTGATGCTAATTTCAGTTACTATAAATCTCCTATGTTTCGAAGTGCATGTAACCAGGATGATGGCGCTGAACAGACATCAAAGAGGGCGAGGAGGCAGTATATTAGTATTAGTACTAGGGTATCCATTGTTGCAAATGTAAAACCATGTCAATTCCTTTCCATTTTGGAATGTATTTTATAATTTAGATCTCCTATATATTCGGTAATTTGGTTGACACCCGCCACGTGGGATACCCGGTCAGCTCTCCTCTCCACTCCCAAACTGTGGGCTCCCCATACGGGCGCAGAACGCTCTCGTCTCTACTCCCAAACTGTCCGTCTGTGCCGCACCTCTCTACTCCCCTTCGCTGTGCGCAGATCCACCGGTACCATGTCTGGCCGTTGCGAGGAGGGCCGCCAACAGCAGATCCACAGGTACTTTCCCCGGCGCAACGTGCAAGGCGCAGAGCGTGCGCGTGCCCGCGAGGCGTACCAGCGCGAGGTGCATCAGGCCAACTCGTCCCGTGCACCACCACCTCTAGCACCACCCATCGCACCTTTGGACGTCGAGGAGGAAGAAGAGGAGGAGTATCTCGCCGTCGAGTTCCGCAACGAGGCCCTGCAGTGGCCCCACATGCAGGCGGGGATTTTAGCGTCCTTAGAGAGTTTCGTGGCAGAAGAGCTCCAGCAAGCGAGGCTCGTCCGACTTTTCACTGTCAAGCTAGAGGCCGACACGGCGGAAGCGATCCGCCATTCGATGCAGAATGAAGATGCGGCGGCGCTGGCGGAGGCGCACCCTTGGCTAGGACGCTAGGTCCGGTGTCTATCCTTTTCTTTTTGTGATTTGTTTCAGAAACGGCTTGTTCACTGTAATGTTAACTCTGATAATTTCGAAGATTATGTGCATGCTTAATTTCGAAGATTATGTGCATTCTTATTTACCGTGGATGACAAGTGGTGTCCAGGCATCAACTGGTCGGCCGTAACCAGTCAAAGCGGTCAAACAGGACAGGATGTGTGGCCCCAAGAAAAATTCGCGACGTTCTACGTGACCAGGCAAGTTTCGTCGAAGGCAACTGGGCTCTTAGTGGGCTACTGGGCCGGAGAAAAAAAATCCGCGATGTAAAACTAGCAAAAATTCGAGCAAAACCAGTCTACGACGGACCAAACCAATACGTCGAGAGCAAACTCCACTTTTCAGCCATTTGCGACTGAAACGCGTGACGTTATCAAAACGTTCCGCTCAAAACGTCCCGGATCGCACGGAATTTGGTAGTGGGTGTCAAACTGTTTTTCTGAACAAACTCTACACATCCATATTTTATTTTGAAATAATTTTGTGCATTGACAATAACTTTCTATTTTAGAAAATTTTAGATAATTTTATAGAATTTTCATGTATAGAAATTTTTTATTAGGATATTTAGATAATTTTTCGTAGGATATTTAGATAATTTTTCAGAAAAACTGCTAAGTCATTTTTCTGCTAAAACCAGTGAAAAGTAAGGGTTGCAAATAAATACCAAATCAATTCCGAATTGAGAAATTCAAATGGGAGATTAAAGATTGAAGTATCTACTTTCATTTTCCCGTTTTTACATATTTTCTAAGACTTGCAACACCAGGAAAACAGATGCTCAAAAGGCATGAAATATTAAGAGAGACAAGTTACTAGGGTGCACTAGTTGATAAGTTTTGTGCATTGACAACAACTTTCAATTTTTTATTTGCCGAAAGTATGGAACCAAGAGACGAAGATGCGGAAAACATGCTCGTGGGTTTTATCCACGGGCCCGAGGGAGACCCCGATGTCACCCAGTGGATGAACAACTCCGGTGAGATAGATACAGAGCTCGCCCGAAGAGACGGCTGCTGTGAGGGAGAAGCCTACAACATCAGCGAGGGAGACGATCGATGAGGGAGAAGCCGACGGCTCTGGTGGAGCCTTAACAATTACAAACACCGGCGAGGTGCATATATATATATGTTAATTAATGAAGCATCTGTTGTCTATATACATGTATTAACACTCTTGCTTCTTTTAGCCATCCGGATCTAGGAAATCCTCCAGAAAGAAGACTACACGAGGCCCAATCAAGAAGTTGAAAGATACTAAAAGGTACTGGATCGAAAAGATCGCTGCAGACAGCGCACCCGAGCTTCCCAATGATCTTGCCAAAACAAATTAAAATAATGCGGAGTGCTTGTTAGGGCCCACATCCCGATCACTATTCAAGAGTGGAATGAGCCAAAAGATCCGGATAGAGAAGGAATTGAATATGTCAGCAAGTTAGCCAAATAAAATCTTTAAAAAAGGATCATGGCTAATTTCACCCTACCGACGCTGGAGGTGGATGAAAATGAGGAGGATTCTACCCTAGAGTAAAATAAAATTGCCTTAGTGTAAAAGGTCAAGACGTGGACTTTTAGGAAGATGGCCCAACAATTCAGCAATGGGAAGAAAAGATTGCACCGTGACTTTATCAAGAAAGATAAGACTCCAGATTTCTATGGAGCGTATGAGAAGATAAAAACCCTTATGGACAATTTTTTTGAAGTACAAGCAGTCGGAAGATGCTCTGATAAGGTCCGCAACAAATAGTAAAAACGCCGGTAAAAAGATATATTACCATATTATGGGGCAAGCTCGCTACACGGGTAGCATGCTGATGCATGTAAAATGCATACATGAACTTTGCATGTTATTACTTGTTTTTCCTACATATTAGCAACTTATATTCATGTTTTATAATGATTTGGGGGATTTTATAAACAATCCCCCTTCTTTTGGTTCTAACCCTGTTTTTCCAGAAAACGTACTTTTTAGTGTTTCAGACTTTCTGGGAGCTTTGGGACTCCAAAAAGGGCAAGGCCAAAGAGCACGGTTCAGAATTTTCGTGACGAAGACCATGGGCCAAAGTAGAAGGCCAAAAGGTCAACCAGGTGGCAAAGAGGACCCTCCACGCGGCCAGATTACTTGGCCGCGTGGGAGGCCCCCTTTTTGCCCCCATGGCTCCGATGTCGTCGATCTTTCTTCTCCCGAGTGTCTCGTGACCTAAAAACGACTATATAAAGGGTCCCCTGGCCTTTTCGAGGAGGAGGCGGCGCCGAGAGACGAAACCACGAAATAGAGAGACAGAAGGCTGCCGCCGGAGAAGATCGGAAGGGGGAAACGCCGCCGGGATCACCCCCGGAGGGCTCCACCCCCCTCCGGCGTGTTCATCATCAACATCTACAGCAAGATCAGCTCCATCTCTCCACTGTAATCTGTTGGCAAACACGATGTATGATGCAATACTATATTCCCTTGATGTATTGTGTCTCCCCGTCTATGTTTGAGTAGTGAATTGTTCTTGGCAGTGGTGAAATAGTTCGTTGATTGGTTGCATACAAGTTTGTTATCTTCTATGATTGTGTTTATGTACAATATATGAGTGCACGCATATGTTGGGGAATGCATGTAAGGTGATCACAGGTAGCATAATGGAGTGGTGGTGACTTGGTAGTGACAGTAACCTGAGACCGAGCCACAAAGTTAAGTTATTGGGGGATATATATAGGGGACCTTAGAACGTAAGGCTATGGTGGGACTTTATGTCTTAATCAATCTTGTGCAGTCATTTACTAGGCCACACGATCCATGATAAGGGGTTGTAGATCATTTACTTGACTATACCTATTCATGGCTCCTTCCTAGAAGAAACAACTAAGACTAAAAACATGTGCTTCACTAATTGTGACAACCACACGAACGAAACACCTATTGCTAGAACACTTGCTCCCTTGAGATACTTGAGATATTTGCTGCTTGCTACTTGTGAAACTTGCTTAGAAACTTGCATTTTAAACTTGATTCACTAGTTACTATACAAACCACACTCCACGCCACTTGCTTTTAATTAGTTAGTTCCTTTTAGTCAAACTTATTGCTTTGCATAAACAGCCATATAAGAGGGTTATAGGGCTTTAGAGAATAGATAGCTTACCTTCAGCTCCTCGTGGGTTCGACACTCAAATACTTATCGAAAGGTACTACAATTGATCTCCTGCACTTGGGAGTCATCAAGCACTTTTCTGGCGCCGTTGCCGAGGAGCGTTGTGCTAAGCTTTTATTCTTGTTTGCATTGCATACTAACATATAAACCTAAAACACAAAAAAAATTATAAAATGGAAAACAACCAAACAATTTTAGAACTGTATGATATCTACCTTGAATTAGGACATGAAGTGTTTGAGGAGAAATTGAAAAATTATTTGCACAACAATCATATTTGTGGTAGTACTAATTCTTTGAACACCTTTATTGCTAAGGAAAACCTTGAGCTTGGGGAAGTTTGTCTTGATGAATATGATATTTTTAGTCCCCCTACTATTGAGGATAAAAGTGATATACTTGCTGATTCTATGGAAAGTTTTAAGCTTGGGGAAGTTGGTTTTGATGAGCATGATATTTCTAGTTCCCCAAGCTTGGAGGAGAAAATTCACTTTGATGATACTATGCCTCCTATATATGATGATTGCAATGAAAATTATGAATGTTTAACTCCCACTATCACTAATGAGGATTTTACTTATGTGGAGAGTAGTGATTCTTTTATGTATGTGGCTCATGATAAGAATGTTTTATGTGATATTCATATTTTTGAATCTATTCATGATGCCACTGAAAATTATTATGAGAGAGGGAAACATGGTTACACATATTTCATCAATATTAAGTTTCCCCTCTTTATGCTGAAAGTATTGAAGTTGCACTTGATCTACCTTTCTATTCTTGCTATTATGTGCTTTTTTTATTTGTTTCATTACAAAATGCCAATGCATAGGAAATGGGTTAGACTTAAAAATAAATTGTTTAATATTTTTTTGGTGTGTTCCTTATGCTTTAATTTCCTATTCGGTTTGAGCACACATTTATGTCTTTACAACATGTAAAATGCCTTTACCTACTGTTATGTATCATTTAGTTTAAGATTTTCATTTTATAAAAAATTTGGGAAAGTAAATGAGAAGGATGAGTAATGGAGAAGTTGGGGTCGACCTTGAACATGTGTTGTTCATGCCAATGAAACCATTGCAAAGTCTCTATCATTAAAACTTTTTCCAAATCTAAAAACAATAAAAACATTAGTTAACTACTGTAACATCACATTTCTGTCTTATTTCTCATCTTAAATGGCAAGAATAATCTTATATGAGAGATAGGATTAAACAATAGTAATTAGCTGTCAAGAAAACAGATTACTGAATTTCACTGCGAAAAATGTTTAAAATCACAGAAGTGGAATTTTGGCCTGTTAATTTACGACAGCAATATTTAGTTATCACTACATATTTCATTAGTTTTAAGTTTTCTGATTTGAGCAGCTTAAGTGCCTCTAAAAATTCACTCTTTACGGGCTGTTCAGTTTTTGGCAGATTATGTCTTTATTTTGCATTGCTCTCATTACTTGTGTTTTGTGTGGTTCTTTTGATCAAGGAGCAATGCACAACTGTATTAACAGTAGTTAATATTTAGAATCAACTCATGATGTGTCTTTTCTGTACCTATGTGGATTTTATTTATGGAGGCACTAACCCCTCTAATCAAGTTCTATGTTGAGATTTGTGTAAGAAGAATTTTTCAGGAGGAAAAGTTGAGTGAGATGAACAAAGATCAAGAGGGACAACCAATCAAGATTGGGGATGTACCCCTGGGATCACCCTACATGTATCAAATAAGTAGAAGAATCCAAGCTTGGGGATGCCGAGCCACCTCACTCCAACCATCATGATGTTAAGTAAGTAAAGCCTAGCTATATGGCTATAAAGAAAGCGCTTTACGGGAGGCAACCCGGTTGTTTTTATTTGGATTTTCCTAGTGTCCTCTTGCTTTCTCAAGAGATTAGTTTTTTTTGTTTTAATTCTGGAGTTTTCAATAAAGATTCAAGTCAAACCCATTTGGACTTATAAGTTGCTATCCTAGTGCATGAAATTTCTGTTTCAGCACGAGTCTGCTCACCGTATAATTTTACGTTTTTTATTGGTATGTCGGATTGAGCTAATGTTTTAGTATGTTCTGAAACTTTTCGTCCTCTGTAAGCACAAAAATTGGCTTAATTTTTTGAGGAGTCTAGCTTAGGGAAAAACGTTCGTTTTGCTGCTGTTGCTTTTCTGGACAGATTCTGCCTTCTTTTGTTTTATGCACTCTTTGGGCATGGGAATCGAATTTCTATGATTCTTTCAAGCAAGAGAGTGAACATACAACATAATGAACCTTATTGTATATCTACTGGAGTATTTGATTTGGAATTTTGCACAGCAAGCATGTGATTTGTTTGTCCTTGCTAATCTCACCCCACAGAAAAAGAAAGGGAGAAACATGTTTTGTGAAGTTTTTTTCACAGGGAATAGAGGAGCTGGGCCTCAAGACATCCAAGAATCGTGAAAGATATAAGCTTGGGGATGTGATGAATACCCCACTAGAGCTACACTCTTTTGGTTAGCACACGTATACTTTCTGTTTTTCTAAGCAAAGCATTTATCGTAGAGACTTGAAGCGTCTAGTTTTTGTTTTTATTTTTGTTTTGATAAGACCACACCCATCATTTTATATGAGATTGATCTACTGGAGTTTGTGGTTGGAATGTATTGGATGCTAGTATTATGACTTGGAATAGGGATGCCATGGTTGATTTGAAGAGCTACATATGTTTGCATGATTTATAGGCTTTTTATGTGTAGAAATTTGCAATAATGTTGTCTTGAGCTATCTCTTATTCATGTCCTTGATGTTAATTGATGGTTTATTTAGTTTTTCATGAAATGAGTAGTTCTATGGACATATGCATGCATAGTAGCTGGTCAACTATCTCCCTCTTGCTAGCCAAAATTTTAAAAATTCCAACAAGTAAAAAATTGTTTCCAACACTCCTTAGCCAAGTATTTCCAGTGAGTCCACCATATCTTCCCATTAGCTTCATTGCTATTCCGAGTATGTTCACCATGTTATTGTGTTATTTATGTTCTAAATTAAGATATTCACTTTATTAATTGTCATGGGTTGAACTTGGGATAGGACTATCATGAACTTTTTAAGGCAAACTTTACTTTTTATGCATCTAATAAACATGACCCAATAATGGGAGCCACAAGTTTTGCGTTTGACAAGTGTGTGGTTGGGAGCTAGCTATAAACGTGTATCACCGGAAAGCTTTCAATATTGCACAAAAATTTACATTTGGTTGATATCATGTACTTTTGTTTTTGGACTCCTGCCATGCCGAAATGAAATAGAGGAATAGTAAGTTTTGATGAGTAAGTATCTATATGACTAGAGAAACGCATTGGGACGCTAACCCAAGCCATGCTTTATCATGGTGTAAATTTACTTACAGCTTGGGTGACTCTACAACACATCCTACAATAAAATAAGAAGCTATGCATAATAGTGAATGAAAATAAAAAGGATGATGAGTCTACTCCGTTTTTTGTCTTGTCATCGTGACATGGGCTTGTTTCCATGTCATGGGGCAAGAGGTACCTCTTTGCGGTTCTCTATGATGTCATTAATACTTATTATGATTGTAAAAAGCTGATTAGGAATCTTAAGTTGAATAATCATGGAGTAGGTTTTCACACTCACGGGGCATGAGGCTTTCAACCACCTTGTCATTCACATTACTTCAACATTCACCATTTAAGATGCTAGTGATAAAGGGGCAATGAGAGTCCTAGATCAATGGATACCTCATTTCAATTAGTAAATTTAGTTGAATAATTTAGAGGCTAAATAAGACTTGATCATGTTTTACCTCTACTCAATTTTCTCCAAAGTGTCCACCATATTTTCTATTTTCCATTATGCTATTCTTTGACCAATATAGGATTTTATTTTTCATTTTGTGTATGCATTTGGTCCATAGTGCTTTTATTTCATTATACACTTTGTGAACTTTCATGAAGCATCTTTGCTTGCATATTTGATATTTCTTACAACATGAATTTTATATTGCTACTCATTTCTAGTATTAATCATTTGATTATATGTAGCATGAATAATCCTCCTTGATATCCCATGATTGTTTCAACATGCAAAGTCCATGTTAGTTTTATCACCTTCATACTCGAGGCTGAGCATGAGTTAAGCTTGGGGATGTTGATGCATGTAAAATGCATACATGAACTTTGCATGTTATTACTTGTTTTTCCTACATATTAGCAACTTATATTCATTTTTTATAATAATTTGGGGGATTTTCTAAACAATCCCCCTTCTTTTGGTTCTAACCCTGTTTTTCCAGAAAACGTACTTTTTAGTGTTTCAGACTTTCCGGGAGCTTCGGGACTCCAAAAAGGGCAAGGCCAAAGAGCACGGTTCAGAATTTTCGAGACGAAGACCATGGGCCAAAGTAGCGGGCCAAAAGGCCAACCAGGTGGCAAAGAGGACCCTCCACGCGGCCAGATTCCTTGGCCGCGTGAGAGGCCCCCTTTTTGCCCCCGTGGCTCCGATGTCGTCGATCTTTCTTCTCCCGAGTGTCTCGTGACCTAAAAACGACTATATAAAGGGTCCCCTGGCCTTTTCGAGGAGGAGGCGGCGCCGAGAGATGAAACCACAAAACAGAGAGACAGAAGGCTGCCGCCGGAGAAGATCGGAGGGGGGAAACGCCGCCGGGATCACCCCCGGAGGGCTCCACCCCCCTCCGGCGTGTTCATCATCAACATCTACAGCAAGATCAGCTCCATCTCTCCACCGTAATCTCTTGGCAAACACGATGTATGATGCAATACTTGTAATATCCCTGATTTTTGGAAAATGCAAAAATCACAAAAATTTGAAACTTTTTGTTTTCATGTTATGCAAGTCACCAAAAACCAAATGAGATGCAAGAAACAAAAGAAAACAATATATGTTCTAATGTTTTGGAAATGAAAATCCAATATACCTCTATTCCATAAACCCTAAAGTCATTTCAAAATAAATATTTCTACATAAAGAAAATATTTCTTCTTAAGCAAACCCTTACACCAAACATGTTTTCAACCCAATTATGATCTTGAAAATATTTTGATATATAAAAACTAGAGAATTGTTATCTCTAATATTTTCTTCTTGTCTCTAAAAAGGGTTACACTATTATTGATAACCCCCAAATAGATATAAGTTGGATCCTTGTTTTCCAAGTGTTATGTCAATCAAGAAAATAATATAGTGCTATAGAAATAAATTGTTTATGAAAACAAGTAGGATACTTTGAGAAAACAATGTTTTCATTTGGGAAAACCTTTCTGCTTTTACTAATCCCCATTTCCAAATTTATTAAATAATTCTCTATGTTTGAAACATAACAAAAGGATACTAATTGTGGTTTCACTAATATGTTGAAAATATACAATATAAAAGTTCCTAAAAGGGTCTTAGGAAACAATAGTTGAATCATAGAAAATATTTCTAAAAATTGTTTTAATCATATAAAAATTAATGCTTTCTTTTAAAGTGACTATCATTGTTTCTTCATATTTTAAAATCATAAAATATGAAAACCATTAAATATGATTTTGGAAAATGTTATTTTATCACATTGATGTCTCTGATATTTTATTCAACCAATAATTCTCATTTATATAATTGATATGTTTAAAATGGCATTAATATGGTATTAGTGAAATCATTTCTAATTCAAAATATAAAATAGAAAAACAAGTGTAAATGATTTTCAAAAATGATATTTGACTTATATAATGTCTCTTTATTTTTATAAAACCCTTTCTCAAAATTAAATTTGATTTTCTATTAAAAATGCTATTAAGTCACTTTTAATGAATTATTCAAATTTCATAATTCAAAAATGAAATATGTTGAAAAGTTTATAAAAATGGTATTGTTAGAAAGTATTTCAAATATTATGAATTTAGAATTTTGTTTCATATTAATGAGAGTTATAAAACAGAAGATATGATTAAATCAAATAAACAGAAATAAAAAGAATAAAATTTGCTGACGTCATACCTGACGTCATCGTCTTCAATCTCAGAAACGCCACTGCGTTCGTTTCGGGCGAAATTTTCGCCGATCGTTTGCCAGCGATTAATAGCATTAATCCTTGCCCCGAGCACCTCCATAAAAAGCCATGAAGACCCTCTCCATTTCCCCTCTCCTCCTCCTCCGTTTCGTGCCCTCACGCTCGTAAAATTTCTCGCCGGAGTTGGTTCTGCCGCGCGCCGCTTCTCCGTTTTCCGGCGAGGTGAGCAACCTTCTGTGCCCAAGACCGTATTCTTTAGACTCCCCGTCCGTGTGCGCCCGTTACTAAGCCCCCGTGCGCCATTTATGTGCAACAGGATCGCGTCGCCGTGGATTTCCGAGGTCGTCGGAGCCGCGCCTTCTCCGTTTGCTCCGCGTCGTCCGTCCCGGAAGCGAGAGGACAAGAAGAACCCACCCTAGGCCTTTCCGTGCAACGCCGCGTCTCCCCGTAGTCTTCCCGGAGCTAGGACACCATCAGAGCTTCCCCGCCATTGATTTTCTGCATCCCCGACCACCGCGGCGACATTTTCCGGCGAACTCCACCAGCGAGGTAACCCTAGCCCATCCGTGGCCGTTAGATCTGTGTGGACGGCTGCGATTAGAAACTTTAAGTAAACCGGTACAACAGCGATCCACGCGAAACGTTTCCAGCCAATCAGATCGCTCCTTTAGGTTCCCTCGGATCGTCCTATTTTTCTTTTAACAGAGAAGCCCTTGTATATTTGCAGAAAAGCCCCCCATCTTAGAATTGCAATAACTTTTGAACCACAGATCCAAATTAGATGATTTTGTACTTTTTGAAATCACCAGAACATGTAGAATCTTTTGGCTTTAACAAAATTAAAATTTGACAATTTAAAATATGATCATTTACAAATATGCTTGTTTGATGAAATTTGACATAATTCAAATTCTGTAAATCCAATTTTTGCAAACTAAATTTTTCTGGGTTCCTTAGAATGTGTGCTAACAGATCCATAATCCCAAAATATTATTTGAACAAGTTTAGAATGGATTTAGAATTATATGGCCATTTGAGCAATTTTGACTTAGTTTAAATTCTATAAATAATTTTAATATGTTTTCTTAAGCAATGTTGCTCCATATGGAAACCTTAATCCATAGAAACCAGTGCCATATAATTTTTGACACATTTTATCCATACCCATGTATTTTAGGCCAAGTTATCACACACATGTTTCACACCATATTAAAAATGACTTAGGAAATATTTTGCTTAAGTGGTTCTATGTGTGTATGGCTATATGAAACCAAGGCTAAGTCCTTAGTGAAGTTTCAACTTATACTTAGCCAACAAATGAACCTAAAAACACTAGTACAAATGTTTCCATCAACTTTTTGTCTCCCCATGCTTGCCTCAAGATTTCCCCAAGTTGGGATTTGTGAGAACCATGAGGTGCAATGGAGGACTTAACCATCTAAAGATTTTTTCAACATGAATATAGAAGACCAATGAAGGACTTAGCAAATAAAACAAACTTCAGAAGCATCTCCAAGAAGTGGAAGCACTTAGAAGACTAACCCCCTTTCTCTCTAAGTCTTTTTCCTTCCCTTTTCTGTTCTTCTCCTTTCAACTTGATGGCAACATGAAGAGGAACAAGGAAGATCATTGAAGAAATGACTTAGGCTCCACAACAATCTGAAGCATACTACATCAAGTTCAAGTATATGAAGAAATGAAGAAGAAGACTCACCTCTCCCATTCTATCCTCTTGTCCCATTTCTCCTCTATTTTGACTTAGTGATATTTTCACATTTGTTAAATAAAACACTTAGTTGTGACCACACCACTTGGGAAACAACTAGTGAGAAAACCATGAAGACTATCAAGACCAAGAGAAGCACCACACCAAGGAAGGAAACAACTTAGATGGCATGATGATGATCTTCAAGAAGGCAATCACATGAGGTCTAGAAGCAATCCATACAAGTTGAAGAATAACAAGTTATTTTTGTCCAACCATTGACCCAAATGGAAAACCCAAGACTTAGTAATATTTTCCCTTTGATGATGAAGTTAGTAGACCTACCCTAACCACAATGGAAAATACTAACATAGTCACTTAAATATTTTTGAAGGTGAATATGACCAAGTGTTTGCATGTAATACTTTAGTGGAAGAAGTAATATGTTTATTCTAAGTGAACTCTTGGAACTTCCTCGACAAGTATGATTATAATGAAGTTAGATCCCATCAAACTCAACCTAGTCCATCCCAAGTAAGCCCTTGGAATTTTACTTAACAAGTATTGGATCATTAATGAATGAATCTTCTCAAAATCAAACCTTGACCTTGTCCTAGCCAACTTGGTTAAACCCCTTTTTGATATGTCAATTGGTGTGTATGTTTTCTTCTCTTGTATGTTTGCTTGATAGCATGTTTGTTTATTTTGTTATTGTGTTGTCAATGAATAGATTGTACGGAGAGCAACGATCTTTTGTGAAGAGAGTGTGATATCTTCACCAACTTCAACAAGGCAAGTAACACACCATCAACTACCCATTATTTTCTATATGCATTAGTTGATTTTGAGTAGTATGCATGATAGGAAATTTTACTAAGTTATACTATGCTATGCTATTATCCTAGTACTGTGTAGCCATCCCTTTTACCTTGTTATTTTGATAGCCTTAGAATTTACTAGGTGCTATGCAATGTTACAAATTGTTTTACTAGATGTTGAGGAAAAATCCTAAGTATAACTAATGAATGAACCACCTGGGTGGAAGTGGTAAGACTGGGTTATGTTGAGTGTTTCCTCAGGGCCCTTATCTAAGGGTTATTCCACTTGAGGTTGTCACTTGAGGATGGCCACCCAGGAACAAAGAGATTACTATGTCCCTCTAATTCTAGTAGCTTCCCGTGCAGCCTTTTGACAATATGGGCTCTGTCTTGATCAATTAAGTTGTGAGGGTTCAGCCCAGGCTTGACAAGCAGATGTAGCAAAATTATAGGTGGAACGGGTCTTGCCGGTGGGTTTGGACTTCTTCTTCTGAAAGATCTCGTCTCAATTCTCTCCTTTCCATGATGCACTCCGGGTGTATAGGATGTTTGGGCTAATTGAAGACAAAGGGTGAAAGTGCACAACCTCTGCAGAGTCAACAAACTAAGATCTTAGCCGTGTCCCCGGTTATGGACAACTATGAGCAGCTGGACAAGGATTGACGGAAGAATCTCATCATCAATTTCAATAAGTAAAATTTTGACCAAGTGAGCAGTATTGTGGTGCTTGGATCTTAATCCAATGTTGCCACCCTTTTGAAAAGAAAAGTTGGTTTTACAAAAGTGATAGGAGAAAACTGGCTTTATGCAAAACTCAGCCAAAAACTCCACTCAGCCAAATAAGCATGTAGTATTAGTCTTGCCATTTATATCCACCATAGTGTTACTTGCCAATACATTAAATTGTATTGACTCCCTTGTGGCTGCATATTCCATATTGCAGATGTTTCTGAAGACGAGTGAGGATTTCGTTTAGGATCGCGAGACTATCGCCAACATGTTTTGCCTGTGGCACATGAAGAAGATGGGCTCAATGTTGTACTATGTTTTCCGTTGTATTTCTTTGTTTACTGCTAGTCTTCTAAAACTATGCAAGTTGTAATTCTATTTTGTAAAGACTGGATCATGCGATGTAATAGAATTTGATGCATTTGCATGATATTTCATTTTGTACTGTGGTGCTAGCAATTGATCCAGGGACTAGCACAATAAAACAGGTGTCCTTACATTATTTAAATGTGGGAACGCTACAAAATGGTATCAGAGCATTTGTTGCCTGTAGGATTCGAGACCCTAAGTTTGGATTAGAATAGGAAAATCCATAGGAATAAAATTTTACTATCTTACAACTACTCCTCAAAGAAATCTTTTATAACTTCATTTCTCCTCGTACTCCTTTCCATAATACATTTCTAATGTATACTCTTATCTATAGATGACCAACATCATTGAATCACTCAAGAAAGGACCAATGATGACCATGACCCTGGAGTGTGACACTGATTTTCCAAGAGCATTGAAGGATCTCATGTTAATCATGGGATTTGAAGGACCAGCAGTCTACTGGGGTTTTTCCTACATTGATGAGGAAGATGATCTTGAATATTGGTGGGTGCAGATTCATCTATATATGAACAAGGAGTACGACCACAAGAAGGGAGGAGATTGCATGCTTACCAACAAGGAGGTGCATTTGACATTCTTTGATTCAGCAAGAAGTGCTGCATGGAGGGCTATTGAAGAACTTACTGAGAGACTCAAGTGGAGACTTCACAACACTAAGAAGATTCTCAAGGAAGCCGAAGAAGAGATCAACACTCTTGAAAAAGAGATTACAATGTACCAGAACGCGGAGATCATCGTGAAGACTGAGTATTGAAGACCTCTCATGAGGAATAAAGCAAGAAAGTCGTTACCCTGCCTTGAATAGTAGACCACCATGAGATGTAACAAAGTTGTGAGACACGAAACACGATTAGAGTATTGATCATGCTAATGAGTGTGGTATGACAATACTAGATGTTTTCCTAAAACCTATGTTGTTTGGTGTGATGAATGTGTTGCTATATGTTTGTTATGTGTTGTTTGTAAGATGAGTTTCCTTGATTTGCTATTTTGGATAAGAACCTTCCTTAGCCATCTTTCTAAATCTCTACTCATCCCTACTAGACCAAACCCAACACCATACCCATTCACCAACCATAGTGAGAACCATTTGAAATCATACAACCTTTACCCTATAGATACACAAGCCATCCCAGTTGAGGAATGCTAGTATCAAATTTCTTTCTTATGTGTGAAGGAACAATCACATCCATGATCAATGCCAACTACCTAATAAGGAGTATTCAGCCAATCAACAAGTGAAGAAAGACAAGTGAACCCCAAGTTGCATGAGCTATGAAGATTTCAGAGCCAACTACACCAAGAGAAGAAGTAATGAAGAAACACAACTACCCAGTTTGTGTTACATGAGAGTTTTTTTTAGAAATAGCATGATGTTTGACTTCAAGGATGACAACAACAAGATGGAAGATTGCCAAGGATATCAAAAGACCAAGTTTAGAGTGAACCAAAGACTTCTGTTTGACCCAAAGAGTGACCCCTCAGTGTCAAAGGTAGTCCAACATACCTATGTTGGTCTACAGCTCTACCGCGAAGGAAAGTTCTACTCAAGCCAATCTCAAATCAATCTACACTCTAATCTAATGAAAATAGACTACCCACAAAAGTTTCTTTTAAGGGTGGTAGCCCACCCAGTTGTTCTGGAAACCAATCACCTAGACCTATCTTTCTTTCTAACCTTCCCAAATCTCGGGACGAGATTTCTTTTAAGGGTGGTAGTCTGTAACATCCCTGATTTTTGGAAAATGCAAAAATCACAAAAATTTGAAACTTTTTGTTTTCATGTTATGCAAGTCACCAAAAACCAAATGAGATGCAAGAAACAAAAGAAAACAATATATGTTCTAATGTTTTGGAAATGAAAATCCAATATACCTCTATTCCATAAACCCTAAAGTCATTTCAAAATAAATATTTCTACATAAAGAAAATATTTCTTCTTAAGCAAACCCTTACACCAAACATGTTTTCAACCCAATTATGATCTTGAAAATATTTTGATATATAAAAACTAGAGAATTGTTATCTCTAATATTTTCTTCTTGTCTCTAAAAAGGGTTACACTATTATTGATAACCCCCAAATAGATATAAGTTGGATCCTTGTTTTCCAATTGTTATTTCAATCAAGAAAATAATATAGTGCTATAGAAATAAATTGTTTATGAAAACAAGTAGGATACTTTGAGAAAACAATGTTTTCATTTGGGAAAATCTTTCTGCTTTTACTAATCCCCATTTCCAAATTTATTAAATAATTCTCTATGTTTGAAACATAACAAAAGGATACTAATTGTGGTTTCACTAATATGTTGAAAATATACAATATAAAAGTTCCTAAAAGGGTCTTAGGAAACAATAGTTGAATCATAGAAAATATTTCTAAAAATTGTTTTAATCATATAAAAATTAATGCTTTCTATTAAAGTGACTATCATTGTTTCTTCATATTTTAAAATCATAAAATATGAAAACCATTAAATATGATTTTGGAAAATGTTATTTTATCACATTGATGTCTCTGATATTTTATTCAACCAATAATTCTCATTTATATAATTGATATGTTTAAAATGGCATTAATATGCTATTAGTGAAATCATTTCTAATTCAAAATATAAAATAGAAAAACAAGTGTAAATGATTTTCAAAAATGATATTTGACTTATATAATGTCTCTTTATTTTTATAAAACCCTTTCTCAAAATTAAATTTGATTTTCTATTAAAAATGCTATTAAGTCACTTTTAATGAATTATTCAAATTTCATAATTCAAAAATGTAATATGTTTTAAAGTTTATAAAAATGGTATTGTTAGAAAGTATTTCAAATATTATGAATTTAGAATTTTGTTTCATATTAATTGGAGTTATAAAACAGAAGATATGATTAAATCAAATAAACAGAAATAAAAAGAATAAAATTTGCTGACGTCATACCTGACGTCATCGTCTTCAATCTCAGAAACGCCATGAAGGGAATATGCCCGAGAGGCAATAATAAAATGGTTATTATCTTATTCCTTGTTTATGATGAATGTTTATTTCTCATGCTAGAATTGTATTAACCGGAAACGTTGATACATGTGTGCTTAATAAACAAACAATGGTTCCTAGTAAAGCCTCTCTTTTAACTAGCTCGTTGATTAATAGATGATCAAGGTTTCCTGATCATGAACATCGGATGTTATTAATAACGGGGTCATGTCATTAGAAGAATGATGTGATGAACATATACCCAAAGAGAATATAGCAATGCGATCAAGTCATTTAGTTTACATTGTTATATCAAACACACAAAGTAACTTATTCCTTATACCATGAGATCATGTCAATCACTGATACCGGAAGAGTGCTTTGATGGCATCAAACGTCACACCGTAACAGGGTGACTATAAAGGTGTCATTGAGTATTCGGAAAGTATTAGTTGAGGATCATGGATCAAGAGTGGGATTTGTCCATCCAAATGACGGAGAGATATACTCTGGGCCCTCTCGGTGATATCACATCGAAACCGCTTGCAAGCACGTGATATGATCACAAGGATGTTATATCACGGGAACGAGAAAAGAGTACTTGTCGGTAACGAGATTGAACAAGGTATGGTTGATACCAATGATCGAATCTCGGACAAGTAAAATATCGCGAGACAAAGGGAATAGTTCACAGCGTTGTTGGTTCACACGATCACGAGAGTCATCGTTGAATATATAGGAGTCATCACGGATCTCCAGATCCCGCTGTTGATTATTGATCGGAGAGGAGTCTCGGTCATGTCTATCTTATTCGCGAACCGTAGGGTGACACACTTAAGGTTCGATGACGCATTTGAGAGGATACGGAATATCGAAGAATATTTTGGACAGCACCGAAATTGTTTCGGGGAAAATTGAAATAGTTCAAGGGGTTTTTCGTCGAATGGTTGTTAATAGAATTAACAAATGATTCGAGGTGCTATATGCAAAAGTTTGTTAATAGAATTAACAAATGCTGAAATAAAGAAATAAAAAGGTTTTATTTATTTATTAAAAGAAAACCTTTGGATTTTCCAAGTGGGAAATTATGGGAGCATGAGTGGGTGTGAGTGGAGCTTCCACTCACATGATGAGGGAAGAGGTGGGGGCAACCCCATGGGCTGGCCGCACCCCCCCTTGGGCTGCCTCCCCCCTCTCCTATAAAAGGAGGGTGAGAGCTCTCCCTCCTCCACACACTTGGCCACTTCCCTTTCCCTCCACCCGCTGCTCCATTTCATGGTCTCCGGCTTGGCGAAGCCCTGACCGTGGGATTCTTCACCACCACCACGTCGTCGTGCTGCTGGAGTTCCGAGGGATTCTCTACTTCCGCGCCCCGCTGGAACGAGGGAACGGAGGTCGTCATCAACCGTACGTGTGACCGATCACGGATGCACCGCCGGATTGCGGTGCCATCTTCTCGCTATCGGGGTCGGTGTGAGTACGACTACGCCAACAACGAGATTTGATCTCGTACCACTTTGAGTCTTCGAGGGTATGTGTTCTCCTTAACCCTCTTGTTTCCCGTTACACTTCGTCTCCTAGATTAGATCTTGGCCTTTCGGGTGTCTCTCGCGTAGGAAATTTTTTGTTTTCTATGCTACGTTCCCCTTCAGTGGTATCAGAGCCGGATCTATGCGTAGATGTTTTGTACGGGTTGAACACATAGGTGTATGTGGGCGTTGATGATCATGTTATTACCTCCTTGACTATTTTATGATCTTAGTGGCATAGTGGGATGAAGCGGCCCGGACTAACCTTACATGTCCACGTACATGAGACTTGTTCCACAACTGACATGCAACTTGTATTGCATAAGTGGCTTGCGGGTGTCTGTTTCTCTTACTATAGTTAAGATCTAATCTACGAAGGGTTGTTAAAAATGTGTTTATCAACGTTGTGGTTGATGTTCGTAGGTATGAACGGTTCTATCATCGAAAGCCCTAAGCCACGTAAAATATGCAAAAATAATTTAGAGGCGTCTAACTAGTTTTTGCTGGGCATGTGATGTGATATGGTCAATATTACAAATTTGATTATGAGATGATCTATTTTGTAAATTATTGATATACCGGAAGGTATCCATATGATTGTCTTCTTCTTGATGGACAATCAAGATTGGGTGCCATGGTACTTGGTACCACGTCGGTGGAATGATGGAGATCATACCATGATGCACATGATGGAGATCAAGTGCAAGGAGGACCATATCATATCACGTTATCCTTACATGTGATGTTTGTGATGTTAATCCTTTTATGCATCTTGTTTTGCTTAGATAGCGATGGTAGCATTATAAGATGATCCCTCTCACTTAATATCAAGATAATAATGTGTTCTTCCTTAAGTATGCACCGTTAAGAAAGTTCGTCGTTTCGAGACACCACGTGATGATCGGGTGTGATAGACTCAACGTTCGCATACAACGGGTGTTTTCAAGCCTAGCATGTACAGACATGGCCTTGAAACACACGCAATACTACGGTTCTACTTGGCGAGCCTAGCATGTACAGACATGGCCTCGGAACACGTAACCGAAAGGTAAAGCATGAGTCATATGGATGATATGATGAACATGTCGATGTTCGCCTTTGAAGCTACATCATCTCACGTGATGATCGGTTTTGGTGTAGTGAATTTGGTTCGTGTAATCACTAAAGACGACTAAGAGGGATGTTGTTTTTGAGTGGGAGTTCATGGCTTAATTTTGAATTAACTTGAACTTATTTATCATGAACAACAAATCAAAGTGAATTTGCACAAATTGTAGTATTCATTGGCATCCACATAACTACCTTACACTTAGATTGTTAATTGAGATATAACTGTTATGATCTGGTAAATACCATTTAAGATTGGTACCGTATTAGTGAAATTTAAAATTGAGTCCTATTGTAGATTTTTGGTATTTCCTACCTAGCTCCATATGGTTAATGATTGATTGATCTAGAGAGCAAATAATTCCTAATTAGAATCCAGATTCATGGTTGCATTCGTATTACTTTATCTTCAAAAGAATGTTTTGTTGATCAAAGTGATTTTGGAACTGAAAAAAAAATTGTTTTCAGAAACAATCAAGTGAAAAGATATATTGATATCTAGAAACTTATTTGTTGCAACATGACCGAGTATAATTTAGCGTGACAATGTTTGCTTATATTATCTGAATATATGCAAATTTAGCGTGACAATGTTTGCTTATATTATCTGAATATATGCAATGATTGAAGACGCTAGGCGTTTGAATATTCCAAGAAGTTGGGCGCTAAAAATTATCCTCTAAATTCTTTCCTTCGAGCTATAGTAGCTTAATCATAAATTTTTTATGATGGGATGGATTAGAAGTATGGGTAAAGTAGTTTACCTTACTTGGAAATTGCTAAGAGTGGAATCTAGAAGAATGCTATTAATATGGTGATATTAGTAGAACAATAAAACTCAAAGTGTGACTCAATGGGTGATAGTATATGACTAACACGCCAAAGAAAATGAGCTAGTACGACTAGCATTGTTTGATGTTGAATGATTCTTCTATAAAGGAAAGGGAATATTGAAAATAGAATTACAAATAGATATATGGCAGAAAAGAAGATAACTGGAAAAGTCCAGCTCAGGAGTATATACTTGATATACAAGTTATAGATGTATTACTAGTTAACAAAGTATTTTTGGTATTTTGATACCACATTGGTTGGTATGAGTTGTCATACAAAGCAACGCAATGAAAGAAATACAAGGGCCTAAAAGGAACTAGTAATAGATGTGGAATCGATTATGACAAGAACATAAATAAAGTGTTATTGTGTTCATTGTCGTATCGAACCAAACAGTCAAGATTTATTTGAAGAACTTAATAATTTGTTATTTTGTTCTAGTCTTTTGTGAGAACAAATGAGATTGTTCAAACGATGACCATATTCCATAATTGATGGATATGTTAATATAAATCATGTTGGTAAAGTAAACATCTATAAGACTGAATGCTAAACGTTGCAAGACGTAAAAGATTTTCACTTAAATTGTGACACCACCATTTTAGTTCATATCGGAAAGGAAAACATGAAGGAACTCCATATTGATGGACTTCCGGAGTCATTTTGTTTTGAATAAATTGACGCTTGTGAGACCTCTTCCAAAAGATGACTAGAATTCCGTTCTTAGGCCAAAGTAGAATGGACGACTAATTTAGTGGAGATTATACATATTGATGTATATAGTCCATTATGTGTAGTCATGTATGGTGGATTAATTTTTCCTTCATAAAATTCTGTCGATGATTTAAGTAGATATGTGAGTATATCTATTTAAAGGGAACAGAGTTTGACATTTTGAATTGGTTCAAAAGGTTGTTAATATGAAGTTAAAATCAATGTAACAAGATAATCAAGTATTTATGATTGGATCATAAAGGATAAAGTTTGAGTTACAAGTTTAGCAAAACATCTGAGAAGTTGCAGAATTGTTCTACAACTTATACTTCTCGAATACCCCACATTAGATTGGAGTATTCAAGAGACAAAAATCAAACCTTGTTTGACATGGTAAGATTAATAAAAATGCCATTATAATTTTGTAGTTTATACATTAGTGACAACCGTTTTTCCACTGAAAAGAGCACCATCATGATCCGCTGAAATTGACAACATATAAGATATGGTTTGGGTAGTGACCCGAATTGTCACTTTCTTAAGTTTTGGTATGCATAGCATGTGTAAAATGTTTACAACCAAAATAGGATAAATATATGTTTATAAGGTTATTCTAAAGAATACATTGGGTATTTCTCCTATCACCGAACCAAAAGACAAATGTTGTTTGTCAGAAAGGGTTGATTTCTCGAGAAAGTAGTTCTTGCGAAACAAGTGAGTGGGAGCACAGTACAAACTCAACGAGATTAGAGAATCTTCGTTATCATGTCGAGAGTAGCGCAGCACTGGAAGTTGTTCCGGGGTTTACTATTTTGACTAAGTAGAAGACACTACAAATGTTGTAGATACTTCAAATGAGTTTGCGAACTGTACCAGTAAAGTCCAAAAACTTTGTACTTAGAACAACTTGTGGTTTAAGTGTAAAGTGTTGTTTTGACAACAAAAGGACCTGGACCTTATAAAGGAAGCAAATGATGGGCCCTGACTTCGTAAAATTGACTATGAGTCATTATATCCGCCATAGTATCCTTGTATGAATATCAAGTATGTGACTTGGTAGTCCTTTCGATAGGCATGATGCCTAGCGATAGCAAAAGGGTCTATATAGCGACAAAGACATGGATTTTACATCTTATTAAAATTGTACTTATCGAAAAGTTGTTTTCGACGAAGTTCAAAGAGTTAACTACTACAAGATTTTGATCTTCCGTAGTGATGCTTTAGTCTTTGCGGATAGTTCTAGCAAAAGGTTACATATTATGATATGGCAGTTGAATAACAAAACCAACTCTCCTCTCAAGGAAGTTTTATCAAGGATGTGTACTTGACACAGTATGAGAGTTTTGTAAAATTCAAAAAGGTTGCTAGAAAGGTATGCACACTTCAATGGTTGAAGTGAGCATAACGAAGTTGAAATCTTTACCTTAATGAAGTTATCAAAAGAGTTTGATTCCATCATGAACGATAAAGATACTTGTAAAGTTACAAGAAATTAAGTGGGAGCGCTATGACATATTTCCAATACTTTATGTAGATGACATATGGTTGATTGGAAAATATGTATTTTAAATTAACACGGTTAAGATTTTCATATTGATGAAAGGCTTAGAAGATATTGGGCATCGATATCTATAAAAGATGGATTGAAGCGCCTGATATGATTGAAGCCAAATTACATAGATGAAATATTGAAGTAAGTCAATATAAAATTGATAAGAAGGAGTTCTTGTCACATGGAAAATAATTGAGCAAGATTCATGTGTTTTGACACATGATGAGCATCATTGAAATTGAGATTTCTAAGTCATGTTTCCATGCTATGTACACAACCAGATGAGTCCTATGCTATAAAATGTTATAGTAGGATAATTCATATGATGATTAGACAACAGTGGGAGAGATCCTTGTGTCATTTTAGAAATGCTAAGGATATGTTTTCCTATATAGTAATGACAAAATATTAGTTGTAATATGTTACACTAATAGTCTTGTCATTTATTAAAGTAATTTTATCTCAATTAAAATATGTGATGAACGGTAGCACAATAGGATGGAAGAAAGTTCCATGCTGGATTTGAAAGAGTTTCAAAATTAAAATATTGTGACAGATACTACAACAAAGGCTAAAGTATATCGTTGTGTTGACAACTGATAATAAGCGTATTTTGTGTCAAGGAGTTCTTTATTGAACTTGGTGAATTTCCAAGAATGCTGAAACTATGAAGCTACATTTTCACAATGTTAGTAACATCAGTTTAAGCTGAGGAATTAAGGTATCACCGGAACTTGGTGAGTTTCCAAGAATGCTAACACTATGAAGCTACATTTTCACAATGTTAGTGACATCAGTTTAAGCTGAGGAATTAAGTTTTCACCAATTGACCATATATATACAAAGCCATCTCATTAGAGAATGAGTGATGCGTGTAGACGCAAAGAACATGCAAATACAATAGGACCTGAACAGTTCAGATCTTTTTGATAATGTTTACCACATGCGAAGCATGGTAATAACACTGGTACGCCATATGTGTTAAGTGCTTACAGACTAGATTATTGACTCTAGTGCAAGTGGGAGACTGAAGGGAATATGCCCGAGAGGCAATAATAAAATGGTTATTATCTTATTCCTTGTTTATGATGAATGTTTATTTCTCATGCTAGAATTGTATTAACCGGAAACGTTGATACATGTGTGCTTAATAAACAAACAATGGTTCCTAGTAAAGCCTCTCTTTTAACTAGCTCGTTGATTAATAGATGATCAAGGTTTCCTGATCATGAACATCGGATGTTATTAATAACGGGGTCATGTCATTAGAAGAATGATGTGATGAACATATACCCAAAGAGAATATAGCAATGCGATCAAGTCATTTAGTTTACATTGTTATATCAAACACACAAAGTAACTTATTCCTTATACCATGAGATCATGTCAATCACTGATACCGGAAGAGTGCTTTGATGGCATCAAACGTCACACCGTAACAGGGTGACTATAAAGGTGTCATTGAGTATTCGGAAAGTATTAGTTGAGGATCATGGATCAAGAGTGGGATTTGTCCATCCAAATGACGGAGAGATATACTCTGGGCCCTCTCGGTGATATCACATCGAAACCGCTTGCAAGCACGTGATATGATCACAAGGATGTTATATCACGGGAACGAGAAAAGAGTACTTGTCGGTAACGAGATTGAACAAGGTATGGTTGATACCAATGATCGAATCTCGGACAAGTAAAATATCGCGAGACAAAGGGAATAGTTCACGGCGTTGTTGGTTCACACGATCACGAGAGTCATCGTTGAATATATAGGAGTCATCACGGATCTCCAGATCCCGCTGTTGATTATTGATCGGAGAGGAGTCTCGGTCATGTCTATCTTATTCGCGAACCGTAGGGTGACACACTTAAGGTTCGATGACGCATTTGAGAGGATACGGAATATCGAAGAATATTTTGGACAGCACCGAAATTGTTTCGGGGAAAATTGAAATAGTTCAAGGGGTTTTTCGTCGAATGGTTGTTAATAGAATTAACAAATGATTCGAGGTGCTATATGCAAAAGTTTGTTAATAGAATTAACAAATGCTGAAATAAAGAAATAAAAAGGTTTTATTTATTTATTAAAAGAAAACCTTTGGATTTTCCAAGTGGGAAATTATGGGAGCATGAGTGGGTGTGAGTGGAGCTTCCACTCACATGATGAGGGAAGAGGTGGGGGCAACCCCATGGGCTGGCCGCACCCCCCCTTGGGCTGCCTCCCCCCTCTCCTATAAAAGGAGGGTGAGAGCTCTCCCTCCTCCACACACTTGGCCACTTCCCTTTCCCTCCACCCGCTGCTCCATTTCATGGTCTCCGGCTTGGCGAAGCCCTGACCGTGGGATTCTTCACCACCACCACGTCGTCGTGCTGCTGGAGTTCCGAGGGATTCTCTACTTCCGCGCCCCGCTGGAACGAGGGAACGGAGGTCGTCATCAACCGTACGTGTGACCGATCACGGATGCATCGCCGGATTGCGGTGCCATCTTCTCGCTATCGGGGTCGGTGTGAGTACGACTACGCCAACAACGAGATTTGATCTCGTACCACTTTGAGTCTTCGAGGGTATGTGTTCTCCTTAACCCTCTTGTTTCCCGTTACACTTCGTCTCCTAGATTAGATCTTGGCCTTTCGGGTGTCTCTCGCGTAGGAAAATTTTTGTTTTCTATGCTACGTTCCCCTTCACGCCACTACGTCCGTTTCGGGCGAAATTTTCGCCGATCGTTTGCCAGCGATTAATAGCATTAATCCTTGCCCCGAGCACCTCCATAAAAAGCCATGAAGACCCTCTCCATTTCCCCTCTCCTCCTCCTCCGTTTCGTGCCCTCACGCTCGTAAAATTTCTCGCCGGAGTTGGTTCTGCCGCGCGCCGCTTCTCCGTTTTCCGGCGAGGTGAGCAACCTTCTGTGCCCAAGACCGTATTCTTTAGACTCCCCGTCCGTGTGCGCCCGTTACTAAGCCCCCGTGCGCCATTTATGTGCAACAGGATCGCGTCGCCGTGGATTTCCGAGGTCGTCGGAGCCGCGCCTTCTCCGTTTGCTCCGCGTCGTCCGTCCCGGAAGCGAGAGGACAAGAAGAACCCACCCTAGGCCTTTCCGTGCAACGCCGCGTCTCCCCGTAGTCTTCCCGGAGCTAGGACACCATCAGAGCTTCCCCGCCATTGATTTTCTGCATCCCTGACCACCGCGGCGACATTTTCCGGCGAACTCCACCAGCGAGGTAACCCTAGCCCATCCGTGGCCGTTAGATCTGTGTGGACGGCTGCGATTAGAAACTTTAAGTAAACCGGTACTTTTAATCTGGATCGTCCCTTGGCACTTAAATCCCACGGCTCACAACAACGATCCACGCGAAACGTTTCCAGCCAATCAGATCGCTCCGTTTAGGTTCCCTCGGATCGTCCTATTTTTCTTTTAACAGAGAAGCCCTTGTATATTTGCAGAAAAGCCCCCCATCTTAGAATTGCAATAACTTTTGAACCACAGATCCAAATTAGATGATTTTGTACTTTTTGAAATCACCAGAACATGTAGAATCTTTTGGCTTTAACAAAATTAAAATTTGACAATTTAAAATATGATCATTTACAAATATGCTTGTTTGATGAAATTTGACATAATTCAAATTCTGTAAATCCAATTTTTGCAAACTAAATTGTTCTGGGTTCCTTAGAATGTGTGCTAACAGATCCATAATCCCAAAATATTATTTGAACAAGTCTAGAATGGATTTAGAATTATATGGCCATTTGAGCAATTTTGACTTAGTTTAAATTCTATAAATAATTTTAATATGTTTTCTTAAGCAATGTTGCTCCATATGGAAACCTTAATCCATAGAAACCAGTGCCATATAATTTTTGACACATTTGATCCATACCCATGTATTTTAGGCCAAGTTATCACACACATGTTTCACACCATATTAAAAATGACTTAGGAAATATTTTGCTTAAGTGGTTCTATGTGTGTATGGCTATATGAAACCAAGGCTAAGTCCTTAGTGAAGTTTCAACTTATACTTAGCCAACAAATGAACCTAAAAACACTAGTACAAATGTTTCCATCAACTTTTTGTCTCCCCATGCCTGCCTCAAGATTTCCCCAAGTTGGGATTTGTGAGAACCATGAGGTGCAATGGAGGACTTAACCATCTAAAGATTTTTTCAACATGAATATAGAAGACCAATGAAGGACTTAGCAAATAAAACAAACTTCAGAAGCATCTCCAAGAAGTGGAAGCACTTAGAAGACTAACCCCCTTTCTCTCTAAGTCTTTTTCCTTCCCTTTTCTGTTCTTCTCCTTTCAACTTGATGGCAACATGAAGAGGAACAAGGAAGATCATTGAAGAAATGACTTAGGCTCCACAACAATCTGAAGCATACTACATCAAGTTCAAGTATATGAAGAAATGAAGAAGAAGACTCACCTCTCCCATTCTATCCTCTTGTCCCATTTCTCCTCTATTTTGACTTAGTGATATTTTCACATTTGTTAAATAAAACACTTAGTTGTGACCACACCACTTGGGAAACAACTAGTGAGAAAACCATGAAGACTATCAAGACCAAGAGAAGCACCACACCAAGGAAGGAAACAACTTAGATGGCATGATGATGATCTTCAAGAAGGCAATCACATGAGGTCTAGAAGCAATCCATACAAGTTTAAGAATAACAAGTTATTTTTGTCCAACCATTGACCCAAATGGAAAACCCAAGACTTAGTAATATTTTCCCTTTGATGATGAAGTTAGTAGACCTACCCTAACCACAATGGAAAATACTAACATAGTCACTTAAATATTTTTGAAGGTGAATATGACCAAGTGTTTGCATGTAATACTTTAGTGGAAGAAGTAATATGTTTATTCTAAGTGAACTCTTGGAACTTCCTCGACAAGTATGATTATAATGAAGTTAGATCCCATCAAACTCAACCTAGTCCATCCCAAGTAAGCCCTTGGAATTTTACTTAACAAGTATTGGATCATTAATGAATGAATCTTCTCAAAATCAAACCTTGACCTTGTCCTAGCCAACTTGGTTAAACCCCTTTTTGATATGTCAATTGGTGTGTATGTTTTCTTCTCTTGTATGTTTGCTTGATAGCATGTTTGTTTATTTTGTTGTTGTGTTGTCAATGAATAGATTGTACGGAGAGCAACGATCTTTTGTGAAGAGAGTGTGATATCTTCACCAACTTCAACAAGGCAAGTAACACACCATCAACTACCCATTATTTTCTATATGCATTAGTTGATTTTGAGTAGTATGCATGATAGGAAATTTTACTAAGTTATACTATGCTATGCTATTATCCTAGTAGTGTGTAGCCATCCCTTTTACCTTGTTATTTTGATAGCCTTAGAATTTACTAGGTGCTATGCAATGTTACAAATTGTTTTACTAGATGTTGAGGAAAAATCCTAAGTATAACTAATGAATGAACCACCTGGGTGGAAGTGGTAAGACTGGGTTATGTTGAGTGTTTCCTCAGGGCCCTTATCTAAGGGTTATTCCACTTGAGGTTGTCACTTGAGGATGGCCACCCAGGAACAAAGAGATTACTATGTCCCTCTAAATCTAGTAGCTTCCCGTGCAGCCTTTTGACAATATGGGCTCTGTCTTGATCAATTAAGTTGTGAGGGTTCAGCCCAGGCTTGACAAGCAGATGTAGCAAAATTATAGGTGGAACGGGTCTTGCCGGTGGGTTTGGACTTCTTCTTCTGAAAGATCTCGTCTCAATTCTCTCCTTTCCATGATGCAATCCGGGTGTATAGGATGTTTGGGCTAATTGAAGACAAAGGGTGAAAGTGCACAACCTCTGCAGAGTCAACAAACTAAGATCTTAGCCGTGTCCCCGGCTATGGACAACTATGAGCAGCTGGACAAGGATTGACGGAAGAATCTCATCATCAATTTCAATAAGTAAAATTTTGACCAAGTGAGAAGTATTGTGGTGCTTGGATCTTAATCCAATGTTGCCACCCTTTTGAAAAGAAAAGTTGGTTTTACAAAAGTGATAGGAGAAAACTGGCTTTATGCAAAACTCAGCCAAAAACTCCACTCAGCCAAATAAGCATGTAGTATTAGTCTTGCCATTTATATCCACCATAGTGTTACTTGCCAATACATTAAATTGTATTGACTCCCTTGTGGCTGCATATTCCATATTGCAGATGTTTCTGAAGACGAGTGAGGATTTCGTTTAGGATCTCGAGACTATCGCCAACATGTTTTGCCTGTGGCACATGAAGAAGATGGGCTCAATGTTGTACTATGTTTTCCGCTGTATTTCTTTGTTTTCTGCTAGTCTTCTAAAACTATGCAAGTTGTAATTCTATTTTGTAAAGACTGGATCATGCGATGTAATAGAATTTGATGCATTTGCATGATATTTCATTTTGTACTGTGGTGCTAGCAATTGATCCAGGGACTAGCACAATAACACAGGTGTCCTTACATTATTTAAATGTGGGAACGCTACAATACTGTATTCCCTTGATGTATTGTGTCTCCCCGTCTATGTTTGAGTAGTGAATTGTTCTTGGCAATGGTGAAATAGTTCGTTGATTGGTTGCATACAAGTTTGTTATATTCTATGATTGTCTTTATGTACAATATATGAGTGCACACATATGTTGGAGAATGCATGTAAGGTGATCACCGGTAGCATAATGGAGTGGTGGTGACTTGGGATTGACAGTAACCTGAGATCGAGCCACAAAGTTAAGTTATGGGGGATATATATAGGGGACCTTAGAACGTAAGGCTATGGTGGGACTTTATGTCTTAATCAATCTTGTGCAGTCATTTACTTGGCCACATGATCCATCATAAGGGGTTGTAGATCATTTACTTGACTATACCTATTCATGGCTCCTTCCTAGAAGAAACAACTAAGACTAAAACATGTGCTTTACTAATTGTGACAACCACACGAACGAAACACCTATTGCTAGAACACTTGCTCCCTTGAGATACTTGAGATATTTGCTGCTTGCTACTTGTGAAACTTGCTTAGAAACTTGCATTTTAAACTTGCTTCACTAGTTACTAGACAAACCACACTCCACGTCATTTTTTTTAATTAGTTAGTTCCTTTTAGTCAAACTTATTGCTTTGCATAAACAGCCATATAAGAGGGTTATAGGGCTTTAGAGAATAGATATCTTACCTTCAGCTCCTCGTGGGTTCGACACTCAAATACTTATCGAAAGGTACTACAATTGATCTCCTGCACTTGGGAGTCATCACTTGCTTAAGTGGGATAAACTTGAGAACAACCTTCTTGAAAAGGGGATCACTCTAGATCCATTCAACTGGGCCGAGCAGGCAAGGTCTTGGTTTTACTGGCATGGGGGCACGTTGGACTCAGAAGGGAAGTGCATCTACAATAGAAGACATGAAGACGATCCTCTACCCATAGAAGATCTTAGATATGCAATAATGTATGCTAAAGAGGGGAGGTTCGAGCTAGATAGAGAGAACGACGAGCACACATGCGTCCTTAAGAATAAGGAACACGCATGAAAGACATGAACCACACCAGGCGGCGTTCCGTGGAAATATGTGTTTGCCCGGGAGAGGAAGAAATATCCGGATAGAAGTCGCTAGAGGAGAAAGGAATAGGAGGCAGATGAAGCAACGAGTCAGGCAGACCGGTGACATAAGCTTGAAGAACAAGTGGACGTAGGAGCTAGATCTGTGGCAGCAGAAGGAAATTAACAGACTTTGCCAGCAGCAAGGTACTACCGGTCTACCACACGTGGTAGAAGTTTCATCCGATGCTACCGGTGGCGCACAATCTAATAGGAAAAGAAGCATTGCTTCAGGGTGATGATGATGATGATGCACCACCGATGATGCACCCGGTCGATGATATCACAGAGATGACACCTTGTGAACTGCATGTGAAAGTGATCAACAACATAACCATTAAGGCGGCGGTCGGCTATGCCTTACCAATTGACTCTAAACCAACTCAACATAGTCTTCCGGTTCCATGGGGCTACGCTATTGTCGGGGTGGATGAAGTTGTGAATAGATTCGAGCAGGTGAAACTTGTATTCCCTGAACTTGTAGATGCCAAGAAGTCGACCTTCTATGGCTAAAGGAACACATCGTGCTTCCAAATCGGATGCCAAGGCCATCGACTCCTCACCAGTCTCTAGCGCAACAGTCATCATCGCCGTCTCCGTCGAGCCTGACGTCTCCAGCGCGGTCATCTATGCCGCCCCGTTATCCGTTTCCGCCCACTAAGTCTCAGGGCTACCAAAAGCGGAGGAGTACTACCGCATCTCCGAGGAGTCGTAACAAATCACCGAAACATCGACTATCGCCCCTCCCAAAAGTACCAAAGAATCTACCCAAGTTACCTTACGACTATATTCCATAGGAAACCCGGGAGATCACAAAGGACGAATACGAGGCCTGCAAATCTAAGCCGAAGTCGCCGAAAAAGCCAGATTTCCCCAACACCGAAAAAGGCATAGACCGAGCATGGAAAATGGTGAAGACCCTTCATCAACCCGAGCCGAGGCTGTCATCAGACTATGAACGCTCTATTCTGAAGTCACACCAAGAAAAGGTGCGGTCGATGAGTAGTAGCGCAAGCGGGAAAAGCGGGAAATCAGTTGCCCAACTCGGACAATAGGAAAACAAATCCATCTCCCCGCTCAAAGTGTTTTCTTATACCGAGGTGGGGCGGAGCACAGGTGCGGGCGCGCAAATTGATCAGGAATTTATTGCAATGTACGGACAAGGGGCCGCTGTTGTGGGTATGTCCATTGCTTAGTGTGTCCAAACCTTAGAATACTTCCCCTCTTCTTATTGTCAATACATATACCGGTAAAGGAATCCTCTCGTCAGACCTGAGGAGGAATAGAATCTACCAACAAAAATGCGAAGAGTGCATAGTTGGTACATGGCAGCCTCTCGGGAATCTGAGGACTGGATAGTGTTAGGAGTTAGAGACGAGCATTATGAGTATGGAGATGCACTGGGTCTAATTCAATTTAAAGAATTATTTCAGTTATTCCAGCAAAAGGCCGTCGACAAATCTATTCTCAGTGCCTATTGTGCGTAAGTTCTGTAATTAAGTCTCTAGCTAGCTCACCTCGTTCATTGCATTCATATAATACTCACTATATTATAATTGCAGAATGAAGATTCCCGAATGCAAAAGAGTACAAATCTATGACATTGGGTTCATTGACCCATATTTTGTTAACCAAAAAACTCTTCGGCTATCTCCAAAGGATACAGAAGATAAAATTGTGAAGGCATTTAGGTTACAAGAACACAAAAGGGAAATATTGTTTCCTTACAAGTTCGAGTAAATGTTACTGTCTTGTACACATTCTGTTTTCCTTACTCGATGTTAAGTGTATAATTGATGAGTGATGTCTACGCACGCTTCTATTCTAGTAGACAGTGTTGGGCCTCCAAGTGCAGAGGTTTGTAGAACAGTATCAAGTTTCCCTTAAGTGGATTACCCAAGGTTTATCGAACTCAGGGAGGTGGATGTCAAAGGTATCCCTCTCAAGCAACCCTTCAATTACGATACAAGAAGTATCTTGTGTCACCAACACACCTAATACAATTGTCAGTTGTATAGGTGCACTAGTTCAGCGAAGAGATAGTGAAATACAAGTAATATGGATGATTATAAGTAGTAATTGCAATCTGAAATAAAAATGGCAGCAAGCAAACATGTAGCAAAACTGGTTGAAAATGGTGTTTCAATGTTTAGAAACAAGGCCTATGGATCATACTTTCACTAGTGGATGCTCTCAACAACAATAACATAATTGAATGCATAAATATCTCTCTTCACTACGCTACTCCGAACCAATCTCCGGTCAGATAACAAACACCAATCATTGTGTAGGGCTGCAAAAATCACTCCTTAGAGTTTGCATTTCCCCATCTAGGCAACCCCCACGCTATCACCATGAGACCTAGATGGTTCCAAACAAACACCACAATTTCATAGGGTATTCCAACACAAAATATAAGTAGCATGCTAAACCACACAGTGCACACACTGTCATATTTACACCGCGATCAAAGTGTCTACAAAGATCTCATAACAAAACCACTTGAGTAGCATAACAAATGAAGAATAACATCTACTTATTCAACTAGATTACAAAGCTCATGGTCACATAAATATCACACCATGGGAGAGAGAGATGAAACACATAGCTACCGGTTGAGCCCTCGGCCACGGGGGAGTACTACTCCCTCCTCGTCATAGGAGATAGCAACAGCAATGAAGATGGCAGTGGAGTCGATGGAGATGGCTCCTGATGACCCACAAGTATAGAGGGTGTATCGTAGTACTTTCGATAAATAAGAGTGCCGAACCCAACGAGGAGGAGAAGGTGTTGACATGCAGTTTCGATGAAGGAATAATTGTAAATACTGGAAAATAGATTTGTAGGGTTTTTTGAAATTGCAGATAAATAAAGTGCGAGTAAATAAAATGCAGTAGTAATAATTGCAGCAAGTGCCCCAATCCTTTCATCAGCAAAGGACAAGCCGGTGAGTTTACTTATGATTAACAAATGTTCTCGAGGACACATGGGAGGTTTCTGTCAAGTGCTTTTGTTCCATGCAGCTGAATAAATTTGGTGTTTTGATAAGTATTGTGTGGGTGAACCTGTGCTAATGTAGCGTCCCATCCAATACTAATACATACTTGTGATTGTACCCCTTGCAAGCATCTGCAACTACAAGAAAGTAATTAGGAAATAAATTTAACCACACTTTAAAGTCCGGGATCCTACGCTCCCTCGTGTAAAGGTTTCCTAATGGGGGTTTAGGTTTCCGTCACTCCGGCAACCCCACAATTAGTAGCCAAATACACGATGCATTCACCTAGGCCCATAAATGGTGAAGTATCATGTAGTTGACATTCACATGACACCACTAGAAGAATAGCACCACAACTTAAATATCAAACATTAATATTATTCAACATTACTTCAGTACTAAAAACTTGACTTATCCCATGTTCTCAAGAACAACACGAACTACTCACAACACATCATATGGATCATGATCAGCGGTGATATAATGGATAATAACAATCGGGTCAAAAAGTGCAAACACCGATAAATCTCACGAGCATCAACTACTAACAAGTAATCCACACCGGGAGAGAGATCTAATGCAAAGCAACGATAGAGGCCCCTTAATTATTACAGCGGGATGACGGTGGATGATGGTGCTGGTGGTGAGGACGATGATGATGAAGATCTTGATGATGCCCGGAGCGATGACGGTGACGATGGCGGTGATTTCCCCTCTCCGGACAGGAATTTCCCCGACAGATTTCTCCCTACCAAAGAGCTTTTCTCTCTCGGGTGTTTGCCGCTCCGCAGCGGCGGCGGAATAATTCTTCGAGGATCGAATGAGGCTTAGGGTTCCCTCCGGGCCAGGGGGCCAAAGATGACCCTAGAGGTGGGCCAGGGTGGCCACACCCCCAGGTGGCGCGACCAGGGGGCGCCACCCCTAGGTGTGGGCCCTTGGTGGCCCCCCTCTGGCTCTCCTTCTAGCTGTGTTCCTCCTCTGGACTTTTAGGAACCCACGGATGCCCCCCTTCTTCTTCTGATCTTCTGAAATATGGTATCTCGACGGTGCTTTTTTCCATCAGATTTCTGGTCCAGTGTTTATTCTCCAAAAAATATAAAACATGCAAAATAATATAACATATCATAAGAGATGAATCATAACATGAAATATAACGATGAATAACAGAAAATTATGATATAAAATAGTGATGCAAAATGTACGTATCAACTCCCTCAAGCTTAGACCTCGCTTGTCCCCAAGCGAAACTGAACTCAGAAACATGACCACAGGTTTATGGAGTGAAGAGTCGATAAATAAAATCCGGACAAGAAGGATCACATTTACCTATGCACCAATCATTACAGACAACAACTTCCTCTCATATAACTTAAATTGAAGCAAGTAAAGGGAGTCACAAACAAAGATACAAAAGAGAGAATCAAAATTGGTAATGGCAAACTTCGTTCTTGGTCAGAGAACATTTAATGAAATTACACTTATCTTAGGTGAGGTCTTTATAACAAGTTTTATATTGTAGAGCTTAACATGTTTAATTATAACAACTCTTTTACAGTGATTCATATCTTTGAAAGTAATATTCATTCATATATTAAAGCATGTGCTAAACAAAGAAAGATGGAAAACATGATTGAATAAATCAAAATATAGATGACGTGATCACAACAACTGAAATGCTTGCTGGAGACAGAAGGAAATGGGTTTACTGACTCAACATAAAAGTAAAAGATAGGCCCATCACAGAGGGAAGCATTGACCACTCATGTTCTAGAGCTTTTATTTTAATAAACAGAGGTATAAAATGCATGACACTCCTCCCATCCATCTTACACAAACCATGGCTAACCGAATCCTCGGGTGCCTGCCAACAATCACAAACCGTGGAGGAGTGTCTAAATTTTGAGAGGTGTATATTTATGTCAACGAATGATAAACAGAAAATACAGTACGTCACAAGCCAACTAGACTCACAAGAGCGGCTCCCATAGAAGGACGCAACTATTATAGAAGGTAATCCCTCTTTCTCTTTTGTTTACACAATTATTCTTTGATTGATAAATCAGGGGCAAAAAGAGTGAAGAGAATTTGTATTATTATTTGGGGCTGGGCACCCCGCTGCCAGCTCTTCTAGCATTTGGATAAGCGGATGAAGCCGCTAGTCCAGGTTTGTGAGTCCAATCAACAAGTGAGATAAAGATTCTCTATTTGCGTCCTCATGAGCTAAAACAGGAATAATTTGAAAGTTTTAAAGGTAGCACATGAGCAATTTACTTGGAGTGGCAGAAAATACCACATTTAGGTAGGTATGGTGGACATGAATGGCAAGGTTTTTGGTTTAAGGTTTGGATGCACGAGAAGCATTCCCTCTCAGTACAGGGTTTTTGGCTAGCAAGGCTGGGTAGAAAACATAATAGTTGAAGGAAAACAAACAAATATACACATGATGAAACCAATCATGCAATCTTCATTGAAAGCACAAGCGATCTCAACTTGTGAATACTAAGTGTATGAGCTAATAGGCAAATTCCTCTTTCTTATACTAGCAACTCAAATTATTATTTCTGCTGACCCAAGCTAAGTTTGCCAAAACCAACTAGATTAACTTGATGATCTCTAGAGTGATACAAAATACTAATAGTAAGATCAACCATATGACAGAAGTTGAAAACTGAAATAATGTGCATAGAAAGTAAATGATGATACTTCTCATTAATATTTCAAACCGGCAACTCACACCAACGGATACAACGATAACCAACTAGGGAGAGACACTTCCATACTGCAAACCATCCTATATGATAACTTCTCTACTCATGATATGACTCTACTGAAAAAGTAAAAGATGAAAGATAGTTATGTGATACCGCGGCACTCCCCCCAATCTTGGAACAAGCCAAGGGGATGCCAAAACCAATGACGAATCAATTCTTTGGTGGGTGGTGGTGAATCCTTCTCGATGAGCTTATCAATAGATTTCTTCAGATATTCAATCGCGAACATAAGCATACGCATCACCTCTGTATTGCGATCAATACAGTTTGCATGCCTGTCAGAAGGTGAATCCGAGCCACCAAGATTTTCCCCCACTCTTCCTTAGGTTGAGATCTTCCTTCATCTGCACGGTTAGAACGATTCATATCCCACATAGAGGGAAAATCCCTATAAAGGCACCTTTTTGCTCTGGTAATCATGAATTAATGTGTGGAAGTAGTTCTTGACTCCCGTAGCAGGTGTCTTCGAAGCCAGGGAGTAGCATGGAACCTTCCCTCCGGTGCTCATCCGCGTGCTTCTCCTGAGCTTCAAGGGATTAGCCACCACTCCAATGCTTGCAATGGTAGCGCGTGGATGCACTCGAGGGTTTTCTTCTACAACTCCTTCAGCTCCACTCTCGATCTCCTCCTCCGGCTTTAGGTCTTGGACATCATCTTCCTTTGGTCCCTTCCCCTGGTTGTCGTCGGCGGAGACCATGATGCTTCTTAAACTGAAAACAGATCCTGACAGAAACAGCTCGAAACAGAAACACGACGAGAAAACTATATACGGACCTCGGGGGTCCGGGGGATTATATAACAAAAAGTTTCATAACGAAAGGAAAGACCAGGTCGAAAACGAGTCGGAGAGGGGCTTCGGGGCGCCCACACCTAGGGATGGCACGGGCAGAGGTGGGCCCGTGCCACCCTATGGTGTGGAGCCTCCAGGCTCCGTCTCCCTCTCGTTTCTGGCTCATAATTTTTCATATTTTTCTAAAAGCAGTAAAAATATAAGTTGGAAGATGTTTCGCGAACATTTTCTTACCAAAGTTGTTACCTATTCGAAAACTGACTCTGCAGTTTCTGAAATATGCTTCCTAATAAACTCCTCCGGGATCATGGCTTCAATACAATTAACATTTTCATTATAAGGATCTCCGTAGATATAATGCTTGATTCTTTGGTCATTCACCACTTGTGAAGAGTTGTCTTCAAGGGAAACAATTTTAATTGCCCCCAAACGATATACCTCTTTGATAAAAAAGGTCCTTCCCATCTCGACAGTAATTTTCCTGCAAAAAATCTGGGACGAGACCTATACAATAGCACTTTCTCACCAACATGAAATTCTCTTTTAATAATTCTCTTATCATGCCACCTTTTAACTTTCTCTTTAAAGAGCTTAGCATTTTCATATGCTTCACTCCTCCATTCATCGAAAGAACTTAAGTCAAGCAGCCTTTTCTCACCAGCAAGTTTAAAATCTCTATTTAGGTCTTTCACTGCCCAATAAGATTTGTGTTTTAATTCTAGGGGAAAGTGACAAGCTTTTCCATAAACCATTTTATAAGGAGACATGCCTATGGGATTTTTGTAAGCAGTTCTATAAGCCCACAGAGCATCATTTAATTTCTTAGGCCAATTTTTCCTATATTTGTTAACAGTCTTTTGCAAGATAGATTTGATTTCTCTATTTGATAACTCTACTTGCCCACTAGTTTGAGGGTGATAGGGTGAAGAAATTCTATGATTAACATCATATTTAGAAAGGGTTTTTCTAAAACCACCATGAATAAAATAAGAACCCCCATCAGTCATAAGATATCTAGGTACACCAGACCTAGGGAAAATAATGTCTTTAAGGATTTTAACGAGGTTTCACCATGAACACTTTTAGTAGGTATAGCTTCTAGCCATTTAGTAATATAATCAACATCAACAAGAATATGAGTATAGCCTTTTGAAGGAGGGAAAGGACCCATAAAGTCAAAACCCCAACATTCAAACGGTTCAATAACAAGAGAATAATTCATAGGCATTTCATTACGTCTAGAAATATTTCCAACCCTTTGACATTGATCACAAGATAAAACAAATTTTCTAGCATCTTTAAAGACAGTAGGCCAATAAAAACCTGATTGTAGAACTTTATGTGCAGTTCTATATCCAACGTGATGTCCTCCATAAGCACTACTATGCGATTTTCTCAATATCTCTTGTTGTTCATTCTCAGGAACACATCTTCTCATAATACCATCAACACCTTCTTTATATAAATGTGGGTCATCCCAAAAATAATGTCTCGAATCATAGAAGAAATTTCTTCTTTGCTGAGCTGTAAAGGTAGGAGGCAAATACTTCGAAACAATAAAGTTAGCATAATCAGCATACCATGGGCTCTCTTGAGAGCTCACTTTTATTGCACCTAACTGTTCATTAGGAAAACTATCATTAACAGGAATAGGGTCATCAAGGATATTTTATAATCTAGACAGATTATCAGCAACAGGATTTTCAGCACCCTTCCTATCCACAATATGTAAATCAAACTCTTGTAAAAGAAGCACCCATCTAATAAGCCTAGGCTTAGCATCTTTCTTTCCCATAAGGTACTTAATTGGAGCATGATCAGTATGAATAGTAACTTTAGAATCAACAATATACTGCCTAAATTTATCACAAGCAAAAACTACAGCTAGGAATTCCTTCTTCGTAGTAGCATAATTCTTTTGAGCAGCATCAAAAGTTTTACTAGCATAATGAATAACATTTAACTTCTTATCTACCCGCTGTCCAAGAACAGCACCTACAGCATAATCACTAGCATCACACATAATTTCAAATGGTAAATTCCAATCAGGTGGTTGAACAATAGGGGCAGATACTAAAGCCTTCTTTAAAATTTCAAAAGCTTCTTTACAATCTTCATCAAAAACAAATGGTACATCTTTTTAAAGAAGATTAGTAAGAGGTTTTGATATTTTACAGAAATCTTTATTAAACCTTCTATAGAAACCAGCATGACCAAGAATACTACGAATACCTTTAACATCCCTGGGACAGGGCATTTTCTCAATAGCTTCAACTTTAGCTCTATCAACTTCAACGCCTCTTTCAGAGATTTTATGTCCAAGAACAATTCCCTCATTAACCATAAAATGGCATTTCTCCCAGTTAAGAACAAGATTAGTCTTCTCACATCTCTGCAAAACTTTATCAAGATTCTGCAAACAATTATCAAAGGAGGTTCCATAGACAGAGAAATCATCCATGAAAACTTCCACAATTTCTTCACAAAAACCATGAAAGAGAGCAGACATGCATCTTTGAAAAGTAGCAAGATCATTACATAAACCAAAAGGCATACGTCTATAAGCATAGGTTCCATAAGGACAAGTGAACGTTGTTTTCTCTTGATCATGCTTTGTAACAGCAATTTGAGAAAATCCAGAATAACCATCAAGAAAGCAGAAATGAGTTTTCTTAGTCAACCTTTCTAACATTTGATCAATAAAAGACAAAGGATAATGATCTTTATTAGTGACTTTGTTAACCTTCCTAAAATCAATGCACATCCTATAACCAACTACTACTCTTTGAGGAATAAGTTCATTGTTTTCATTTGGCACAACAGTCATCCCTCCTTTCTTAGGGACACAATGCACATTACTAACCCATCTACTATCAGCAATAGTATAAATAATACCAGCATCAAGGAGTTTCCATACCTCATTTCTTACCACATCCTTCATTTTAGGATTTAAACGGCGTTGATCCTCAACAACAGGCTTTGCATCAGGCTCAATATTAATAGCATGCTGACAAATAGCAGGAGAAATCCCTTTCAAGTAATCAAGAGTATAACCAATAGCACCTCTGTGTTTCGTCAATATCCCCAATAATTTCTCCTCTTCTTCATCAGAAAGTTGAGAACTAATAATAACAGGATATAATTTCTTATCATCAATATGAGTGTATTTAAGATTATCAGGCAAAGGCTTTAAATCAAAAACAGGATCTTCCTTGGGTGGTAATGTGGTACCCAAATCTTCCACAGGTAAATTATGTTTCAGCATTGCTGGCTGATGTAGGAAAATCTCACCAATTTGATCCCTTTCTTCCATAAAGACATCACTTTCATGGTCTTCCATGTATTGCTGCAAAGAGTTGTTAGGAGCAAGAGCAATAGCAGCCAACTATTCAACTCTATAATTCTCATTAGGCAATTCAGCTTCATAAGGTGCTTTAGCAAATTTGGAGAAATTAAATTCATAAGATTCTCCATCAAACTTTGTAAGAATTTTCTCCTTTTTACAATCAATAACAGCACATCAAGTGTTTAAGAAAGGTCTACCAAATATAATAGGACAAGTATCACTAGCAGAAGTGCCTAGTACTAGAAAATCAGCAGGATACTTAGTTTTACCACACAAGACCTCCACATCTCTAACAATACCAATTGGAGAAATAGTTTCCCTATTAGCAAGTTGAATAATCACATCAATGTCTTTAAGTTCAAAAGAACCAATTTCATGCATGATTTCTTTATAAAGCTCATAAGGAATGGCACTAGAACTAGCACCAATATCACATAAACCATAATAACAATGATCACCTATTCTCAGGAACACTAGGTTTTCTAGATTTTCTAGGATGAGAGACAATATTAGAAGCATCTTCACAAAATATAATGTGTCCCTCTTCTACATTTTCAGAAACAAGGTCCTTTACTATTGCTACTATAGGTTCTACAGTTATTTGTTCCTCAGGTTCTACAGGTTTCCTTGCAGTTTTATTAACCACACTATCTAACATAGAATGTTCTTTTACCTTAGCAGGGAAAGGCATTTTCTCAATATAAGGTTCAGGCACAATAGAATCAAAAGTATGAACTTCTATATCTATAGCAGGAACACAATTAATAGTATCTTTATAAGGTGCATGGTACTTGTCCCATTCCTTTTTAGGAATATCAAAATAAGAAGCAAAAGCCTTATATAAATTTGCAACAACTTGATAATCAAGTCCATAACCAGTACTAACATTATGAAAATCATCGGATGACATAAAAGTTTTAATGCATTCATAGTCATAATTTATACCTGACTTTCTGCCTTTGTCATTCTCCCATGCTTCAGTATTTTCTTGAATACGGTCAAGAAGATCCCATTTATCTTCATCCTTCATACGTGTAAATGATCTAGAACAAGAAGCATCCAATAAATCCTTATCATGAAGAGGAAGCCTTGCATAGAAATTATTAATAACAATATTACTGGGGAGCTCATGATTGGGGCATTTGAGCATTAGTAAATTCAATCTCCCCCATGCTTGGGCAATACTCTTTCTGTCATGAGGCCAAAAATTATATATATAATTCCGATCTCTATGGATTTCACTTGGAGGATAGAATTTAGAATAAAAGAGAGGTACAATTTCCTCCCATTCAATAGTCTGGCTATTTTTCAGCAGTTTGAACCATTCGGAGGCTCGGCCTGTCAATGACATAGAGAATAATTTCGTCTTCACTTGGCTCATTATAATAGTGTAATAAAGCAGTAGGCAGAAATAAAACACATCATTTACATCAGAATCTTCCTTTATCAATTCCACTTCCCAATAGCGCTTAACTCCCCGGCAACGGCGCCAGAAATTAGGCTTGATGACCCACAAGTATAGGGGGTGTATCATAGTACTTTCGATAAAGAAGAGTGTCGAACCCAACGAGGAGCAGAAGGTGTTGACAAGCAGTTTCGATGAAGGAATACCTGTAAATACTGGAAAATAGATTTGTAGGGGTTTTTGATATTGAAGATAAATAAAGTGCGAGTAAATAAAATGCAGTAGTAATAATTGCAACAAATGGCCCAATCCTTTCTTCAGCAAAGGACAAGCCAGTGAGTTTAATTATGATTAACAAACGTTCTCGAGGACACACGGGAGGTATCTGTCAAGTGCTTTTGTTCCATCCAGCTGAATAACTTTCGTGTTTTGATAAGTGTTGTGTGGGTGAACCTATGCTAATGTACCGTCCCATACAATACTAATACATACTTGTGATTATACCCCTTGCAAGCATCCTCAACTACAAGAAAGTAATTAAGAAATAAATCTAACCACAGCTTCAAACTCCGGGATCCTAGGCTCCCTCGTGTAAAGGTTTCCTAACGGGGGTTTAGGTTTATGTCACTCCGGCAACCCCACAATTAGTAGCCAAATACACGATGCATTCCCCTAGGCCCATAAATGGTGAAGTATCATGTAGTCGACGTTCACATGACACCACTAGAAGAATGGCACCACAACTTAAATATCAAACATTAATATTATTCAACATTGCTTTACTACTAACAACTTGACTTCTCCCGTGTCCTTAAGAACAACACGAACTACTCACAACACATCATATGGATCATGATAAGAGGTGATATAATGGATGATAACAATCTGGTAAAGTGCAAACACCGATAAATCTCACGAGCATCAACTACTAACAAGTAATCCACACCGGGAGAGAGATCTAATGCAAAAGCAACGATAGAGGCCCCTAAATTGTTACAGCGGGATGATGGTGGATGATGAGGGTGATGGTGCTGGTGTTGACGATGGTGACGATCTTGATGATCCCCGGAGCGATGACGGTGACGATGGCGGTGATTTCCCCTCTCTGGAGAGGAATTTCCCCGGCAGATTTCTCCCTGCCAGAGAGCTTTTCTCTCTCGGGTGTTTTCCGCCCCGCAGTGGTGGCGGAATAATTCTTCGAGGATGGAATGAGGCTTAGGGTCCCCTCAGGACCAGGGCCAAAGATGACCCCCAGAGGTGGGCCAGGGTGGTGCGGCCGGTGGGGCGCGCCACCCCTAGGTGTGGGCCCCCTCTGGCTCTCCTTCTGGCTGTGTTCCTCCTCTGGACTTTTAGGAACCCCCGGATGTCCCCCTTCTTCTTCTGATCTTCTGAAATATGGTATCCCGATAGTGCTTTTTCCATCAGATTTCTGGTCCCGATGTTTATTCTCCAAAAATTACAAAACATGCAAAATAAGATAAAATAACATAAGAGATGCATCATAATATGAAATATATCGATGAATAACAGAAAATTATGATATAAAATTGTGATGCAAAATGGACGTATCAGCTCCGGGGGCACTTCCTCGTCCCGGCAGGGTGCCGGAACAGAGATTTTTGCCCCCCTAAACTTGTCGGCGGCTGCGATGGAGCTACGGTACATTTCGTCGTAGGGGAAAAATATCTTTAGGGTTTATGTCTCGGGGGGAATATATATGTGCAAGGGCAACGTTGGTGGGTGGCCAGGGGGCCCACACCACCTGGTGGTGTGGCCAGGGGGGCCCGCGCCACCCTATTGTATGGCCACCCTCCGGGTCTCCTTTGGACTCTGTTGACGTGTCGGAAATTCTAAGACTTTTGTCTTTTGTTTCGTTCAATTCCGAGAATATTTCTAGAACAACTTTTCTGAAATAAAAAAACAGCAGAAAACAGGAACTGGCTCCGTGGCATCTTGTCAATAGGTTAGTCCATGAAAACGTCCGGAAAACGAAGGAAAACGTGTGAAAACATACAGGTATTGGATAGAAAACAAGCATGGAGCACCAAAAATTATAGATACGTTTGCGATGTATCAAGCATCCCCAAGCTTAACTCCTGCTCGTCCTCAAGTAGGTAAGTGATAACAAAATAATTTTTGAGGTGACATGCTACCAACATAATCTTAATCATCATAGTAATGTAAAGCATGTAAACTAGAATCAAATGCATAAAGGCTGTGGTTTATTGTTGATCTCAAATAGAATAATGTATAAACCATTAAGAATAACGAAGTAAAACTTTTCAATGAATCAATACTAAAGGACAATCAATCGTGCAATGGTTTATTAAAGATGATTTAAGTTTCAAGAACAACAATAAAATCATCCAAGGCATCAAACTCTTACAACAACTCCTGTTAGGATCACGTCAAGCGATAACAATATGCACGTAGGAAAATCATTAAGTAATTTCTGCACTCAAATCAAGCAAGTGTTCTGTATTAGTTCCCGGCACCAGGATGTTATGGCTAAAAGAACATTATGGGGGGTTTGGAAAGTCAATGGAAGAAAGTCTCACACAACTGAAAGTGATCATTGGACAAGATGAAGTCTTTTAATCGAAGTTATGCAAGGAGTAGTGATTTCCATACAACGGATGCACATAGAGCTATAAGTGTATGAAAGATCTCCAATGAAACTAGTGGGGGTGCATCCAACTTGCTTGCTCACGAAGACCTAGAACACTTTTGAGGAGGCTCATCACTGGAATATACAAGCCAAGTTCTATAACGTTAAGTTCCCCACATAGTTATGCAAGTCATAATATGAAAACTCTATCCAAACTAAAATATGGATGCTAACAAAGCACTAGTGTGGAATAAATGATAGTAATGCTGCCCCCTCTCTTTATTCTCTCTTTTGCCTTTTTTTGGGCTTTTTCTCTTTATTTTTTATTTTTTTTGTTTTATAATCTCACTGGTAGGGGCAACACTCCATTTTACAATGAATCATCACACTTTTAGTACTCATAAGTCAAACTGAAATGTCTCTGTTGAATATAAAACTAAATGCTCCTGCCAATGTAGAAGTATACAAAATAACAATGAAGCATGACATCAAGTAACATATTGAGGATGGATGTTGTATCGCAATATTTCTCGTAATGGCTATGGAAATGCCATGGTAGGTAGGTATATGGCTGTTTTGAGGAAGATAATTTTTGGCTTATGTGTGGAAGAACATAGGTCTCCCACGGGGTTTGGATGCACTGGCGAAGTTTGCACCAACTCTCAATGTGAGAATGAGCAATGCACAGTACTAAAGAGGCTAGCAAATATGGATGGTGAAAGTGCCAGAAAACTGTAACATAGAGCTCACAAATTAAAAGATTACAATTAAAATCATGATCTTACAAGGCATAATGAAAATCACTCCAAGAGGGTCCGTGGTAGTGACAAGTCACTGTTGGCTACCCCGACCGTAGTGCGTAACAAAAATCCATCACGATTGCTATCAGCAAAGGAAGTAATATACCATCATCACATCAACTGGTTATTTGAGTGTGGCATAGTTTCAAGCTTTTAGACCAACCATTAACTGTTTTTACTGTACTAAACCAGCAAGTTTACCATTAAGAATACTAATATCTCGAAACAACAACAAATAATCATGTGAAAGTGTTTAGTGATCTACAAGAATATGAAAGTTTTTTCCGTTATACCATCTACCACATATAGAATTTTTTATTTCCATCAAGCACCGTTCAATATATATTTTAACACAAACTCTCCGAATGATACAAAAATTAATCAAGAGAGTACTAACATAACTCTACTAAAACTAACAGCTCCGAATAAGAGATGTATGAAAAACATGAGCTAAAAGGATTGCATCAACTAGAAGAAAAACTAGGAATAGGAGCATAACGAGTATTTATATGAAAAAGCGGAGCGTTTTTCTCTCCCACACAAGAATGCTAGGTTCCAATGATATTTATTGCGTCAAGGAAAAGAAAAGAAAAAAAAATAAATAAAAGACACTTCAAGTAATGTGCATATGATGTGACCGAATAAAAATAATGTTTCACTAGAAGTGACCTCATAATTTGTTGATGAAGAAGGGGATTCCTTGGGTATCCCCAAGCTTAGATGCTTGAGTCTTCTTAGAATTTTCTGGGATGAACCACGGGGGAATCCCCAAGCTTTGGCTTTAGACTATTCTTGATCACATTATATCACCCTCTTATTATGACCCTTGAAAACTTCCTTCACATCACACTCAAAGTAATTCACATTAGAGGGTTAGTGCATAATAAAATATTCATGTGTTCTGCATGGGCACAAGTGTTATTAATAATTTTAAAAATTATCTACAGCCACTGATGTTTTGTGAAGTAAAGAAAACCACTCGACATAGTAAAAGAGTGAATGCAAGTAAAATGACAGAATCTGCCAACACCAGCACAGTCTATAATGACGAATTTTTTCGGGGAACTTAAGTTGCTCAAATCGAAAAAAATAAAGAACAATTTTTTTTTGTAATTATCTAAGGAATAAGTACAAAAAATTTCAGGTCATTTTTATCTTTCTGTGAATTATACGGTTGTTTACGGTGGACGGCAGAAATCTGTTTTCTGCGCAGAAATCCAAAACTAACACCACTTCTCGCTAGAAACTTTACTTGGCACAACTAATACATTAAAATAAAGATACAAAGGAGTTGCTACAGAAGTATACAACACCTTGACTCAAAGAAAACAGAGAAAAGCAATGCAAAAATAAAAAACATGGGTTATCTCCAAAGAAATGCTTTTCTTTAAAGCCTTTTAGCTAGGCATGATAATTTGAGAAAATGCTCACATAAGAAATATTAATTGAAGCAAAAGAGAGCATCACGAAGCAAAAATAAAGCAATTTTAAGTCTAACCCACTTCCTATGAAAAATAATTTTGTAGAAGAACAAGTCAATAAAGCACAAAGTGGCTAGCATAGGAAGACAAAATAAGTTCAAATTCAAAGGTTGATATTGTTGAGATGCATAAGACTATGTTTCCCTCTCTCATAATGACTTCCAGTAGCATCATGAATAATATTAACAATATAACTATCACATAAAACATTCTTATCATGAGCCACATGTATAGAAGAATTAATACTCTCCACATAAGCATAGTCATTCTTTTTAATAGTAGTGGGAGAAAATTCAATAAAATAGCTATCATTATTATTCTCATCACCATAATCATAAAATGTAGGAGGCATATTGTAATAGTAATTAATTTTCTCCTCAATAGTAGGTGGACTGAAAATAACATATTCATCATTGTAATCATCATATATTGGAGGCAAAGTATCACCAAAGAAAATTTCCTCCTCAAAACTTGGGGGGACTAAAAATATCATATTCATCAAAACTAGCTTCCCCAAGCTTAGACTTTTCCATGTCATTAGCAATAATAGTGTTCAAAGAATTCATACTAATAACATTGCTACTAGCATGTGAATAAAGCTCCATAGGTTTTTTAATTTTCTGTTCAAACACTTCATGTCCTAACTCAAGATAAATATTATAAAGCTCTCTCATATTTTTGTTGTTTTCCATTAATCCTAACTAGTAAAAATAATAACAAGGAACAAGTAAAAATAAGTCTAACTAGTGAAAACAAGAAACAAAAAAGATATAATTGCAGAATCTAAAAGAAATAACTTCGAGCACTCAGACCCGAGGATGTGAGTACCTTTTACCTTACCTCCCCGGCAACGGCGCCACTAAAGAGCTTTATGTATATGCACGCTTCTATTCTTGTAGACAGTGTTGGGCCTCCAAGTGCAGAGGTTTGTGGAACAGCAACAAGTTTACCTTAAGGGGATTACCCAAGGTTTATCGAACTCACGGAGGTAGACGTCAAAGGTATCCCTCTCAAGCAACCCTGCAATTACGATACAAGAAGTTTCTTGTATCCCCAACACACCTAATACAATTGTCAGTTGTATAGGTGCACTAGTTCGGCGAAGAGATAGTGAAATACATGTAATATGGATGATTATAAGTAGTAGTTGCAATCTGAAATAAAAATGGCAGCAAGCAAACATGTAGCAAAACTGGTTGAAAACGGTGTTTCAATGATTAGAAACAAGGCCTAGGGTTCATACTTTCACTAGTGGACACTGTCAACAAAAATAACATAATTGAATGCATGGATATCTCTCTTCAGTACGCTACTCCGAACCAATCTTCGGTCGGATAACAAACACCAATCATTGCGTAGAGCTGCAAAGAGATCTCCTTGGAGTTCGCATTTCCCCATCTAGGTAACCCCCATGCTATCACCATGAGACCTAGATGGTTCCAAACAAACACCACAATTTCATAGGATCATCCAACACAAAATATAAATATCATCCTAAACCACACGGTGTAGACACTATCACCTTTACACCGTGATCAAAGTGTCTACGGGGATCTCATAATAAAACCACTTGAGTAGCATAACAGATGAAGAATAACATCTAGTTATTCAACTAGATTACAAAGCTCATGATCCCATAAAGATCACACCATGGGAGAAAGAGATAAGACACATAGCTACTGGTAGAGCCCTCAGCCCCGGGGAAGAACTACTGCCTCCTCATCATAGGAGACAACAATGGCGATGGAGATGGCGGTGGAGTCGATGGAGATGGCTCTGGAGGCACTTCCCCATCCCTGCAGGGTGCTGGAACAGAGATTTTTTTTCCCTCGACACTTGTCGTTGTCGGCGGCGGAGCTACGGAACTTTTCGTGGAAGGAGGCCGATATCTTTAGAGTTTATGCCTCGAGGGGAATATATAGGTGAAAGGACAACGTCGGTGGGTGGCTAGGGGGCCCACACAAACTGGTTGCGCCGCCAGGGGGACCCGTGCCACCCTATGGTGTGGCCACCCTGTGGCCCCCTCTAGGTCTCCTTTGGACTCCGTTGACGTGTCGGGAATTCTAAGACTTTTGACTTTTGTTTCGTCCAATTCCGAGAATATTTCCAGAACAACTTTTCTGAAATAAAAAACAGAAACTGGCTCTGTGGCATCTTGTCAATAGGTTAGTCCATGAAAACGTCCAGAAAACGAAGGAAAACATGTGAACACATAAAGTTACTGGATAGAAAACAAGCATGGAGCATAAAAAATTATAGATACGTTTGATACATATGAATGAGTTATGCGTGCGCAGCTTCCGCTTTATTATGGTAATGTTTCAAGCTGACAATGGAAAAGTACTGGTAATGGGCTCAAAATGTAAACCCCTTGAGGTCTGGGCGGACATGCAGGAAAAGATCCAGCAGTAATTTCAATCTTTATGACAATATATCGACAATTTTCGTTCATTTTCTGATATCAAGTAATCAATAACCCCTTTTATTATTTTTCCTTGCCGGGCAGCGCTTGGAAACGATTCACAAAAAGGTTAGTGGTGAATGGAGAGCGGAGCTTACATTTGAAATTGTGCAAATAAGTACTACTAGCTAGATCTACGTATCTCCTTGATTCTAGTGTCGATACCATTATAATGCTTGATTATTATTTTGATTGAAACCATGTTCTCGTAAAGCGCTTGGATCAGGGAGACGGGAATAACTTATGTGGATACTATGTTTGCGTGTTCATTCGTCAGACGACATGTGACAAGCGCGGAGATTTAAACAAACTTCATGTACGTAAACAATCAGTTTTGTCTTTTTACCATCTATTGTCTTTACTTAATTTCATTAATAAATATTGACCACTCTTCTTTATATTAGGTCGAAAGGTTGCGGGACGGTTTTCTATCAAGGGACCGCGTACGAGCAATTCAAGACGAAATTGGGGGATTCTTAGATGCAGAGTTCCTAAATGAAAAAGGAGAATAGTATCGCCCTTATAGCGTGCTTCGATGAACTTGATGGTTGACATACCTTATTTTGCAACAGTGTTGCTCGAGGAAATTCTTAATTCAGTCAGCGTTCATGTAATATGCTCGACATAATTTGATTTTGTAATATAATTGTTCCTTCTTTGCTATATATATGTTTACCATCGAATTGAGTGCAAAACAAAAAATAAAAAGGAAAACAATAAATAGAAAAACATACTCTGTCGCGGCAGAGAAAATTGCCGAAATATTGCCCCGGCAGAGGAGGCATTCATCCTGGTTCGTGTTACGAACCGGGACGAATAGCCGTGGCCACGTCCTTGCGCACACCGGCCACATGGACTACCCATTCATCCCGGTTCCTAACACAACCGGGACAAATAGGGTGAGGCATTTGTCCAGACTGCCCCATCCCGGTTCGACAACCGGGATGAATGACCCTTACGAACCGGGATGATACAAGTGACAGGGCTTGGTCGTGAATATTTTGGTTTCTTGAATTTTTTATATTCCTCTATATGCATGTCGGCTGGCTAGTAATTAAGCCGTGTCAGTCAGTGAGCTGCTAGTTCCCCTTCTTCATTTTCAACTTTTCTTTCATGCCAGCAGTAACACTTTCACAAAGTCAGAGATGATACACTAAATGTCTTTACGCGTGTATGTGGTCATTGTTTGTCGTGATCCAGAAACAAGCTAAAACTGACCTCAAGCTAAAATTAGCTATACCAAGTTAGGCACCCATTCTTTGGTTAGCCGCTCGCGTCGCTCTCCCATGGCTGGCCCATATGTTTATATATATCCGAGGATGGAGATGCAACTTGCATTCACCAGTGCGTCCACACCATACCACGGACCATGGCGACGTCCTCCTCTTCCACAGCTTCCATCATCGTCCTCCTCCTCAGTGCGATCGTCGTCGTCGTCGCCGGCGTCACTCCTCCAACAAGCATCGAAGAGAAGGTGAAGGCTACGTGTGACAGCACGCCTCACCCGGTGACCTGCTCCATGGTCCTCTCGCCCTCTGCCAACTCCAGCAACACCGCCGACGACTGTGCGTTTGCTCTGCTGGCGGCCAAACGCGCCACCGACCTTCTCTACGAGGCGTCCGACAAACTCAGCAGCCTTGGAGGCAGGATTATGGACACCGGCAAGGGGTTGGACAAGACAAATCTGCCCCAATACGCGCCCTGCCTTTCCCAATGCGCCCTCAAGTTGTTCGCCGGCTATTCCGTACTCAGCGGCACGGTGCGCGCAGACGCCTTCACGAACCCCAACAAGAGAGTGACGATCACGGATGTACGGCAGTTCGTCACTGACTCCAAGGGGGCGAAACTCGTGTGGAGCTGCGACGAGTGCCGCTCCGAGGGCAACAAGAAAGTTGAGGATGTGGCCACAGGAAGTAAGCTAGACCAATTCATGCAGGTCATGTATGTTCTCGTCGAACGCGTCCCCGCTGGAACACAGTGTTGATTAATCAGGACGGACGGCAGAGAGCCAGAAATGCATGGTTGAAAATAACTCCCTCTAGGCCAAACAACCAACGATATTGTTGTTAAATTGTTTACTAATTTATTTCCTTAATTTAATTATCTGCAGCCACGTGCGCTGTTTTTATTTGTATTGAAATAAATCAACTATATACTAGATGTGTTTCTTTTTGTCATATGCTCCTTTATGTTTACTAGTAGTAAAGTGCCCTTGCGTTGCAAAGGGACATATCTTAATTTTTTTCGTACAAAACTGACTTATTAGTCCAATCCATAAAATATGGTCACGAGCGAAAATTTCGCTTGGTTCTTTATTTTAGTATTTATTCTGGCCTTGTTTTAATATTTATTCTGGAATGGTTTTACGGCGAAAACTCCGAAAAAATCACGAAACCTAGAATGTATGGAATAAAATCGTCCGACAAGAATAGAGAGACACGATTGCGACGGCGTCGAGACATGCTTCTTGGAGAAATCTCCCGCGCATTAATGTGCTCCCCCGATTTCGCCGCCCTTCCTACCCCAATTATGTTCGTATTCGTCGCAGGTGCCATCATGTATTGTGAGTCTCCTTTGTTGGCGCCATCTACCAATTATCTAATAATATGTCTACCCAACTCCATCGTCGCCCCTCTCTTTTAGCCGAAACAGATTGCAACTGAAGAGAAGAAAAGAAGTTCTAGCACCGGTGACTTCTTATACATAGTGCATAAGATATGTTTCTGACCGATCAAGCCTTGGAAGCCTGATTAATGAATTCTATTTGACTCAATTCCTTCTAAACTTTATGAGCTCTATCACACTTGAAAATGAGATCTATATTGTCTTCTGCACCCCGATGACAAACAGGGCATTGAGCCGGTACTTTGATGTGCTTAGATACTAGCTAAGATAGCCACCACAAGTATCGCTCCATGCAAAGCCTTCCATAAAAATATTTTCGCTTTACTCGGTATTCGAAGATTCCATAACTTGTCCCATACTTTGTTAAGTTATGAAGGTCCTTGATTAACATATCTTCCAGTTTTTCATCCAAATTGGTGCTCCCACTCACAATAGTAAGGCAATCTGACAGAAAATGTACATGTCTTAGTCCTATGCCATGCAATGATATCTTCCGATGTTCTTCGTCATCAGGTGGTGGGGCGGCTGCAGGAGCTGGCGCATTAGAAGAGGATGTCAACATCATCTGCAACGGTGGAGTCGCATCGGGCGAAAGGGTGAGGCGGCCAGAGATGGACCCCGAGCCTCACGCAGCGGCACACCGGCGACAGGGCGCGGTAGTGAATTTTTCGTTTTCGTGAATTTTGATATTCCTCTACATGCATTTTGGTTGGCTGGTAATTTAATCTAAGTCCCCATGTCATTCAGGATGCACCTAGACAGGCTGCCTGTCCGCTTCCCCGCCTCGTCCATGGAAGCTATCAGTTGATTAGCAGTGTCCATGTCCGCCGACTAGGTTGTCCGCTACGACAGCGGACACCAGCAAGATAAACGGGATGGTACCGCCATTTTTTGATATTCGGCTTAGGAGATGGCCATGCTAGCGGTGGGCAAATAGCCCCTATGCGACGTTGTTGAGGTGAAATGGATGAAAATCACGTTGTTAGCTGAAATCGCTCTTTTGCGATGTTTCCCCGAGTGGGAATAGCTCAGACAGCAACAACTGCTAAAACGTCTGTCTGGCTCAATAACGCGGGCTAAGTTTGGGTTAGGACAGACCGTTAGGAGAGGGGATTACATGCTCCGACAGGTGGGACCCACTTCAGTTGCTACGACATCGTCACCCACTTCCCCCTCCCGTGCTCGACAGCGCAGCCCTCTGCTTATACTCCGGCAGCAGCAACGGGTTCTTCTCGGAGGAGGTGGTGGAGTACCTTTCTCCGCGGCGGCGGAGCTATCGCTGCTGAGTAATTTCTCAACTAGCTCCGTTCCCACCTGTGGCCCGGCCTCATGCTCTGTTTCCCCCGCCGATTTGAAAATCTAGATTGTGGTGTGCCCGTGTCCGTATATGAGCCCACCCCATGAGATGGATGGAGGAGATAGTACATCTAATCGATAATGCACCCTTCTGTAGCTATTATTGAACTCGATTTGGGCATGGCCCCTGTAGTACCTCATTGCTGCTTCCTGCCATTGACAAACAGGGGAGATTTTGCACGGACGCCTACCTTCGTCATTACAGTCGAATTCTTTCCTTGTAAAACCAAGCTAGGTGATGGTAGCGTCCAAGACATTGAGAGAGAGATATGTATTCGGTGGGATGTCGAGTGTACAGATGTTCATCCACGGGAATTACAGAGCATGGAGGAGAGGGCCATGAAGAATTTGGTGGACCGAATTGGGGAGAGTATTGTTTGGAGTCCAAACAAGAGTTAGCACTGCTACGGTTCGACAATGGGAAGAGTTATTATGTGAGAATTGAGGATGGGGAAGATCTGGTTGGTGAAAGGGAAACGTCGGTGGGTGGCCAGGGGGCCCACACAAACTGGTTGCACGGCCAGGGGGACCCGTGCCACCCTGTGGCCCCCTCTAGGTCTCCTTTGGATTCTGTTGACGTGTCGGGAGTTCTAAGACTTTTGACTTTTGTTTCGTCCAATTCCGAGAATATTTCCAGAACAACTTTTCTGAAATAAAAAACAGTAGAAAACAGGAACTGACTCTGTGGCATCTTGTCAATAGGTTAGTCCATGAAAACGTCCGGAAAACGAAGGGAAACATGTAAAAACATAAAGGTACTCGATAGAAAACAAGCATGGAGCATAAAAAATTATAGATACGTTTGATACGTATCAATGAGTTATGCATGCGCAGCTTCCGCTTTATTCTGGTAATGTTTTAAGCTGACAATGGAAAAGTACCGGTAATGGACTCGAAATGTAAACCCCTTGAGGTCTGGGCGGACATGCAGGAAATGATCCAGCAGTAATTTCAATCTTTATGACAATATATCGATAATTTTCGTTCATTTTCTGATATCAAGTAATTAATAACCACTTTTTTTTTCTTTGCCTGGGCAGCGCTTGGAAACGGTTCACAAAAAGGCTAGTGGTGAATGGAGAGCGGAGCTTACATTTGAAATTGTGCAAATAATTTCTACTAGCTAGATCGACGCATCTCCTTGATTCTATTTTCGATACCATTATAATGCTTGATTATTATTTTGATTGAAACCATGTTCTCGTAAAGTGCTTGGATCAGGGAGACGGGAATAACTTATGTGGATACTATGTTTAAGTTGTTCATTCGTCAGACGACATGTGACAAGGGCAGAGATTTAAACAAACTTCATGTACGTAAACAATCAATTTTGTCTTTTTTACCATCTATTGTCTTTACTTAATTTCATTAACAAATATTGACCACTCTTCTTTATATTAGGTCGAAAGGTTGCGGGACGGTCTTCTATCAAGGGACCGCGTACGAGCAATTGAAGACGAAATTGGAGGATTCTTAGATGCAGAGTTCCTAAATGAAAAAGGAGAATACTATCGCCCTTACAACGTGCTTCAATGAACTTGATGGTTGACATACCTTATTTTGCAACAGTGTTGCTCGAGGAAATTCTTAATTCAGTCAGCGTTCATGTAATATGCTCGAAATGATTTGATTTTGTAATATAATTGTTCCTTCTTTTCTATATATATGTTGTACCATCGAATTGAGTGCAAAACAAAAAATAAAAAGAAAAACAATAAAAAAAAAAAATCTGTCGCGGCAGAGAAAATTGCCCAAATGTTGCCGCGGCATATGAGACATTCATCCTGGTTCGTGTTACGAACCGGGACGAATGGTCGTGGCCACATCCTTGCGCACACCGGCCACATGGACTACCCATTCATCCCGGTTTCTAACACAATCGGGACGAATAGGGTGAGGCATTTGTCCAGACTGCCCCATCCCGGTTTCGACAACCGGGACGAATGACCCTTACGAACCGGGATGATAGGTCATGTTTCCACAAGTGACAGGGCTTGGTCGTGAATATTTTGGTTTCTTGAATTTTGATATTCCTCTATATGCATGTCGGCTGGCTAGTAATTTAAGCCGTGTCAGTCACTGAGCTGCTAGTTCCCCTTCTTCATTTTCAACTTTTCTTTCATGCCAGCAGTAGCACTTTCACAAAGTCAGAGATGATACACTAAATGTCTTTACGCGTGTATGTGGTCATTGTTTGTCGTGATCCAGAAACAAGCTAAAACTGACCTCAAGCTAAAATTAGCTATACCAAGTTAGGCATCCATTCTTTGGTTAGCCGCTCGGGTCGTCCTCCCATGGCTGGCCCATATGTTTATATATAGCCGAGGATGGAGATGCAACTTGCATTCACCAGCGCGTCCACACCATACCACGGACCATGGCGACGTCCTCCTCTTCCACAGCTTCCATCATCGTCCTCCTCCTCAGTGTGATCGTCGTCGTCGTCGCCGGCGTCAGTCCTCCAACAAGCATCGAAGAGAAGGTGAAGGCTACGTGTGACAGCACGCCTCACCCGGTGACCTGCTCCATGGTCCTCTCGCCCTCTGCCAACTCCAGCAACACAGCCGATGACTGTGCGTTTGCTCTGCTGGCGGCCAAACGCGCCACCGACCTTCTCTACGAGGCGTCCGACAAACTCAGCAGCCTTGGAGGCAGGATTATGGACACCGGCAAGGGGTTGGACAAGACAAATCTGCCCCAATACGCGCCCTGCCTTTCCCAATGCGCCCTCAAGTTGTTCGCCGGCTATTCCGTACTCAGCGGCACGGTGCGCGCAGACGCCTTCACGAACCCCAACAAGAGAGTGACGATCACGGATGTACGGCAGTTCGTCACTGACTCCAAGGGGTCGAAACTCGTGTGGAGCTGCGACGAGTGCCGCTCCGAGGGCAACAAGAAAGTTGAGGATGTGGCCACAGGAAGTAAGTTAGACAAATTCATGCAGGTCATGTATGTTCTCGTCGAACGCGTCCCCGCTGGAAAACAGTGTTGATTAATCAGGACGGACGGTAGAGAGCCAGAAATGGATGGTTGAAAATAACTCCCTGCAGGCCAAACAACCAACAATATTGTTGTTAAATTGTTTACTAATTTATTTCCTTAATTTAATTATCTGCAGCCACGTGCGCTGTTTTTATTTGTATTGAAATAAATCAACTTTATACTAGATGTGTTTCTTTTTGTCATATGCTCCTTTATGTTTACTAGTAGTAAAGTGCCCGTGCGTTGCAATGGGACATATCTTAATTTTATTGTACAAAACTGACTTATTATTCCAATCCATAAAATATGGTCACGAGCGAAAATTTCGCTTGGTTCTTCATTTTAGTATTTATTCTGGCCTTGTTTTAATATTTATTCTGGAATGGTTTTACGGCGAAAACTCCGAAAAAATCACGAAACCTAGAATGCATGGAATAAAATCGTCCGACAAGAATAGAGAGACACAATTGCGATGACGTCGAGACATGCTTCTTGGAGAAATCTCCCACGCATTAATATGCTCCCCCGTTTTTTGCCGCCCTTCCTACCGCAATTATGTCCGTATTCGTCGCAGGTGCCATCATGTATTGTGAGTCCCCTTTGTTGGCGCCATCTACCAATTATCTGATAATATGTCTACCCAACTCCATCGTCGCCCCTCTCTTTTAGCCGAAACAGATTGCAACTGAAGAGAAGAAAACAAGTTCTAGCACCGGTGACTTCTTGTACATTGTGCATAAGATATGTTTCCGACAGATCAAGCCTTGGAAGCCTGATTAATGAATTCTATTTGACCCAATTTCTTCTAAACTTTATGAGCTCTATCACACTTGAAAATGAGATTTATATTGTCTTCTGCACCCCGATGACAAACAAGGCATTGAGCCGGTACTTTGATGTGCTTAGATACTAGCTAAGATAGCCACCGCAAGTACAGCTCCATGCAAAGCCGTCCATAAAAATATTTTCACTTTACTCGGTATTCAAAGATTCCATAACTTATCCCATACTTTGTTAAGTTATGAAGGTCCTTGATTAACATATCTTCGAGTTTTTCCTCCAAATTGGTGCTCCCAATCACAATAGTAAGGCAATCTGACGGAAAATGTACATGTCTTAGTCCTATGACATGCAATGATATCTTCAGATAGTTCTTCGTCAGCAGGTGGTGGGGCGGCTGCAGCAGCTGGCGCATTAGAAGAGGATGTCAACATCATCTGCAGCGGTGGAGTCGCATCGGGCGAATGGGTGAGGCGGCCAGAGATGGACCCCGAGCCTCACGCCGCGGTGTGCCGCGCACGGCGACAGGGTGCGGTAGTGAATTTTTCGGTTTCGTGAATTTTGATATTCCTCTACATGCATTTTGGTTGGCTGGTAATTTAATCTAAGTCCCCCGTGTCATTCAGGATGCACCCGGACATGCTACATGTCCGCTTCCCCGCCTCGTCCATGGAAGCTATCAGTTGATTAGCAGTGTCCACGTCCGCCGACTAGGTTGTCCGCTACGATAGCGGACACCAGCAAGTTAAACGGGATGGTGGCATCGGGGATGTTCATGAAGAGTCTGGCTCATGGCGGCTCTCTCCCTAGGCGGCGCTCATGGAGATCCCATGGCAATCTAGGGTTTTAGCCTCTCTCTCTCGACAATTGTCACTCCGGCACTGTCGCCCACCTCTTTTTAACTATGTCCAAGGCCAAGTCTCTCATCTCTCCTTCATGTTGGCGTTGGAGGGCTCTCTTTTCCGCTGACTTGGATTTTAAGTTCAATCCCATCTACGTGGGATTTATTCTTTTCGGTCCGAAAGGCAAGAAGATTCAACTTGTCGATCAAGCAGGCTTTCTGCTTGATCAACGTTTTCTCAAGGTACGTGAAAATGTTCATCCGGGATCTGAGATCTATTTTTCGTGTCATCGTGCCAATGTTCAGGATCACTTGGTTCCTCGCAACGGTTCTCTGCTGGATCATTCTGATGTTATTGTCCCAATATTGGATGTCAATTCTTTGGTCCCGGTGTTTGATCGGAATCCAATTGACCCCTCTGTGGGTTTGGTTCATGCTGCTAGGGTTTTAGACCTGGAGTTTTCTAGAGGTCTAGCATTGGCTAAAGAAGTCCGATTACTTTTCGGATCGGATGTTCATGCCTCTAACAAGTATGGTGCTTTCAAATTTGTGGTCTCTTTTGGACGTTCTTCTTTCAAGATTGATAAAGACACTATTGCATTGGCTCTCGAGGTAGCTATTGGTGGTTATTGTGGTTCACTCAATGTTAAATGCCTTCATGATCGGGTCTTCTCTTTTGAGGTATGTTTCAAGGAAGTTGGATTTCACATCATGAAAATTAAATGGTTTAAATGCTTCCACTTCAAGTGTTATTTTCATCTATGGAGGTTTGGCGGGCCTAATTGGATTTCTGAATTAAAGAAGTGGAATGCTGACCAAGATAAGGAGTGGACTTTGGTCTCGAGGAAAAAGAAAAAGGTAATTAATAACCGGTACATCCCAAGGAATCATTTGGTTATTCATAAACCAATTATTAATCTGACTAAGGAGTCGGATGTTTCTTCCACGGATGTTGTGGTTAAGGATATTGATTCTGTCCTGCCTGCCATTAAGTTTGGTTCTTTTGAGCCAGGATTTGCTGTTGCTAAATTTGTAAAGGAAACTTCTCCTGTGGCTCTTGCTTCTGTTTCCACTATCGTGTATGATGGTTTTGCCGAATTAATTGATAAGATGGCGTCCCATGTGTGGCCCTGTTCTAACTGTCTCTCAGCTAAACATGCAACAGAAGCTTGTACGGGCCGGATTCGGTGCTGGTCTTGCTCACGTTCGGGCCATATCCGCAAAAATTGCCCGGGACTTAATGGAACTCACCGATGGGTAGTTAGAGCGGCGGCAGTCAGAAACGAGGAGTCCCCTCCCTCTGTTCTATCCCCTGCCTCTGCTACTGTTCCACGAAAACCCTCGCCGGAGTCTCCGCCCGAATCGGAACCACCATTGTTGATGGCAAACTTCCCTTGTGATCCTACCAGGTTCCTCCCGGCGGGGATTCACATCCTCGAACCTTGGGGGGCCGAGGAACGCCCTGCTCGAGTCTACATCACTTCTTCGTTGGCCCCTGTAAGAGGCCACGAATCTTGGGCTATTGCTCAGCTCGATCCCCGGGCACCAGTTGAAGAGATAGATGATGCCTTGCAGATGATCGTCGATCACATCTTCCAAGACCATAACTTGCAGGTAATCTCCTTCTCGGAATGTGCGGTTGGAGTTGGATTGTTTCGCATGGAAGATCAGGTGGCTAGAGATATCTTGGTCAGTTTGGTTGCGACTCCCTTTGCCGGTGGTAGAATTCTTTCTTTTGCTAGGCATGATGAGGGGGAAAATTTAAGGGCAACAGTCTACACTAGGACTGGGTGGATCATGATTCTAAATCTGCATATGGATTACCGCACTGATGATTTCCTTCGTGAGATGGTATCCAAATTTGGGAAGTTGAGGTCTTAGTGGAAGGAGGATGCTTCTCCTTGTCTCACTCTCCTTAAAATTACTTATGGAGGAGCAGCTGATATCCCGAGATCAGTTGTTATTCGTGAGGTGCAGCGATACGGGGGACATGTTGTTTCTTGGACTTGTCCTGTTTATATTCTGGACAATGATGCACCCGACAATCTGCCTGGGGATGAGTCCCCTATTCCTGGTGATGGTAATCCACACCCAGCTCTTGGTGCACCTGACGCTCCTGTTGATGACGCATGGGTGCCTCCGTTTGTCCCCGAGCAACAAGAGGAAGGGTGGGGAAATTGGAATGTGGAAGCACAGGGCGAGAATGTGGGGCAGGCACGCCCTATCGATCAGCCACCAGAACCTGAACAGGTGCAATCATGTGTAACTCTTCAGTTTTCAGGTGCGATCGTCGACTCGGTAAATGCTGTCAGGGCTGAAGGTCCTGAACATTTTATTGAGCTGCAGCAGCAAGTGGAACAGAATCAGCTGGCCATTGTTCCTTTCGTTCCACCAGTGCAGGTGGATGCTGTGGCGCAGGAGGACGGGGTCCAGATTATGAGAGTGCTTCTTCCTGATCCTGTTGTGGAGTGGTCCAGGTATTTTCAGGAACACAAAGCCAGGTTCATTTTTGACAAGAGGTTTGAATTTATGTCTGCCCTGCTCCCCTTGGAGGTCCCAGTTGTGAGTGCACCCTTGCTGCTGGAGAATCATCCTGCTACACCTGTGCCATCTGCTTCCAAGAAGAGGACACGCAAGGCTGCAATTCCTTTGGTCATTGAGGACCATCGTGTGACGAGGAGTCTGGCCAAGAATGCAGGCTTTCGGGTTCTGCCTGGGACTGACAAACCTGAGCCGAGGAAGAAGGCCAAGTCTTCACGCCCTTAGGCTTCTGCTGATGGTGTGCCACCCATCACGCCTGTTGCCGTACTAAGGAGGGCGGGAAAACTGCTACAGACCGATGATTCTGAGCTGATTGTGGAGAAGCTTGAAGCTGCTCCGAAGAAGCCCACAAGACCATCAAGTTCCGATGATTAGTGGGCCTTATTCTCTTTTTGGGCCTTGTTGGCCCCTGGAGTGTGTCTTGGACCTTGTTATTATATTTTTCTTTATATCCTGGATTTATCATGTATTGATCTATGGTTAAGGTTGCTACTATCTGGTTTATTTTCTGTTGGTCATTTATGTTGGCCAGCCTGGTTTATTATCAATTTCAGTCTTCAATGGATAGTACATCTTCAATGCATTTGGATTGGATTGTTTTTGACTGGAATGTTAGAGGTTTAAATGATAAATCTAAAAGAGATGTTGTTTTTAATAAAATTGAGGAAAGCCCTGCCTCTGTTATCTGTCTCCAAGAAACTAAATGCCAGGATTTTGATCATTCTTTTATTAGATCCTTCTGTCCTAAGAGGTTTGATCAATTTGTTTTCTCTCCCTCTGTTGGAGCTTCTGAGGGTTTAATTGTAACATCCCTGATTTTTGGAAAACTCAAAAATCACAAAAATTTGAAACTTTTTGTTTTCATGTTTAGTAAGTCACCAAAAACCAAATGAGATGCAAGAAACAAAAGAAAACAATGCATGTTCTAATGTTTTGGAAATAAAAATCCAATATACCTCTATTCCATAAACCCTAAAGTCATTTCAAAATAAATAATTCTACATAAATAAAATAATTCTTCTTAAGCAAACCCTTACACCAAACATGTTTTCAACCCAATTATGATCTTGAAAATATCTTTGATATATAAAAACTAGAGAATTGTTATCTCTAATATTTTTCTTCTTATCTCTAAAAAGGGTTTCACTATTATTGAAAACCCTAAAAATAGATATAAGTTGGATCCTTGTTTTCTAAGTGTTATGTCAATCAACAAAATAATATAGTGCTATAGAAATAAATTGTTTATGAAAACAAGTAATATTACTTTGAAAATAGTTTATGGCAACATTACTCAATTATTTATAACCCTTAATAAAGTTCTAGGCCTTAAAAGTATTTGAGGAGAATAAAATTATTAATAATAACCTTTAGTTGTTATTCCAAATTTTAAACATGAAGGGGTGAAAATGAAATGCATTTCTTTGATAATAACATAACAAAAGGTTTTGAAAACAATATTATGACATGTGGTTTTATCCTAAATTTATTGATCAACAATATTGATAATTGTTATGAACTAATTAAATAGCATTAAGTTACTATCAGTAAATCCTACATATCCTAAAATCATAAAATGTGAAAAAGGTTTAAAATGGATTTACAAAAATAATATATGACATGTAAAATGTCTCTGAAATTTTATTTGGATAATAACAATCAATTTATTAATCTCTAAATTTTAAAATTGCCTTAAAGTATTATTAGTGTTTTAATTATTTTTCAAAATAATAAATTGTGAAAACAAGATGAATTGACTCTCATAATTTTGTTTTCAACATTTATAATGTCACTAAAATTTTAGTTGACCAATAACTATATTTTATAAAAATTTAAATTAAAAATCACATCAAGTAACTATTAAGGAATTATTCAAATTTCCATAATTAAAAAATAAAATATGTTGAATTGTTTTCAAAAATTGTACTGTTAAAAAGTATTTGAAATTTTAAGAATTTAGAAATTTAGTTCATGTCATTTGGATAATTAAAACAGAAGATATAATTGAAACAAATAAACAGGAAAAAAAAGAAAAATCATTGATGACGTCATCAATGACGTCATCATCTTCTTCCTCGTTTGGAAACTGCCATTGCGGTTTCGGGCGAAATTTTCGCCGCGCCATTACGAGCCATTAAGCCCGCTAATCCTTCCCCTATTCTGCACTTCTTAAGGCCCCCGAGCCCCTCTCCACTTCCCCTATACTCTTCCTCTGTTTCATTCCCCCACGCCCGAGAGATTTGTCACCGGAGTTGAACTGTGCCGCCGCCGTGATCCTCGAAATCCGGCAAGGTAGTCCACCACCTCTGTCCCCGTTGGTTCCCCGTGGTTTACCATGCCCGTGCGCACCTCTCTGATTTTTTTTTGTTGTTTCTCTTGCATCTATTCATCCGCATCGAGCTCGCCGACGCCTGCACCTTCTCCAGCCGTGCGCGGATGCTGTCCCGGGAAGCGAGGAGGAGCGCCGTGGCCACTATCTTCATCGCCGTGATCTCCCGGGCCTCGTGGACCATCCCGCTGAGCAAGAGGAGCACCGGAGAGCCGCCTCCGACCAACTCCCGAGCTAGCGCCACCGTCCCCGCCATCTCCGGCGACCAAAGTCCGGCGGGAGGTAACCCTAACCCCCTATTTTAAATCTGCTCTGTTGGATCTGCATCGTACGCACGGGATTAAAACCCGAAGCGGTACGCAGCCCCCACCCCTGGATCTGGATCTAACGATCCAGATCCATTCACTTATCCACGTCATCGCACAGTCAGCACAGCCCAGTCAGCATCCCAGTCCAATCAGGAGCTTCCACGTGGCCATTCCTATTTTGAAAATTTCTCCCGCTGGAATAATTTTGGCAGTTTTACAGATTAGCCCCTGTACCTTTGAACCATCATATCTTTTGATCCATGAAGCCAAATTTAGCAATCTTGGACTTTTTGGAAAGCCCTTGACATTTAGAAACTTTTGGCACTGGCCAAATTCAAATTTGACAAACTTAAATTTGTTCAAATTCAAATATGCTTGTTTGATGAAATTTGGCATAATACAAATTCTACAAATCCAAAAATTGCAAATAAAATATATTTGGAAACCTTAGGATGTGTACTTTCATAAACTCTGTCCCAAAATAATATTTGAACAAATTAAAATTGAATTTAGAATTTAGTTGTCTATTTGAGTATTTTTGACATAGATTTAATTCTATAAATAATTTCAATATAGTTCCTTTCGCAAAATTGTTCCATTTGATAACCTTGAACCAGAAACAACCTTGCCCAACCATTTTGGACACCCTTGGACCATGACCATGTATTTTAGCCAAAAATCCATCATAGTGAACCACTAGTTTATCATGTCTTAGATTCTGTTTGTATTCTTTCTACCATTGTTTGTTATGTCCATTTGGAGCCAAGCCATGTCCTTAGAATGTGCAAATCACATATAGTACCAAGTAGTAAAATTTAGTTTGCTATCTACTTCTCCACTCCCCTTTCATGCTTCAAGATTTCATCAAGTTGGGATTTGTGAGAACCATGAAGTGCAATGAAGGACTTAACCATCTAGAGATTTTTCAACATGAAGATAGAAGACCATTGAAGGACTTGGAAAATAAAACAAACTTCATAAGCATCTCCAAGAAGTGGAAGCACTAGAAGAAAACCAGAGAAACATCTAGAGGACTAACACCCTTTCTCTCTAAGTCTTTTTCCTTCCCCTTTTCTATTCTTCTCCTTTCAACTTGGTGGCAACATGAAGAGCTACAAGGAAGATCAATGAAGAAGTTTTGAAGAAAGGACTTGTACTCCACACCTAGAAGAAAACTCAAGAAGTACAAGTGTGAAGAAATTTAGAAGAAAACATCTCCCCCTCTCTTCCTATCCTTCTTCTTATTTTCTTTCCAATTTGACTTAGTGGTATTTGTGCCCATCCCATACCCAAACCAATTAGTGAAGTGAAAGCCCTGAAAAATTTATCAAGACCAAGAGAAGAATCCATACAAGGAATAAGACTACAATAGAAGCATGAAGATGATCTTCAAGAAGGCAAGCACATGAGGTCTAGACACAATCCATACAAGTTGAAGAATAACAAGTTGTTTTTGCCCAACCATTGACCCAAATGGAAATCCCAAGACTTAGTAATATTTTCCCTTTGATGATGAAGTTAGTAGACCTACCCTAACCACAATGGAAAATACTAACATAATCACTCAAATATTTTGAAGGTGAATATGACCAAGTGTTTGCATGTATTATTGTAGTTGAAGAAGTAATATGTCTATTCTTAGTGAACTCTTGGAACTTCCTCGACAAGTATGGTTATAATAAAGTTAGATCACATCAAACTCAACCTAGTCCTTCCCAAGTAAACCATTGGAATTTCCTTAACAAGAATGATACCATTAGAGAATGAATATTTCAACTCAAACCTAGACTTTGTCCTAACCAATTTGGTTAAGCCCCTTTTATTATGTTAGTTGCTTTTGTACACTTGTATGTTTGTTTGTTAGGATGCTTGTTTATTTTGTTATTGTGTTTTCAATGAATAGATTGTACGGAGAGCAACGATCTTTTGTGAAGAGAGTGTGATATCTTCACTAACTTCAACAAGGCAAGTAACACATCATCAACTACCCATTATTTTCTATATGCATTAGTTGATTTTTGAGTAGTAGGCATTGATAGGAAATTTTAATAAGTTATATTATGCTATGCTATTATCCTAGTAGTGTGTAGCCATCCCTTTTATCCTTGTTATTTATATCCTTAGAACTTGATAGATGCTATGCAATGTGACAAATGATTTTTACTTGATGTTGTGGAAAAATTCTAAGTAACAACTTCAATGAACCACCTGGGTGGATTTGGTTGTTTGGCTGATGAGAGTTGAGTGTCTCCCCGAGGGGTTGTTCACTTGAGGAATGCCACCCAGGAACAAAGTGATTATGATGTTCCCCAAGTATAGATTGCTTCCAGTGTAGCCTTTAGTCATATGGGCTCTGTCTTGATTAATTAAGTTGTGAGGGTTCAGCCTGGGCTTGACAAGCAGATGTAGCATAATTATAGGTGGAACGGGTCTTGCCATTAGGTTGAATTCTTGCTTCTGAAAGATCTCGTCTCAATCTTCTCCTTTCCTTAATGCACTCAGGGTGTATAGGATGTTTGGGCTGATTTGGGTCTGAAGGTGAAAGTGCACAAGCTCTGCAGAGTCAACAAACTAAGATCTTAGCCGTGCCCCCGGTTATGGACAACTATGAGCAGCTGGACAAGGAAGGACGGAAGAATCACATCACCATTTTCAATAAGTAAAATTTGACCAAGTGAACAGTATTTGTGGTGCTTGGATCTTAATCCAATGTTGCCACCCCTTTGAAAAGAAAAGTTTCTTTTACAAAAGAGATAGGACAAAACTGGCTTTATGCAAACTTAGCCTAAACTCCACTCAGCCAAATAAGCATGTAGTATTAGTCTTGCCATTTATATCCACCATAGTGTTACTTGCCAATACATTAAATTGTATTGACTCCCTTGTGGCTGCATATTCCATATTGCAGATATCTCTGAAGACGAGTGAGGATTTCGTTTAGGATCTCGAGACTATCGCCAACATGTTTTGCCTGTGGCACATGAAGAAGATGGGCTCAATGTTGTACTATGTTTTCCGCTGTATTTCTTTGTTTTCTGCTAGTCTTCTAAGACTATTCAAGTTGTAATCCTATTTTGTAAAGACTGGATCATGCGATGTAATAGAATTTGATGCATTTGCATGATATTTCATTTTGTACTGTGGTGCTAGCATTTGATCCAGGGACTAGCACAGTAACACAGGTATTCCATCTTTATTAAAAGTTGGGATGCTACAAAATGGTATCAGAGCATTGTGTTACCTGTAGGATTCGAGACCCTAAGTTTGGAAAAGACTCTAGGATTGAAAATTTCTATGTCCAAACTTTCTAGAAACAAAACAATCATCTTAGTTCATCTCATATCATCTCATCTATTATTCACCTTAAAAATTTCCCTAGATGACCTCCTCCTCAATACCATCAAGACAAGATTGTTGATGACCATACCAAGAAGTGCAAGAAGTGTTTTCACCACATGCAGACCTACACTCAAGACAATTGCAGAAAGTTGGAGATACCCAGACTTCACAACAATCAAGAACACCCCAAGATATTGAGAGAAGATTTTTGAAGAAACTCAAGAAGATATAGATGAGACCACCAATATAGTTACTTTGTTAGAACAACGTTAATGTGTTAGAGTATTGATCATACCAATGAGTGTGGTATGACAATATTAGTTGTTTTATAAAACTATGTTGTTTGGTGTGATGGATGTGTTGCTATATGTTTGTTATGTGTTGTTTGTAAGATGAGTTTCCTTGATCTGCTATTTTGGATAAGAACCTTCCTTAGCCATCTTTCTAAATCTCTACTCATTCCTACTAGACCAAACCCAACACCATACTCATTCACCAACCATAGTGAGAACCATTTGGAATTATACAACCTTTACACCTATTGATACACAAGCCATCCCATTTGAGGAATGCTAGTATCAAATTTCATTTTTTTTTTCTGTGTGAATGAACAATCACATCCATGATCCATGCCAACTGCCTAATAAGTATCAAGCTAACCTTGGAGCTATCAAGCAATGGGAGTTTTCCTACCATGAGAGTTTCATTAGAAATAGCATGGTGTTTGCCTTCAAGGATGACAACAACAGGATGAAAGATTTCCAGGAACATCAAAAGATCAAGTTGAGAGTGAACCAAGGACTTTTGATTGACCCAAAGAGTGACCCCTCAGTGTCAAAGGTAGTTCAACAGATCTATGTTGGTCTACAGCTCTTCCACGAAGGAAAGTTCTACTCAAGCAAATCTCAAATCAACCTACACTCCAATCTAATGAATTTAGACTACCCACAAAAGTTTCTTTTAAGGGTGGTAGCCCACCCAGTTGTTTTGGAATCTAATTACCCAAATCATTCTTTCTAACCTTCCCAAATCTCGGGACGAGATTTCTTTTAAGGGTGGTAGTCTGTAACATCCCTGATTTTTGGAAAACTCAAAAATCACAAAAATTTGAAACTTTTTGTTTTCATGTTTAGTAAGTCATCAAAAACCAAATGAGATGCAAGAAACAAAAGAAAACAATGCATGTTCTAATGTTTTGGAAATAAAAATCCAATATACCTCTATTCCATAAACCCTAAAGTCATTTCAAAATAAATAATTCTACATAAATAAAATAATTCTTCTTAAGCAAACCCTTACACCAAACATGTTTTCAACCCAATTATGATCTTGAAAATATCTTTGATATATAAAAACTAGAGAATTGTTATCTCTAATATTTTTCTTCTTATCTCTAAAAAGGGTTTCACTATTATTGAAAACCCTAAAAATAGATATAAGTTGGATCCTTGTTTTCTAAGTGTTATGTCAATCAACAAAATAATATAGTGCTATAGAAATAAATTGTTTATGAAAACAAGTAATATTACTTTGAAAATAGTTTATGGCAACATTACTCAATTATTTATAACCCTTAATAAAGTTCTAGGCCTTAAAAGTATTTGAGGAGAATAAAATTATTAATAATAACCTTTAGTTGTTATTCCAAATTTTAAACATGAAGGGGTGAAAATGAAATGCATTTCTTTGATAATAACATAACAAAAGGTTTTGAAAACAATATTATGACATGTGGTTTTATCCTAAATTTATTGATCAACAATATTGATAATTGTTATGAACTAATTAAATAGCATTAAGTTACTATCAGTAAATCCTACATATCCTAAAATCATAAAATGTGAAAAAGGTTTAAAATGGATTTACAAAAATAATATATGACATGTAAAATGTCTCTGAAATTTTATTTGGATAATAACAATCAATTTATTAATCTCTAAATTTTAAAATTGCCTTAAAGTATTATTAGTGTTTTAATTATTTTTCAAAATAATAAATTGTGAAAACAAGATGAATTGACTCTCATAATTTTGTTTTCAACATTTATAATGTCACTAAAATTTTAGTTGACCAATAACTATATTTTATAAAAATTTAAATTAAAAATCACATCAAGTAACTATTAAGGAATTATTCAAATTTCCATAATTAAAAAATAAAATATGTTGAATTGTTTTCAAAAATTGTACTGTTAAAAAGTATTTGAAATTTTAAGAATTTAGAAATTTAGTTCATGTCATTTGGATAATTAAAACAGAAGATATAATTGAAACAAATAAACAGGAAAAAAAGAAAAATCATTGATGACGTCATCAATGACGTCATCATCTTCTTCCTCGTTTGGAAACTGCCATTGCGGTTTCGGGCGAAATTTTCGCCGCGCCATTACGAGCCATTAAGCCCGCTAATCCTTCCCCTATTCTGCACTTCTTAAGGCCCCCGAGCCCCTCTCCACTTCCCCTATACTCTTCCTCTGTTTCATTCCCCCACGCCCGAGAGATTTGTCACCGGAGTTGAACTGTGCCGCCGCCGTGATCCTCGAAATCCGGCAAGGTAGTCCACCACCTCTGTCCCCGTTGGTTCCCCGTGGTTTACCATGCCCGTGCGCACCTCTCAGATTTTTTTTGTTGTTTCTCTTGCATCTATTCATCCGCATCGAGCTCGCCGACGCCTGCACCTTCTCCAGCCGTGCGCGGATGCTGTCCCGGGAAGCGAGGAGGAGCGCCGTGGCCACTATCTTCATCGCCGTGATCTCCCGGGCCTCGTGGACCATCCCGCTGAGCAAGAGGAGCACCGGAGAGCCGCCTCCGACCAACTCCCGAGCTAGCGCCACCGTCCCCGCCATCTCCGGCGACCAAAGTCCGGCGGGAGGTAACCCTAACCCCCTATTTTAAATCTGCTCTGTTGGATCTGCATCGTACGCACGGGATTAAAACCCGAAGCGGTACGCAGCCCCCACCCCTGGATCTGGATCTAACGATCCAGATCCATTCACTTATCCACGTCATCGCACAGTCAGCACAGCCCAGTCAGCATCCCAGTCCAATCAGGAGCTTCCACGTGGCCATTCCTATTTTGAAAATTTCTCCCGCTGGAATAATTTTGGCAGTTTTACAGATTAGCCCCTGTACCTTTGAACCATCATATCTTTTGATCCATGAAGCCAAATTTAGCAATCTTGGACTTTTTGGAAAGCCCTTGACATTTAGAAACTTTTGGCACTGGCCAAATTCAAATTTGACAAACTTAAATTTGTTCAAATTCAAATATGCTTGTTTGATGAAATTTGGCATAATACAAATTCTACAAATCCAAAAATTGCAAATAAAATATATTTGGAAACCTTAGGATGTGTACTTTCATAAACTCTGTCCCAAAATAATATTTGAACAAATTAAAATTGAATTTAGAATTTAGTTGTCTATTTGAGTATTTTTGACATAGATTTAATTCTATAAATAATTTCAATATAGTTCCTTTCGCAAAATTGTTCCATTTGATAACCTTGAACCAGAAACAACCTTGCCCAACCATTTTGGACACCCTTGGACCATGACCATGTATTTTAGCCAAAAATCCATCATAGTGAACCACTAGTTTATCATGTCTTAGATTCTGTTTGTATTCTTTCTACCATTGTTTGTTATGTCCATTTGGAGCCAAGCCATGTCCTTAGAATGTGCAAATCACATATAGTACCAAGTAGTAAAATTTAGTTTGCTATCTACTTCTCCACTCCCCTTTCATGCTTCAAGATTTCATCAAGTTGGGATTTGTGAGAACCATGAAGTGCAATGAAGGACTTAACCATCTAGAGATTTTTCAACATGAAGATAGAAGACCATTGAAGGACTTGGAAAATAAAACAAACTTCATAAGCATCTCCAAGAAGTGGAAGCACTAGAAGAAAACCAGAGAAACATCTAGAGGACTAACACCCTTTCTCTCTAAGTCTTTTTCCTTCCCCTTTTCTATTCTTCTCCTTTCAACTTGGTGGCAACATGAAGAGCTACAAGGAAGATCAATGAAGAAGTTTTGAAGAAAGGACTTGTACTCCACACCTAGAAGAAAACTCAAGAAGTACAAGTGTGAAGAAATTTAGAAGAAAACATCTCCCCCTCTCTTCCTATCCTTCTTCTTATTTTCTTTCCAATTTGACTTAGTGGTATTTGTGCCCATCCCATACCCAAACCAATTAGTGAAGTGAAAGCCCTGAAAAATTTATCAAGACCAAGAGAAGAATCCATACAAGGAATAAGACTACAATAGAAGCATGAAGATGATCTTCAAGAAGGCAATCACATGAGGTCTAGACACAATCCATACAAGTTGAAGAATAACAAGTTGTTTTTGCCCAACCATTGACCCAAATGGAAATCCCAAGACTTAGTAATATTTTCCCTTTGATGATGAAGTTAGTAGACCTACCCTAACCACAATGGAAAATACTAACATAATCACTCAAATATTTTGAAGGTGAATATGACCAAGTGTTTGCATGTATTATTCTAGTTGAAGAAGTAATATGTCTATTCTTAGTGAACTCTTGGAACTTCCTCGACAAGTATGGTTATAATAAAGTTAGATCACATCAAACTCAACCTAGTCCTTCCCAAGTAAACCATTGGAATTTCCTTAACAAGAATGATACCATTAGAGAATGAATATTTCAACTCAAACCTAGACTTTGTCCTAACCAATTTGGTTAAGCCCCTTTTATTATGTTAGTTGCTTTTCTACACTTGTATGTTTGTTTGTTAGGATGCTTGTTTATTTTGTTATTGTGTTTTCAATGAATAGATTGTACGGAGAGCAACGATCTTTTGTGAAGAGAGTGTGATATCTTCACTAACTTCAACAAGGCAAGTAACACATCATCAACTACCCATTATTTTCTATATGCATTAGTTGATTTTTGAGTAGTAGGCATTGATAGGAAATTTTAATAAGTTATATTATGCTATGCTATTATCCTAGTAGTGTGTAGCCATCCCTTTTATCCTTGTTATTTATATCCTTAGAACTTGATAGATGCTATGCAATGTGACAAATGATTTTTACTTGATGTTGTGGAAAAATTCTAAGTAACAACTTCAATGAACCACCTGGGTGGATTTGGTTGTTTGGCTGATGAGAGTTGAGTGTCTCCCCGAGGGGTTGTTCACTTGAGGAATGCCACCCAGGAACAAAGTGATTATGATGTTCCCCAAGTATAGATTGCTTCCAGTGCAGCCTTTAGTCATATGGGCTCTGTCTTGATTAATTAAGTTGTGAGGGTTCAGCCTGGGCTTGACAAGCAGATGTAGCATAATTATAGGTGGAACGGGTCTTGCCATTAGGTTGAATTCTTGCTTCTGAAAGATCTCGTCTCAATCTTCTCCTTTCCTTAATGCACTCAGGGTGTATAGGATGTTTGGGCTGATTTGGGTCTGAAGGTGAAAGTGCACAAGCTCTGCAGAGTCAACAAACTAAGATCTTAGCCGTGTCCCCGGTTATGGACAACTATGAGCAGCTGGACAAGGAAGGACGGAAGAATCACATCACCATTTTCAATAAGTAAAATTTGACCAAGTGAACAGTATTTGTGGTGCTTGGATCTTAATCCAATGTTGCCACCCCTTTGAAAAGAAAAGTTTCTTTTACAAAAGAGATAGGACAAAACTGGCTTTATGCAAACTTAGCCTAAACTCCACTCAGCCAAATAAGCATGTAGTATTAGTCTTGCCATTTATATCCACCATAGTGTTACTTGCCAATACATTAAATTGTATTGACTCCCTTGTGGCTGCATATTCCATATTGCAGATATCTCTGAAGACGAGTGAGGATTTCGTTTAGGATCTCGAGACTATCGCCAACATGTTTTGCCTGTGGCACATGAAGAAGATGGGCTCAATGTTGTACTATGTTTTCCGCTGTATTTCTTTGTTTTCTGCTAGTCTTCTAAGACTATTCAAGTTGTAATCCTATTTTGTAAAGACTGGATCATGCGATGTAATAGAATTTGATGCATTTGCATGATATTTCATTTTGTACTGTGGTGCTAGCATTTGATCCAGGGACTAGCACAGTAACACAGGTATTCCATCTTTATTAAAAGTTGGGATGCTACATTAATTGTGCCATGGAATAGTTCCATTTTCAATGGAGACTTATTGGAAGTGCATCGCACTGCCATTCACTTAAAATTCACCTCGGTTCATAATTCTGTTACTTGGTTTCTAGTGAATGTTTATGGTCCTTGCAAAGGGGTGGAAAGGGATGAGTTTGTCAACTGGTTATACAACCTTTCCATTCCATTACATCAAAATTGGTTGATTCTTGGGGATTTCAATTTTATTAGATCCTTGGATAATAGAAATAAGCCAGGGTCCAACCTAAATGATATCTTCATTTTTAATGATGTCATTAGCCGCTTGGGTTTATTGGAATTGCCAGTTAAGGGTAGAAAATATACTTGGTCTAATATGCAAAAGGATCCTTTGCTTGTTCAGTTGGACTGTTTTTTTACATCCTGTCAATGGACTTTGGATTTTCCTAACACCTTGGTTATGCCCATGTCAAAGATTACTTCTGATCACTTTCCTTGCACTATTAAAATTGGAACAAGCATTCCAAAGGCAAACATTTTTAGATATGAAAATCAGTGGATCAAACAACCTAGTTTCTTGGACCTTGTGACCAAAATTTGGAATTCCCCTGTCATGGCCAAATCTATTACCACCAGAATCACAGCAAAAATGAAAAATCTTAGATATGCCCTAAAGGATTGGGGAAAGAAATCACAGCAAAAATGAAAAATCTTAGATATGCCCTAAAGGATTGGGGAAGGAACCTTTCTCAATTGAAAATACTTATTGAGATGAGTAGTAAGGTGATTCTGTTTTTTGAATAGTTGGAAGATGAGAGATCTCTGAGTGTTCCTGAGTTCAATTTTAGACTGATTGTTAAGGAGCATATAAAGAAGTTATTATCTTTGCAGTCTGAGTATTGGAAACAGAGGTGCACAATTCGTTGGGCTAAGCTTTCTGGTGAAAATACAAAATATTTTCATGCCAGAGCTACAGAGAGGTATAGGCAAAATGCAATTCCTTCCATTTCAGACGGTTCAGGGAATATACTGGTGGATCACCAGGAGAAAGCTGCTGCATTTTGGTTATGTTTCAAAAACAGAATGGGTGTTTCTTGCCCACCTACTGTTAATATCGATTTATCTCAATTCTTGCCTGTGGTGGATGGTTTAGAGGATCTTGCAAATCCTTTTTCTGTTGAGGAAGTGGAGGGAGTGGTTAAACATCTCAAACCTGATCGTGCTCCTGGCCCTGATGGTTTCACTGGTTTATTCATTAAGCATTGTTGGGGTATTATAAAAGATGTTTTTATCAAAATTTGCAATGAATTTCATAGTGCAAGGATCTCTTTCGAGAGTATTAATGGCTCTTTTATTACTCTCATTCCAAAAGTACAATCTCCTGAGACTGTGAATGATTTTAGACCAATTTCCCTTACTAACACTTGTCTGAAGTTTATCACCAAGATTCTGGCTAATAGATTCCAAGATAAAATCTTTGGTTGCATCCATGATAATCAATATGGTTTCATTAAATCCAGAACAATTCAAGATTGCCTGGCGTGGTGGTTTGAATACATTTTCCAGTGTAAACAATCTAAGAAGAAATTGGTGGTTTTCAAGATTGATTTTGAGAAAGCTTTTGATACTGTTGAACACAGTGCCATCCTTCAGATTTTGAGTTCTAAGGGGTTCCCACCTCTAGTCATCAAATGGGTGGAGGAAATTCTCTCTTCAGGGTCCTCTTCTGTTCTTTTAAATGGTGTCCCTGGTAAACCTTTTGTTTGCAGAAGAGGGGTCAGGCAGGGTGATCCTTTGTCACCTATTCTGTATGTTCTGGGCGGCGATTTGCTTCAAAGTATTGTAAACTTGGCTCGCAGGGAGGGAAGCCTTCGTTTACCAATTCCTATTGGAGGAGATTATCCTATTGTTCAGTATGATGATGATACATTAGTGATCTTACCTGCTGACCCTGATCAATTGTTGGTATTCAAGAATCTGCTAAACATTTATGCTCAGATCAAGGGACTAAAGGTGAATTTCAACAAGTCATCTATGATACCAATTAATATCTCTCAGCAAGAGACTATTGATTTGGCTGATGTTTTGGATTGTAAGGTGGCTTCTATGCCATTTACCTATCTCGGCTTGCCTATGGGCACCACTAAACCATCAATTAAGGATTTTGCTGCACTCATTGACAGAATTGAGAGGAGACTTTCTGCAACAGTATCTTTTCTCTCATATGGTGACAGCTTGGTGCTTGTGAACCCAGTTCTTTCCTCTTTGCCCACATATTATATGTGCACATTGGTGATACCTAAAGGAGTCATTGATATTATTGATAAAGCAAGGAGAAGATGTTTATGGAGGAAACACAAAAACAAGAAAAGTGTAAATTCTTTGGCTGCTTGGGATATGGTGTGTAAACCCAAATGTAAAGGTGGTTTGGGGGTCATTAATCTTCAGATCCAAAACAGGGCTCTGTTGCTCAAGTTTCTAGCAAAATTTTACAACTCTGTGGATATTCCTTGGGTAAATCTGGTCAAGAATGCATACTACTTTCAATCGGTTCCCCATGCAGTTACCTCTTGTGGATCCTTCTGGTGGAAAGGTATTATGCAATTATCTGATACTTGGTGTTCATTCTCATCTTGCACAGTGGGGAATGGATATTCTTTTTTATTTTGGAAAGATTCTTGGTTGGGACATATTCTCTCACTGAAATTTCGAAGAATCACTACTAGAGATTTGCTTATAGCAGCATATCCTACCACAGGCGAACAAGAAAAACGGTGCGCCTGGGTTAATTAGCGCAGGCGAAGAGAAAGCAGGTGCGCCTGGGGTAGGCCAGTTACCCCAGGCGAACAGAAACCGGAAGCGCCTGGGGTAAAGTGTGGCAGGGCCAACCACGGCCGACGCTGGCACGCTTCCTTTACCGCAGGCGAATCGCGTATCAGTTCGCCTGCGGTATAACAGATACCACAGGCGAGTACGTACCGAAGCGCCTGGGGTAAAAAGTGGACTGGGGTAGCTCCCTTTAGCGCAGGCGCACGTGTAAGTAGTTCGCCTGGGACAAAGAGTAGCCTGGGGTAGCACCACTTAGCGCAGGCGCTTCCCAGAACGCGCCATTAAACACGGGAACAGAAACCCCCGCCATTAAACGCAGGAACAGAAACCCCCGCGTCGTCAAAGGCGGCCGGCCAGTGCATGCGCCCCAGTCAAAGTCCACCGGATTAATGGCCATTAAACACGGGAACAGAAACCCCCGCCATTAAACGCCGGGAACAGAAACCCCCGCGACGTCAAAGGCGGCCGGCCAGTGCATGCGCCCCAGTCAAAGTCCACCGGATTAATGGCGGGGCGGCAGCGGCGACACGCGCGGCGCGGCGACTGGCCCGCGAGTAGTATATAAAATGGTGCCCGCCCCCTCCCCGTACGCACAGTCTCGCCATTCTTTCTCCACCCTTCTTCTCCACCCTCGAACCTCGCCGCAATGGAGAACCTCTGGGACGCGGGCCCCGAGAGCGACGACGACGAGCTGCAGCCAGCGCAGCAAGCGGCGCTGGCGCCGCAGGTGGTGGCGCCGGAGCAGCCACCCGAGTACGACGAGGCGCGAGAAGCGCGGCGAGCCGCCCGCCACTGGAGACGCGAGGTGAGGAGGCAACCAGTGTGGCCCGAGCAGCACGCCGGGCTGCACTCGTTCGAGACCTCGCAGAACGAGGACGCGTACCGCGAGGTGCGCGGCGTCCTCGAGCAGGCCGCGACGGCGGCGGAGGCGGCCGCCGTTCGTGCCTCCTTGGAGGCGCACCAGCGGGACGAGGCGGCGCGAGCGGTGCGCCACCAGATGGCCCAGCGTGCTGCCTCCGTCGAGCAGGAGGGCATCATCGCCCTCTACGAGGCCGACCGGCGGCAGGTTGCGCTGCAGAGTGAGCGGCGGCGCAACCGCCTGCCCTCCGAGCAGGCGCAGCTGCACCGGCTGCGCCTGCAGGCCCGAGCGGAGCGGGCGGAGCAACGCCGTCTCGCCGCGGCGAGCCAGGACGGAGCCGGCCCCTCCAACCAGCACCGCCACGACGACGTCGCTGATGAAGACGACGATGCGTAGGCGGAGCAGTCATCGAGTAGTTTAAATTTTTCGTACTAGCTTAAATTCGCGCCGAATATGCATGTACGCAGTTTTCGAATTTCAATAAAATTTCGCATGTTTTCATTTTGCGTTTGTTTGGGCCGGTTCTTGGGCTTGGGACGCGACTGGGAAACGCGCCCCCCCACAGGTTCCAGAATAGCGCCGTTTAGCGCCGCGGCGGCCCCAAAACGGCGGCGTTTTGGGCCCTGGGGGGCGCAACGGCTGGAGATGCCCTGAGCGATCCAGAACGTGTTGAAAAACCAGTGCTAACACACCCTTCGGATGCATGTCAGTGGAAAGCATTAGACGCATTCGATGAGGAATTCGGGAACGACCCAAGGAACATCATATCAGGCTTGGTGCGAGCACCGACGGTCTCAATCCGTTTGGCAATCAAAGCAGCAAACATATATTAAAATGTGTTTTTAGAGAGAAACACTTGCGGTATCTCGCTAAACCAATCTATTTACGCTCGATGCGACATATATTAGCTCGATGTGTAGTCCCAGGCCGTGGGGCTGTGTAATTTAGAAAATCTTAGCACAGGCGCATCATCGAGAAAACGCGCCTGGGGTAATATATATCACAGGCGCTTTTGACAGGACATGCGCCTGGGGTAATGCCATGTGGGACCGCGCAAACCAAAATCCTACGAAATTTACCGCAGGCGCATTATCTAGATAACGCGCCTGCGGTAAGGATCTGTGGGGCCGGGCATAACAGGGCATCGAGCCAAGAACACTAGAACCGGTTTGTGTCACAAACCGGTTCTAAAGGTATGTCCCCTGGGCCCACCTAGCTACCCGCACAAATGGCCGCAGGCCTTTAGGACCGGTTTGTTATACAAACCGGTCCTAAAGGCCTGCGGCCATTTGTGCGGGTAGCTAGGTGGGCCCAGGGGACATACCTTTAGAACCGGTTTGTGATACAAACCGGTGCTAATGCTTAGCGCAGGCGCATCTCCCAGTATGTGCGCCTGGGGTATACCTCTGTGGGCCCGCGCAAAACGAATCGCTAAGAACGTTAGCGCAGGCGCACATCCCTTTGTTCGCCTGGGGTAAGGGATAGCGCAGGCGCATTTCACTCGTTGTGCGCCTGTAAGTACTCGATCTGCTAACTCACAACCCGCATAATCACTCTCATCGCACATATCGAGCCCTAACCGCACGCCGCCGTCGCCTCTCTCATCGCACGACGCCGTCGCCTCTCTCATCGCACGCCGCCGTCGTCGTTGTCGAGCAGGAGGAGGAGCAGGAGCAGCAGCAGGAGGAGGAGCAGCAGCAGCAGCGGAGGAGGAGCGGGAGCAGCAGGGCAGGAGGAGCGGGAGCACGCCGCGCGCGCGCCGTCCCTCTCATCGTCGTCGTCCACGCCGGCCGTCGTCACCCACGCCGCCGTCGCCCACGCCCACGACGAACCCAGGTCAGCCCCCCCCCTCCCCCTCTTCCAACGCCCTCATAGTACTACTGCTGCTACATGCTTTAGCTACAACTGGATCTGATCATGTACCATTATTTCTGGATTCTGGTAGTTCAGCTCATAGTATAAAATGCTATATTTCTTACACTAGCTGAATCACCTACTAATTACATGTGAATAGAACACTGAAGCTTTGGACACTGCTAGAATTCTCCGTGATTTGTTATTAATTAAGTGCAGTATTTTACTTTGATCAATATATATGAAGGTTTTTTTGGCATGATATATGAATTTCCTGGGTGTTTTTGTGCCATGTGATGACAGCAATGCAAGGAACTGTTTTTGTGGCCATGCATATGTGTGCATTCAATTTCTGTCGCAGGTACATTGAGTGCCAATGTTTTGTCGGAACGTTGATTCATTTCCGTTCCGGCGAATTTCTGGCACTCCGGCATGACCATTTATATATAGCCGAGGTCACGCCGAATTTTTCCGGTGACTAACAGTATACGTTTTGTCTACTGCTAGCTAGGGCATGTCTTCTTCTACTACGGATCCGGCTTTATTGGACCACTACATCCTTATGGCCCGAGAGTCGCAAGAGGAAGATCGGACAGAAACTGACCATGATGTCGAGCCCCTCAATGATGACGGGCTCACCGGTGGCGAGGAGGAAACCACTGATAGTGGCGCGGGGGGTCCCTCAGGGAGCAGCACGACGGGAAACAAGCGTCGAAAGCGAGCTCCGAACAAGGTCGGCACCGTTCGAGAGAAATTCACGGAGGTGGACCCTTCCAGTGGCACGCCTCTAATGCCATTGGACCTTGTGAAGGGGTACTTCCTCCAACTTGGCGCGATACTTCGAGACGTCGTCAATGTCAACGAGCCGACTCTCAAGAAGAAACTAACTCTGCGCGCCCAACTCATCTCGAGGCTGCACGCGCGGTACGAGTTCCCTCCCCCCTACAACAACGAGAATCTGAAGGGCAACCTCGTGAACAAACTCGCCCTCACTAGATTCACCAAAGCCCTGAGCAATTACAAGACTATGGTGAGGGCGATGATTAAGGAATCGACACCATTCGAAGAGATCCATCGCCACTTCCCGCGGATTACGCCCGATGACTTCAAGACTTTCCTAGATAACGAGTCGCTTGATGTCACTAAGAAGCAAACGGGATGGGGGAAGGATCTAGCGTCGAAGAACATCGGTCACCACAATCTCGGCTGTCGTGGCTACGACGGGAAGGAGCCAGTTTGGGCGAAAGAGGACCAGGCCTACATTGAAAAAGGGATTGAGAACCCTTACGCCAAGTATGCCCATGACCCGCAATTCCAGAAATTCATGAGGTCGAGGTACAGAAAAGTAACTCCGACCGGGGAACTTGTCTCGGACCCGAAGATGGTGGAGGGTGTTATTTTGGTCACGGACGATAGCGTGAAGAATGTTGAGAAGCTAGTGGTAAGAAATTTACCATTTCATGCAACTCATCATCATCAAGTCCATGATTTCATTCTAGTACGAAACCAATTCTAAACCGTTTATATGTTGCTTCTGCAGCTAGAAGAACAACAACTTGAATCTTCCTCGTCGCAGACGTCGACGGCCAAAGTCGCGTGGGATAAGCCTTTCATCAGGGGGTACAACAAGGCAAAGAGCCAGGACCCTCTGAAAAGGCCGCACTTAGGCCGTATCACCGGCGGCGGACTTAATAAGAAGCACGCTCACCATGGCTTGGCTGAGCCCAGCACTAAGGAGTCGCGGGCGGCGAAGAAGAGCGAGGAGACGGAGGAGCTGAAGAAGAAGGTCCATGACTTGGAAACAAACATGGAGAAGAAGATTGAGAGAACGGTGGGGGAAAAGATGAATGCGCTCATCCCAGCCGTATTTGAAAAAATATGTGGCTACATCGCCGGCGGCTCACAGGGGCCGTTACCGACGTTCAACATACCGTCGATGTTGGTCGTGCCCGCCGCGGCCGCCGCCGGTGGTCCGTCGACGTCGCCCGTGCCTGTCGCCCCCGCCGTGCCCGACGCGCCTGCCCCCGATGGACCGTCGGCCGTGCCCGACGCGCCTGCCCCCGATGGACCGTCGGCCGTGTCCGGCGCGGCCACCACCCCGTTGCTCGACGAGCCCACCATCACCTGTGGTCCGTCGACGTTAGCCGAGCTCAATGCCCTCACGGTAAATTATTGACCGTCTCAAAAGCTGTAGCCAGTTCAATATAACCCTACTCTCTGACCTATCCATGCATGTTATCGCAGGCTGACGCGACGGGATGCACCTTCCTGCTAAAAGTGGGCAGCGAGTTGAAGGATGTTGCAAAGGGGAGCATCTTGCAGCCACTATCCCGCAAGTACCATTGCAGAGATATACCGGACAACGAGCTTCGGGTTCGCGTCGATCTGGTGCTACCGGGATTCGAGAACTTGTATCCTCCTAATCAACCCGCCGATGCCGACAGCGAGCTGAATCTCGGCCAACTGGACAATCAAATCTTGCTATGGCCGAAAGCCCTTATTCGGCTGAACACGACGTCAGGGTCGGCGCCAAGCCAAGCCATGACCGTCACCACTACACCGGTTGCGCCCGCGGCAAGCCAACAAGACAAGGTCCAACATGGCAATGTCCTCTCTCCACCTCCGGTGGATCCTCCTCCTCCCGAGCACGAGACGTCCAATGACGAGCAACATCACGAGCATGAGACCCATGACGAGTACATGGATATTGAACTTGCTCCCATTGACGATTTCATAAATCAGTTGGATGGCGAGAAGCCGGTTCCTCCGAAGTTACCCGCCAGAACTCTTGATATCCAGAAGAAGGTAGATGGCGGAGAGGGCGGTTCTTCTGAGTTACCCACCAGAAAACCGGATATACAGAAGAAGCTAACCTATTCCCAAGAAACTCCCGAGGAGCAGACGGCCTTTACGGCTCCACAGCCTACGCTGGTTACCCCGAATACACTCCGTGCTACGGCCGCGGAGGCGGTAAAACAAAGCGGCACTCCCATCTGCTTGAGGCCGAAGAAGAATCGGAAGAGGCCGGGCAACAAGAAGAAAGGTGGTGCCTCCTCTAGTAGCCAGCCAGCGGTCTCCCGAGTCCTGGACCGTTTGCCGCCCGCCGTCCCGTGGAGGAAGGTGCATGAGATGGGTGAGCCGATGCTGCCGGCAGAGGTTGTCGCTGTCATGGGTGGTGACATGAGGACCATCCACGACGGGATTTTGTTCAAAGAGAATGAACTTCTACGTGAGAAACATCCCTCCTACCCGCTATACGTGGTCAAGGTGCCCCGATCCTTGGGCTTTGTGGATTCAAATCCCGCAGAGGTGTTCTTCATCAGATACGAAGACATATTCAGGGTCTTCCACTTGGGTAAGCTCGACCGAAGCATTGTCCGCCTGGTATCGCTCAGCATGGCGCATGATATGGTCATGGAGAATACCCCGCACATGGCGATTATGGACCCGTACTACATGAATGAGGACTACTTGCGGTCACATGCGGACCGAGTTCTTATCACGACTTACATAACGGGGTTTTTGATAGATAACAAGGATAAGAACGCCATTCTCATGCCATACTTTCCCAAGTAAGTAGTCCTCTCCGCTTCACGTCGTTACATTCTTTCTAGAATCTCCTTAGTATTCCGATTGATGATATTGATGGCTCTTGTTCGAAATGTTCTGCGCAGAAACAGAGGATGCGTACTCATCGTCATGGAACCGCATTGGTCACAATGCACTTATCTTGATGCGGGTAGGGCGGTGCAGAAGGACTACACCGACATAAGAGCTGTTCTTAATAGTGCCCTCAACGGCTTCGCCGCCGATTTAGGCAAGCCCCTAAAAAAGGAGAAAATAGTCCGAGGCGCCTACGTGTGCACCCACGTAACAAACTTCCCCTGCCTCAAGCAATCGGAGCAAGAATCTGAGTTGGAAGCCTGGTATGTCATCTTTCAGATGAGGGAGTACTTAAAGGATGCCCAACAGGCCCATCTACCAAGTGATCTCCGAGACCTGACCACAAAAATGGCCAACACCACCGATGAATATGTGCGGGCTGAGTTCCGTCGCATCCAGCGGAGGATCTGCACGATACTCTCGTCGGATGTCATCACTCGGGGTGGCTTGTTCTTCCACGGCCACGCACCACCGAGCAACCGTGACATAGAAGCACACCTACGAGAGCAACGTGACACCCGGACATTCAACACGCTACAAGGCGTTCGTCCGTTCCCGCCGAGAATATAGGATTGACAAAATGTTAGTATACACTTGCATCATATAACTTTTAGACCTTTATTTGTCGTGTTTTATTCGTAAACCTTGATGCTTCTATTTTTTGATAGTTATTTGCGGTCTATTATCACTTTCGATGCTAAACTCGTATTTTTGTCCTATGCACAGATGACATGGTATGTTGTGTATGTCGGTAGGGTTCCCGGAGTCTACGACGACTGGGACCAATGCCGAAGACAGGTGCACGGTTTCAGCGGCAACAGCTACAAGGGGTACAAGACCATGGAGGAGGCGGAAGCTCGATACGCCACTTACCTAGCGAGAGAGAAGACGGAGAAGACGAGGGCCCGGATGACCACATTCGCCATCGCCGTGCTTATACTCCTTGTACTCCTAGTGTTGATGCTACTTGTTGTTTTGCTTGTCTAGATAACTAAACTATCGATTTGTTTGGACTATGTACTCCTAGTGTTTGAACTATGCTTGTAACTAAACTATTCGTTTCGAGACTATTTGGTGATGATCGAAATATTTCTGTTATTTTGCTGTCATTTTCATATTTATTACTGTCAATTTGCTGTAATTCTGTTATTTTCGTTTCTTTTATTTTTTGACACAGCAAAACCATACCCCAGGCGAACAGGGAAGCATACCCCAGGCGAACATGTACCCCAGGCGCACAGCGCTTGTTCGCCTCAGGTAAGAGGATTACCCCAGGCGCATAAGTCCTGTTCGCCTGGGGTATGTCAAGATACCCCAGGCGCATTTGGTTGTTCGCCTGCGGTAAGTCATTACCGCTGGCGAGGTGGTCCCAGGCGAACAGTCATTCGCCTGCGGTAGGCTAAATTGGTTCGCCTGCGGTAGCCTTTTCCCTACTAGTGAATGTTCTTGTTTGCTAAGGATCAGATGACCTCAGTTAGAGATTTGAAAGTGTTGGATGATCTTTCTAATGCTTTTCATTTGCCTCTTTCGAATGCAACTTTTCAAGAATTTGTTGATCTTCAAGGCATCCTGGTAGATGTTCATGTGAATAATAATAAGGATGTCTGGTCCTGTAACTTTAATAAAGGGATATATACATCCAGTAAATTCTATCAGTTACAGTTTTCTCAGTTGACAGATGATAAACCAGCCAAGTGGATCTGGAAATCCAAATGCATGTCAAAGCATAATTTTTTTTGCATGGATGATCCTAAATGATAGGATTAATACCAAGGATATGATTAAGAGAAGGAAATGGAAGATTGATGGGACTGAATTTTGTGTCATTTGCAAAAAACTTTGTTTTGAGGATTGGACACATTTGTTCTTCCAGTGTGTTTTCAGCTCTAGGATCTGGAATTACCTGCAAATTCCCTGGAGTGATAACACAGTTTGAATAATCATTCCAATGCTAAAAATAATTTCAAAGGTCCTTGTTTCACTGAGATAGTGATTCTTGCCTGTTGGAACATCTGGAAACAGAGGAATGGAGTTATCCTCAAGTCTGAGAGGCATTCCTTCAAGGGCTGGAAAGTTGGCGTCATGCTGGATCTCACTTTGCTTAAGCATAGGTTGAGTGCTTCTTTGGCTGCGGATTTATCATCATGGCTTAACACCTTACCTTAGTTTGTGATAGATTATCTTAGTCTATCCTTCTCTGTACATATGTAAATATTTGTAAACTCTTTTGATGGAAATAAAGGGCTGTGGGGGACTCCCCTGCAGTAGAAAATGTTTCAAAAAAAGATAAACGGGATGGAGATGGCCATGCTAGCGGTGGGAAAATAGCTCCTATGTGACGTTGTTGAGGTGAAATGGATGAAAATTGACATTGTTAGATGAAATTGCTCTTCTGCGATGTTTCCCCGAGTGGGAATAGCTCAGACAGCAACAACTGCTAAAATGGTTGTCTGGCTCAATAACGCGGGCTAAGTTTGGGTTAGGACAGACCGTTAGGAGAGGGGGTTACGTGCTCGACAGGTGGGACCCACTTCAGTTGCTACGACATCATCACCCACTTCCCCCTCCCGTGCTCGACGGCGCATCCCTGTGCTTCTACTCCGGCAGCATCAACAGGTTCTTCTCGGGGGCGTTGGTGGAGTGCCTTTCTCCGCGGCGGCGGAGCTGTCGCTGGTGAGTAATTTCTCAACTAGCTCCGTTCCCACCTGTGGCCCGGCCTCATGCTCTGTTTCCCCCGCCGATTTGAAAATATATATTGTGGTGTGCCCGTTCCCGTATATGAGCCCAGCCCATGAGATGGATGGAGGTGACAATACATCTAATCGGTAATGCACCCTTCTGTAGCTGTTGTTGAAGGGGTCGTTGCATAGAAAACAAAAAATTTCCTACGCGAGAGACACCCGAAAGGCCAAGATCTAATCTAGGAGACGAAGTGCAACGGACAAAGAGAGGGTTAAGGAGAACACATACCCTCGAAGACACAAAGCGTTACGAGATCAAATCTCGTTGTTGGCGTAGTCATACTCACATCGATCCCGAGAGCGAGAAGATGTGCACCGCAATCAGGAGGTGCCTCCGTGATCGGTCACACGTACGGTTGATGACGACCTCCGTTCCCTCGATCCAGCGGGGCGCGGAAGTAGAGGATCCCTCGGAACTCCAGCAGCACGACGGCGTGGTGGTGGTGAAGAATCCCACGTGTCGTGGGATAATCACGGCAGACGTTACCGGGGGTAACTTATCTTGGGGCAAGACGACGCTGGTGTTTGGGAGAGGGTTTAGCTCGGAGGAGAACATGATGATATGCGATCTGGTAGCCGGCAAGCAAGTCGACGAGTCTCCCATCTCTGTATATTAATCTCAACTCTCGTATTACACTGGATACTCGATACCTAGCGATATTGCTCGAACTCTTGGCCCCTAAACCTAACCTAGGGGCCGGCTTATAAAGCATCCGGATCCCTGGCCTGTTCTCCAAGGCGTACTCTGAGTCCTACCCGAACACTGCTTACAAAACCCTAAACTTCCTTACCGGAACCCACAATCCGGGTTACCAGGCCTACGATCTTGGGCCTTCTAGAAGCTCCTTTATTCTAGCCGGGTCTTTGCGCAGCGTCCTTTGGGCCAGGTTACACCTTGGCGTTGGGCTACCGGGTTATCATCCCTCCATCAGTAGTCCCCAGAATAGCTTGGGCTTCACGGGATCCTCCTTGAAGTGCTCGCTATTCCCTGCAAAAATATCAAACGTACAAGTCCATAGAGGCCGGGTTAAGGTGCTTTGATAAACATCCACTAGTGGAAACAACCCCTTTCGTCCAGGGGGGCAGGGGGCATCTGTCCCGGTTGCACCAAAAACCGGGACAAGTGCCATGCATTGGTCCCGGTTCGTGTGCCCGAGGCAGCAGAAACCACCTGGGGGCATCTGTCCCGGTTCGTGGGGAGCCAATGGTCCCGGTTCGTGGCACGACCCGGGATGAATCCCTAGCCACAGGCCACGTGGCGCGCGCATGGGCATTGGCCCCGGATCATCCCCCTAACCGGGACCAATGTCCCTTCCCCTACAAATGCGGCCACAACTCCCGTCCCTTTTTTTAGCTTGGGGGAGTGAGAGAGAGGTGTGGGTGGTAGTGTGTATTGTACCTCGTGGCGCGGGAGTCTTGCCGCGTGGCGCGGGAGTTGTAACGCGTGGCCATGAATGCGCGTTATAAACTGCCGCACCTCCACTCCACGCACCGTCGTGCCACCACCATGCCTCCGAGGAGGAACAACACTACCGGTTTCCGCGGTGTCCGATCGCGGCAGAACGGAATGTTCACCGCGACTATCCGCTTCGGGGACGACCGCATCCCCCTCGGCTCCTTTGCGACGGCCTCGGAGGCCGCCCGCGCTTGGGACGCGGCGGCCTGGCGCCTCAGCCGCCCGCGGTCGTTGATGAATTTTAACGACTGCCACACCCTCTGGGAAGCGGAGGCCAGGGCGCCGACGCCGCAGATCGTCACTGCCGCCGACCACCGCCACCTCAGGCACCGCGTGTTTCAGGGCCTAGTCGACGCCAGGGACGACCGCGTGGTCCGCGAGTATTACCGGAACAATCCGGGTGAGGAGAGCGCCGACGAGGAGCTATGGCAGACCCACGCGGCTGAGCGGGCGGAGCGGCGCCTCGAACGCCACCTCGAGTTAGATGCCGCTCGGGAGGCAAGGACGAAGGCGCTGCAAGCGCTTCGTCGGGCCGACCACGCCGGCGAAGTCTGGGCCTCCGACGATCCGAGGTGGGGGCCTATCTCGGAAATACCATCATGCACCTCCTCCGACGACGAGGAGGTCACCGACGACGACGAGGACGAGGAGTAGCGCGCTAGCGCGTCTGTTTTCTGTTGGCTGTTTAATAAAATAATTTGTTGTATTCCGGCAAACAGTGGCCCTCTAGCTCGTCTGTTTTCTGTTTTCCGTGTGATTTTTCCTGATTTGTTGGATTCAGATCTAATGGCATTTCGATAGACGTTAAAAAGAGGGGGACATGCATTTCGATAGATAAACAAGGCACAGTACACATAATGGCAAGATTGGATCTAAATCTAAACGGAGAGCATAGATCTAAATAAACAAGGCAGTACATAATGGCAAAAGTGCATCGATCTACTAGTCATACTCCTGCCTAGGCCTATAGTACATGTACTCGTAGTCGTCGTAGTCGCCGCCGCCGTCGTCGTCACTATCGTCTGACGGTGCTCTGCACTCCCTCGGAGGATCACGACTCCAGGGCTGGGCCTGAGGGTAGTGCAGGCGAGGGATATCGCCGGCCCTGATGTAGTACATGACGCTCTGTAGAGTCCGGCCGGACCACCATAGCCGACGACCGGCCTCGTGATAGTTCCCAGGAGGCAGACCATCGTCCTCATACCTGGCGAGCGCCCTCTCACGCCGATTGATGAAGAAGGCATCCCAAGTATGCTGGTTATCGGGATGCCAACTGGGATTCCTCCGTTGCTCCGGCGTGAGCTCGTGGTAGTAGTGGTTCGTGATGGCCGCCCGACGCGCGACACCTTGAGGAAGAGGAGGGACCAGCACTCCTCCGGCGCTCAGCATCCAACCGGCGGGAACGTTGTAGCCGCACGGGCAGGGGTAGTTCGAGGCGGAAAGTGCCTCCGCCTGGATGAATGTTAGAGTGGGTATGGTAGAAGCCATGAGAGAGTGGTGAGTTTGTATGTGTTTATGGCAATGGAGTGGCAATGTATACATATATATAGCGAGAAGAAAACATCCCTGTAGTCCCGGTTGGGGACACCAACCGGGACTAAATGGGTTATGGTTTCATTGGGAAACGGATCATCCCTTTAGTCCTGGTTGGGGACACCAACCGGGACTAAATGGGAATTAGAGTTTCGTTTGGACCAATCAGATAGAATCATACGGATCGTGTGTTTCTTTCAAGCGCTCTTGAGTCGTTGGATCCGGGTGTGTTTTTTTCGAGCTGTTGTGAGCCGTCCGATCAGGGCTACGGTGTGTTTCTTTCGAACTGCTGTGAGTCGTTGGATGAGGTGTTTCTTAACCGTTGGATCAAAACCCTAGCTCAACACTTTGTGAGCCAGAGGACCCTATATATATATAGCCCAGCTTCATACACCGGTCAGTTCATCTCCCAAATACAAAACATCCGGATCAGTATTTAACACATTCATCCCCCTTTAACACATTCATCCCCCTTTAACACATTCATCCATGCATGCTTGGGTCATTGTTAATAGTTTGAATAGTTAGAATAATTATTTAGTTAAACAGAAAACGGATTTGAATTAGTTATGCAAATTCAAACAATTTTAATGTTGTAATTTTTTCCTAATTTGAAACTATATAAAAGTTATTCACGTGCATATTTAATATATTCAAATTTTTGCGCTAAAACAGTTGGCCAAAAGTACTTCTGGCCCCGGTGCGCGACCAGCCGGGCCTTCCGTCCCGGTTGGTGGCAACAACCGGGACGAAAGGTGCTTTCGTCCCGGTTGTTGCCACCGACCGGGACGGAAGGGGCTTTCGTCCCGGTTGTTGCCACCGACCGGGACGGAAGGGGCTTTCGTCCCGGTTGTTGCCACCGACTGGGACGAAAGGGTGATAGGATATATACACGTCACCGGCCCCCTCAGTTCCAGACCGCGCGCAGGGACGAAAGTGACGCCGCCAGGCTGCCCATTTTTCCGTTCCCCCGCACCGCCCCTCGCCCCGTCGGCGTCCTCGCCTCTGCGGCGCCGTCCCTACGTCCCGTCGCACCCGGCGCCGCCCCTCGCCCCGTCGGCGTCCTCCTCTGCGGCGCCGCTCATTGCCCCCGTCGGCGTCCTCCTCTGCGGCGCCACCCCTCGCCCCACGCGCCGCCCCTCGCCCCGTCGGCGTCCTCCTCTGTGGTGCCGCCCCTCGCCCCACGCGCCGCCCCTCGATCCCGTCTCGCCCCCGTCGGCGTCCTCCTCTGCGGCACCGCCCCTCGCCCCACGCGCCGCCCCTCGATCCCGTCTCGCGCCGGCCTCCACCGCCCCGCGCCGCCGCTGCCCCGCGCCGCCGGCCCGCCGCTGTCCCAAGAGGAGGTAAGGCATGCCTCCATCTCGCCCTAACCCGGGGCCTTTTTTGTTTTTTTCCCTTTTTTACTTAATTACTGTTTTTTATTAGTGTTACAAATGTTAGAATTATTAGTTTATGAATGTTAGAAATTTTAGATTAGACTTATTAACTTTAAATTTGTTTAGAATTGATATAGAAAATTTAAGAATGTTAGAAATTTTAGATTAGACTTAGCAATTTTAGATTTGTACGTTTAGAAATGATATAGGAAATTTAAGAATTTTAGAATTATTAGTTCTTAGACTTAGCAATTTTAGATTCGTTCGTTTAGAATCGATATAGGAAATTCAAGAATGTTAGAATTATTAATTATGAATGTTAGAAAATCTAATTAAGATAGTGTTATAAATTTAAGAATGCTAGAAATGTTATCATACGTTTAAATATTTCATGAATATATGTTGCTCTTTTTGTGTATTATCTATAAACAATTTTGATGAAAATAATTGATCATTAGTTAATTATTATGTATAAGCAATTTTAATGAATTGGATCTGAAATATATACTTACTCTTTTTGTATAGTATGGAGCCAAGAGACGAAGATGCCGAAAATATGATCGAGGGTTTAATCCGCGGGCCCGACGTAGAGACCGATGTGAGCCAGTGGATGAACGACTCCGGTGAGGGAGATCCGGTGCTCACCCAGGGAGACGGCTCCGGTGGAACCATAAAAATTACAAACACCGGCTCCGAGGTGTATATATATATATATATATATATATATATATATATATATATATATGTTAATTAATGAAGCATCCGTTGTCTATATACATGTATTAACAGTCTTTATATTTTTAGCCATCCGGTTCAAATATATCAACCGGAAAAAAGACTAAACGAGGCGCAACAAAGAAGTTGAAAGATACAGAAAGATACAGGATCGACACGATCACAGCAGACGGCGCACCCGAGCTTCCCGCTGATGTTGCCCAAAAATTTGTGAAGCAATGCGGAGTGCTAGTTAGAGATCACATCCCGATCACTGTTAATGAGTGGAATGAGCCAAAAGATCCGCGGAAACAAGAAATTTCATATGTCGGCAAAATAGCCAAAGATCATCTTTTCTCAAAGATTTTGGCTAATTTCAACTTACCCGTGCCGGAGGTGGACGAGAATGAAGCGGATGTGAATGAGGCCGATGTTACTAAAATGAAACATGAGATACGGGAAAAGGTCAAAGCGTGGACCCTGAAAAAGATGGCCGAGCAATTAAAAAACTGGAAGAAAAGATTGAACCTTGATTATGTTAAGAAGAACAAGACTCCTGATTTCACTCAAGGGTATGAGAAAATAAAACCCGTATGGGCAGACTTCGTGAAGTACAAGCTGGCAGAGAATGAACTGGAAAGGACGAAAACAAATGAGAAAAACGCCGCCAAAAAGGTATATCACCATGTTATGGGGCAAGGTGGCTACAAGGGTTCCAGTCCCAAGTGGGAGACATGGAGAACAACCTGCTTCAGCAGGGGATCACTCCCGAGCCGTTCTTGTGGGTCGAGCGGACAAGGTCATGGTTCTACGGGCATGGGGGCAGGTTGGACGCCGAAGGAAAAGCAATATATAACCTAAGTCATAAAGAGAGTCGTCCTCTACCCATAGAGAAGCTGAGAGACGCAATAAAGGACGTTAAAGATGGGAAGTTCGTGCCAGATAGAGAGAACGACGAGCTCACACGAGCCCTAGGGAATAAGGAACACGGAGGGCGTACACGAGGCACAAAAGGCACTCCTCCGTGGAGTGTTGCGTTCGACTCCACCAAAAAGTTATACCCAGATAGAAGCCGTCAACGTAAAAAGGACAAGGAGGCAGCTGAAGCAGAGAATCAGGCAAACTGGAGGCGTCAACTTGAAGAAATGGTAAAGCTGACACAGGATGTAGCAAAGAAGCAGCAGGACCAAATTAACACACTTAGCCAGCAGATAGTGTCTACCGGCGCAACAGTACACATGGTAGAAGTTGAAGTCGAGGCTCCCGACGCCGCACATTCTCATCGCAAAAGCAGCGTTGCGTCCACGCAGCTACCGGGTGATGATGCACCGCCGATGATTCACCCGGTGGATGAGATCACGGAAATGACATCCTGTGAGCTCCCCGTGAAGGTCGTCAATATAAGCATCAAGGCGGCGGCCGGCTATGCCTTACCAATTGGCAACGAACCAACTCACCATAGTCTTCCGGTTCCACGGGGCTACGCTGTTGTTGGGGTCGATGAAGTTGTCAACGGATTCGAGCGGGTAAAGCTTGATTTTCCTGAAGGTGAAGACGAAGAGTTGACTGAACTCGGAGAAGCCAAGAACTTGACCGTTCTATGGCTAAAGGAATGCATTGTGCTCACAAATCAGACGACAAAGCCATCGAATCCTCGCCTTTCTCCAGCGCAAAGGTCTCCAGCGCGGTCGTCTTCGTAACGCATGCCGTCTCCGGCGCGGTCGCCTACGCCGTGCACGTCTCCAGCGCGGTCGCCTACGCGGCCGCGTCAGCCCTCTCCGCCCACTAAGTTTCTGCCGAAACGTAAAAAATCACTGAAACGTCAACGGTCACCCCTCCCGAAGGTACCAAAAGAGGTACCCAAGTTACCTTACGACTATACTCCCGAGGAAACCCAGAAAATCGCAAAGGACGAATACGATGCGTGGAAATCAAAGCGGAAGGAGAAGCAAAAGCCAGATTTCCCTGAGACCGAAGAAGAGATAGAACGAGCTTGGAAAATGGTGAAGACTCTTCAGCAACCCGAGCCGAGTCTGTCATCTGACTATGACCGCTCTATTCTGAAGTCACACCAGGAAATGGTGCGGTCAACGAAGAGTAGTAGCGCAAGCGGGAAAAAGGAGAAATCAGTTGCTCAACTCGGAGAGCAGAAAAAACAATCCACGTCCCCGCTCAAAGTGATTTCCAATACCCAGGTGGGGCCGAGCACTAATATTGCTGATGAGGATATTGATACGGAGTTTATAACACTGTACGCAGACAAGGCAGCTGATGCGGGTTTGTCCATTGCTGAGTATATGCAAACAGTGAACTACTTCCCCGCAGCTGAATGTGCGTACAAATACGAGTACGGGAAGCCTCTTGTCAAACCCGAGGAGATAAAGGATCTACCAATGAAAATGCGAAGAGTGCATAGTTGGTATATGCAAGCCGCTGATGAATCTGAGGACTGGCTATGTCTCAACGTTAAGGACGAGCACTATGGAACTGGAAATGGATATGTTATGATTCAATTTGAGGAATTGTTTCAGTTATACCAGCAGCAGGCCCTCGACAAATCTATCCTTAGTGCCTATTGTCTGTAAGCACTTATTTCTCTAGCTCAGCTCATTCAATTGCATATTCATATATATATATATATATATATATATATATATATATATATATATATATATATATATATATATATATATATATATATAGTACACTCATATATTATAATTGCAGAATGAAGATTCTCGAATGCAAAAGAGGTGGAATCTATGATATTGGGTTCATTGATCCAAATATTATTTTTGAAAAGACTCTTCGGCAATCTCCCAAGGATACAGAAAATAATATTCTGAGGGCAATAATATTTAACCAACACCGACGGGAAATACTATTTCCTTACAACTTCAAGTAAGTGTGTTACTCTGTTGTAAACATTCTGTTTTCCTTACTCGATGTTCATTGTATAATTGATGAGTTCTGCGTGCGCAGCTTCCACTATATTCTGCTAATCTTCCAAATTGACAAAGGAAAAGTAATTGTAATGGACTCAAAACGTAAACCCCTCTCAATGTGGGCTGACATGCAGGAAATGATCCAGCGGTAATTTCAATCTTTATTAATTTCAGTATTTATATTTTGCAATATATCGACTACTTTGTTTCATTTTCGGATATCAAGTAATTACTAACTCTTTTTATTCTTTTTCTTTCTCGGGTAGGGTTTGGAAGAGGTTCATAAAGAAGTCTCCCGGTGAATGGGAAAAAACAGCTTACATTTGATGTTGTGCAAGTAAGTACTATCTAGATCCGTGCCCATATCCTTGATTCTAGTGTCGATACCATTATCATGCCTGGTTGATTATTATTTTGATTGAAACAATCTTCTTGTATAGTGCTTGCAACAAGGAGACGGGAATAACTTGTGTGGATACTACGTTTGCGAGTTCATTCGTCAGACCACATCTCCCAAGGGCAGAAATTTAAAGCAACTTCATGTACGTTAGTCGTCAATTCTTCTTATTACTATCTATTTTAGTTACTTAGCTTCATATATTTTAGTGACCACTCTTCTTTATATTAGATCGAACGGCTTCGGGACGGTCTTCTACCTAGGGACCGCATACGAGCAATTCAGGAGGAAATTGCGGGCTTCTTAGATGCAGAGGTCATAGACGTAGATGGAGAGTACCATGCCTCCGGTTGGAACTAAGTTTGATTTTGTAATACACTCCATCGGTCATGTAATATGCTCGATATACTTTGCTTCTATAATATAAGTGTTTCTTATTCTGCTTTATATACTTATTCACTCGTGCGATCCGGGGGCTCGGTGGAGGGTCCACCGAGGCTCCTCTCTTCTCGAGGTCCGGGGAGGGGCCGCCAGGAGGTCTCGGGGACCAAAAAAACGGAAATTGTAAATTTTTGCCGCGGCAGAGAAAAGGGAAAAAGCCCTGCCGCGGCAGAAGGGGCATGCATCCCGGGTCGTATTCAGAACCGGGACTAATAGCCCTGGCCAGGTTCCAGCGCTCGGGCCACGTGGTCAGCCCCATTTGTCCCGGGTCCTGCCACAACCGGGACCAATGGGGAGGGGTATTTGTCCCGGATGCCCCGTCCCGGTTGCACAACCGGGACAAATGGGGGCCTACGAACCGGGACTAAAGCCCCTGTTTCCACTAGTGAGCTAGGCCTAACTCCAAGGTGGCCATATAATAACCCGACTTTCTCTAGGTCCTTCTTTACTTTTTCCGGGTCAACGCCCTGATAAGAACGCCAAAGATCCTGCTTACTTTACTCGATAACTGATCCTGATATTGCGGAGAAGATCTCCTCCTTATATCTGTCCGGATATCTCTTCCAGCACTTACAGCATATCTCACAAAATCCGGGCAGATAGCCGTTATTCCGAAATTTCCGGTTCCCGCCCGTTGGACTAGGCTTATCTGCCCGTACCCTTATAAATAGGTGCTTAGGGGTTAGCCTAACCCCAACGGCTCATTGACCCTCTTTTCCTCCTTCTCTTCGCTTCCGCGCTCAAGCTCGCAGAGCACCACCACAGAGGCCTCACGCGCGTCACCGGAGCCAATCCGCCGCCGGCTGCGCTCCGCCACGGTTCGCCCCACGCCGCCGCCAAGATCCGCCACCACGCCCTTGTCCTGCCCGCCGGGAATCGCTAAAGGGCACCAGGATTGTGCTATTTGCCTCCGCCGGGCTTCACTTCAATCTCCTCCAGTAAGTTTCTCGCATCCATTAGCTTGACCTCGTAATTTCTCGATTTACTCCAGATTGGATCTAGGTGAATCCGCGGGTCATTCTTTCTTGCCGCGCCGAATTAGACCCCACAATCCCACGCTAGTTCATCCAATAACATGATAGATGGGCACATATCCCTCCCCTATCATCACTAACCATTAATTTCTCCGTAGAATCATCCGCAAGTTTTCCAATCTAGATCCATTTCGTCCCAATTTTCCGCGCATGTCATTGTCACCCGGAAAACCCTTTTCTTCCGGTTCTTTTGCTTGCAGTAGATACATGGACAACCATCCGTCTTCCCCAAACACTTTTCAATACGTAAGTACCCAGTAGTTTCTATAATGATACTTGATACCCGGATAATTTGCAGTCTTTGCTCCGTAGAATGATACCCGGACAATTCTTAGCTTCTATGCTTTCTCGATATCGGTTGCAAATACTCGAATAGCTCATGGTTTCCGGGTCTTACTCCTTGTACCTTTTTATATTATGTTTTGCAGGTTAATCCCATGGCTCCCAAGAGGCAGGGGAAACCACCAGCCAAGGCTAAGACCACCAACTCCATATCCGCCAACTGGGCGCGATCCACTGTTACGAAGGCCAAGTTAGAAGAGCTGGCCGCGTTAGGGATTCTCCCTTCTCAAAAAGATATCCATTGGAGGGTGCCGGGTGATGAGACCCTGGCCCACGCCTGCCGACGACGAGGTAATCTGCTTCGTCGAACACGTGACCCGGGGGTTCCGTCCTCCGGGTCACCCCTTCTTTCGAGATGTTCTGAGCCACTATGGCCTCCGGGTATTTGACATAGGGCCTAACTCTATGTTAAATATTGCCCATTTCATCGTTTTATCCGAGTCATACTTGTGCACTCCGCCAAGTTTGGCTCTCTTTATTGAACTTTTCCAGTGCAAGCCGTGCCGCGAAAGCGGTGACGGAGCACTTCTTGCTTGCGGCGGGGTCTCCATCCAGCGTCGCAAAAATTCCCCCATGCCACCTCTCACACTCAATTCCCACGTCAAACACTGGCAACTCTCATATTTTTACTGCCGAGACACCTCCCCACCCGGCGAAAAGAAGCTACCGGGTTACTCGGAGGGCCTCCTCGATATCTCCGAGACCTTCAACGCCTTTGCCCCTGACTCGGACAGGGAGGCAATCCAACCTTTGTTGGATAAAATTGCTATTCTTTCGGCCCAAGGTCTCATTGGGCTTAACCTGGTGAAAACTTGGGTTGATTTCCGGATCCAACCCAATTCCATCCGCAAAAGTTAATGTGCGAGTACTCAGGGCACACCACGGACGCTCTCCGATACTCCACCCACAGCTTTGCAGCTGGCGACACCAACAAGACTATCGAAGGCTTCTTGACAGAGAAGTTGGATGTAATCCGGAATATAGCCGGGTTAGAGCCCTTTACGCGCGAGAACCCGGCCCCTGAGGTAAAGATCCGGCTTCCATATTTTTACCTTCACACTTTCCACTTGATACAACTGTTAACCCTCATTCTTATATCTTCATCTCAGGCCGATGATGTTTTTTGGAAGATTGAAACTCCCCCTAACTCTGAAAGCCCAGAGGAGAAGGAAGACGCCGTTAACTCGGATGAACGTACATTCCGAGTTTCACTTAGTTTCTTTGAGCTCGTTGTCGCTCTTTCTTCATTTTCCGACTGTAAACCTTGATAACTTTCAGAACAAGAGGACAAGGACGAAGAAGAAGGAACTGAAGGCAAGGTAGAATCCGCGAGCGACGAAGATGAAGCTGAGCCGACGATCAAGGTCGGAACAAAGAGAAAACCCCGAGGAGTCGTCTTCAAGGTTCCATACCGTTTCCTCGCCTCTAAACCATATTCATTTGATAACATGCGCGAGCTAAACCTGGGGTTATCCCGCTGGCCGTACCTGAAGGAATCGCCCATGACCAAGCGCAGAATGACTCGGAATTTTCCGGGTGATGGCGCTCTTAATCCGGGTATTTCGTCGTCTCCGGCTCGACGCGCCGGTACTCACCTAATCCTTTCTTTGAATACCAAAGTCTTTCCGAACCATCCCCTTACGGGATAATTCCGTGTATTGCTTGATGTTTTTCAGTTTCGTCCGGGTCCAGCAGCGAGTTCCCCTCGGACTACATGGTGAATCCCGGGTAAAGTTCCTTTCCTGATGCTTTATCACCTTTCCGTCACTTTTTCCCAGTTATACGCTAACTGCTTACTTATACTATCCATAGAGCCGCGGTCACTATCAGCGACCAAGAAAATATGGAAACTGATGACCCGGGTAAGGAGAACCCGATTGATGATATGACTACCGTAGCTGGCGGAGAACAAGTGCCACCAAAAAAACCCGGCCGATCAAGAAGCCGAGTATCCAATGGCCCCGCACGCACACGAGGAGGATGAAGCTGCAGCCTTGGGCACGGGAGGAGGAGCACCAGACTCCGGTACTCGGACGACCCGGATACCTTCTCCCACCAAGACGAGAGCTCCTGCTCCGAGTCTCCAAGATCCCGGGTCTTCCAAATCGGGCAACAATACTTTCGATCAGATGATGAGCGCTCTCCTTGCTATGAAGGCCTCGGAGAACGATGTGCTAGAGCGTATGGCAGTGGAGCACCAGGTAATGTTACCTGGTATCTCTTCGTATCCATCTAGTCCCCAAGTTCCGAGTATAACTTGTTGAAATTGTGCTCGGTACTCTGTGCGATACTCGGCTTGCCATGATACCCGACAAATTCTCATACTTTGGTCTCCTACAGGCACAGGCCACCCGGTCTGATGAAATTTTGCTCAAAACCGAACAACTTCTGCTTGCCGAGGTAAAGCGGAGAGAGGCCCTTGAGGCTGAAGTGGAAACCTTGAAAAAAGATGTTTCCAAATACAAGAAAAGGTCCACCACTGCTCAAACCGCACTGAAAAAGCTATCGGACCAAATTACCGATACTTATCGTATCTTGCTTAGTAAGTTTCTTGCTGCTGATTGCTTTCATGCCTCTGCTTTGTTACTTGATTCATGACACTCGGAATTACTGATGTGGCCTTTCTTGTTTCGACTGCAGGTGCTAACCTTGCGGCCCCAGAAGAAGATGATGTTAAAAAGCTAAAACTTTAAAGACTGTGCTCCGGACCTTCTTTGCCGGCACCAAGTGGATATTGGACGCCGTGCAATGGCCAACTGAGGCATATCCGGGTGAAGAAAATCTTATCCAAGCATGCTCCACCGTGCCTGCGTGGATCGAGCTCTGGAAATGCTCGGCATGCCGGGTTGGTATGACCCGGGCCTTTATGCTGGCTAAGGCTTACTTTCCTAAGCTTGAGCCGGCAAAGGTGATATCCGGGTTTCCAGAATTCAAAGCGGATGGCTCCAAGTTTGGGCCCAAGGATTTCAAGGCCGTACAATCCGCAGTGCGTCACTCGGCAACCACTTTGGCCGATAGTATGGACCTGCGCACGTTTATGAGTGTGTACGATGCTGAGAACAAGATCGTGCAGGAAGAAGCACCCCTGCCCTTCGATATTTTGGAGAAATCGAATGCTGATTCGGCCAGGAAAAGGGAAGAAACCGCGAAGAGGGAAGCCGAGTTAGGATCAGGGCCAACCACCTCTACGCCGGCTGTCCGCCCGCCTGTCCGTCCTGATGCGAAGAATCCGAGTGGCGATGCTTGGAAAACTGAAGAGCAAGCCCAGGACCGAGACCCGGAGGGCAAGGGCAAAGATGTGGACCCGACTCCGGAAGCCGAGTAAACAGATGCCATTATGATACCTTGGTCTTTCGATGCTTTTGTTGGAAACGGATATTCTTTTGACGGTGCGCCTGTGCACCTTTGATACTACTAACGAGATTTGTAATGCGCTTTATTTCCTTGATATACCTCGTGCCTCTCCTGGCCTTTGGATGGATTTGATACTTGTCTGTTTTTGAATTTATTCTTGATATCCGATTTTCTTTATGGTTCCCTTATGTGAGACTCGGTTTCCGAGTATCGTGGTTTTTTGACAAGTGGACCTTTCTCTAAGTCCCCAAGTCCCCAAGACTCGGATGTTAGGGTTTTTCGAGCTTAGTAACGAAGCAACTTGTTTCTGTATCGAAACCCCCAGTCCCCAAGACTCGAAATCCGAGTCTGGGATGTGTGGTCTTTCCAGGAGAACAAATTGTTTTCTACTAAGCCCAAAACCTAGAGCTGTTTCACATGGGTATGAAGTTATGCTTAATAAACGTTGAGTTTCCGGCTATTAGCCCTGTACTCTGCATAACTTGTGGTTTAGATGACCCTTTTGACTATCTTGTACTATAAGCCGGCTTTCGCGTGGATATCATGTTGTTACATCTGTACGAAAACAGGGTCAGGCAAGTCCCTATTGGGCTTCATGGCTGATTGTAATCGTAAGCGAGCAAATCATGCCACTTTAGTGCGAGTCACATCGAGCTTAAGTAAGAAAAGTCAAGAAAATTTGGCTCCTTTGTCCGGTTATAAGATTGCAGCCGTACTCGTTTGCGAGTAATCGGCCCTTATAACTCATAGACATCAAGGCCGGGTCTTTGAGTTTGTAACTGTGCTGTTCAAGCAATCAGCCCCCAAGACCTAGATATATGCAACATACTTAAGGAAACTGATGTACTGATAACGATAAATAATACTTACCTGTAACCGAAGTAAAGATCATAACAAAATAAGGCTTGATAACGTATGTGGAGAAAATATATTTCTTAACCATCTCTTTATTGATACGAGAAATTTTGGGTCAGCAGGCCGCCTCATTAAAAACCCTCCAGTCCCCTTAGGTACCCTGGATAGGAAAAGAGTGCGTCTGAAACCTGCTGCCCGTTACATTGTTTAGTTCTTCTTGGGGATCTGTCCGGAACCAACGTAGTCGATACACATTCTCCACTTGTTGGTCTTTTTTATTATGAGTGCCGGGTTCGCTAGCCAATCCGGGTGAGGCGTTTCCGTGACGCGGGTGGTTGTAAACGGTCGTGTGATTTATTCTCCTATGGCAGATTGTTTGGAGGGATCATGCTCGATGAAAGCCACCATCTTGGTGTCTTGTGATGCCTTGAACTTTGCCCTTTCATCTTCAGTACTCGGTCTTTTCAATGCTGTTATGTCATCCGGGTCTGCCTGAGACCGGTAATGCTTGAGTTCCTCTTTTCTGCAAGCTTTCTCAGCCATTGCTGCGTCTCCTTCATCGCACTCAGCCGCTATAACCCGTCTTCCACGTATAGTGATGGTCTGCTTAGGACCCGGGATTTTTAGCGTTAGATACACATAACACAGCCTAGCCATGAATTTAGCATAAGCCGGCCTTCCGAACAGCGCGTGATAAGGACTGCGCAACTTGACCACCTCGAAAGTGAGCCACTCAACTCGATAGTTATCCTTTGATTCCCCGAAAGCTACTTCCAATGCGATTTTTCCCTCGGGGCACGCTGAGTGACCCGGCACTATCCCATGAAAAATTGTTGAACTTTTCTGTAGTTGAGACTCCTTGAGACCCATGCGTAGAAAGGTCTCCCAATACAGGATATTGATGCTACTTCCACCATCCATTAGGACCTTTTTCAGCTCATACTCATTGACCTGTGGTGCAACTACTAATGCTAAGACTCCCGGGTGTTCTATTCTTTCCGGGTGATCTCTTCTGCTCCATGTTACATCCTGCTCTGACCACCTCAGGTATCTCGGAACAGCCGAGGAAACCGAGTTTACCGCTTGCTTCAGTATCTTTTTGTCCTTGTTAGAATTTCCTGTAGTATGCACGTGATATTGACCCAACTGCTTGGGGTTAGCCTGGAAACCTCCGGCTCCCCCTTGGTTGTTACCCTGATTTCCTGCTGCCGGGTTACCGGCTGGGGGTGGGCCGTTGCCCGGGTTTCCACCTGGACCCGGTCCTCCTCCCCGACCTGCACCTCGCATGGCTCTATTCACTTCCTCGTTCTTCCATCTCTGTAGGTCGGCGCACTGCTCCAAGGAGTGGTTAGCCGGCCTACCGTTCCTGCTGTGTTTCGGGTACGCCATTCTGAAGATGTCCCAATTGTTACTCGGCCTTGGCGGCCCTTGATAGTTTCCTCCATTGTGATTTCCGGTATTGAAATTTCCTTCTGCCCTGGGTCTCGAAGACCCGGCTTCTGTGCTGGCGACAAACTCGGAGCCTCCCTCAAACGGGCGTTTGTTCTGGCTGTTTCCGTTATTACCCGGCGCTGATCCATTGCCGGCTCTTCCATTATTATTTGTGTTCGCTTTTGCTTTTTTGTCATCAACTTCCTCTTCTGTAGTGTCCGTTGCGGCGTGTTTGTTGCATGCATCCATCAGTTCTCCCATGGTAACATCTGAAGCATTCCGACTAGATTTCATGCGGGTTAACTTTTGCACTAAAGGTGTGTACTTGCACGTTTTTGCCATAGCTTGTAATGCATCCTTGGGCTGAATATCTGTGGATGAATGCAGTATTTCCATAACCCGGCGCACCCAGCTGCGCGTCGACTCTCCCTTCTTCTGGACGCATCGTTCTAGGTCATCAATAGTGAATAACTTTCTGCACGTCCCACGAAAGTGCTTGATAAACGCAGTTTTCAGCTCCTCCCATGACTTGATAGATCCCTCTGGTAGAGTATTGAACCATAATTTTGCTGCTCCTTCTGACATCATTAAGTACATAAACTTGGCTTGAAGATTTTCCGTTGCGTTGCGAATCGACATTGCCATCTCATAACTGCCCAACCATGTTTCCGGATCCATAGTCGGCTCGTAATTCACTACTTTACCCGGTTCCTTGAATTTATCCGGGTAAGGCTCGGCCCTGATGTTGTCCGACAGGCACTTAGGCCCGGCAAGATTAGTCGGGACCGGCCTTACTCGAGAAACGTGTGATCCTGCGGGGGGTGCGGCCGGACGCGGGACTGCTGGTGGCCCATGCACCGCAGACCCGGCTGCGGCTCTCCTGGCTCTGGAACTGTCCACGATAGCTTGTGCTGCTGATGCTGCTGGTACTGCCTGAACGCGGGGAGGAGGCGGCATTTGCTGCTGCTCTTCCCTCCGCCGCGCTGAACTTGTCTGGATATTGCCGGTGTTGCCTCGTTGCTGACTGATATATGGCGTCCCATGCATTCCACTTCTGTGATCCGGGTAATTAACTTGTTGTGCCACCGCGGTGCGCAATAGATCTATCGCCCGCCGGGTCTCCTCTGCGTGGGGTGACTCTCTCACGGGGATTTGGTTTAACGCGAGTGTTGCTGCGTACACGTTATCCATGGGGTTGTTGTAATGACCCGCTGGTGTGCGAAAACGTGATGGTGGTGGTGGTGGTGGTACAGTATTGCCGGTAGTAACTCCAGTCTGTGGTACGGGTAACCCGGCCTGCGTGTCTACCGGTTGTACTCCTCCGGTTGTTGGCTGAGGGGCGGTTCCTTGGTTTGCCGCTGGGATCGGCTGATCCTGAGGCGTGATGAATAGCGCAGCCGGGTTTATGACTCCTCCCAATGCTGGTAATCTGGTTTGGTGCCTTTGATGTATTCTAGTCGTTCCTCTCGGAGCCGGGTTTCCAGTGCATCCAGCTCGCGTTGTCGTGTGGCCATCCTTGCCTTTCTGCTTCTACTTGTCTTCTCTGTTGCTCCAAAGCACGACGGGCTACATCCAGGTCCCTAACACGTTCCGCCGCGTTTTCTGGAGTGATAACGGTGGCAAGAACTGTGGGATCTAGGATCAGATTGTTGTCGAACAGGGCCGGGTGCTGTGGATTGGAAGGACCCGCTCCTGGTGTACGGTTTGCTAGGAATCCAAACGTGTTCGCGTGTAACTCGTTTTCCGCCGCTTGACTGGTAACCGATGCCGACTCTCCGTCAACCCGGGCCAAAACCGGGTTCCCGTTAGCCGGATCTTGCTGCTGGGCCAATGCTTGTGCTGCTCCGACCGCGGCCGCGGTCCCGTTCTCCTGGTTGAGATTGGTCGCGGGAGCCGTGTAAACCGCAACCCGGCGCACGATGCTTGGCGCGAATTCATACTGTTCCTCTTTGCTGCTATTTTCCTCATACCGATTTTCTAGCAGATGCAGGATAGACTCGGTATCATCTTCTTTCTCGACCCAGCCACGCGGGATCCATGCCAGCTCCTCCGGCTGTTCCCTCTTCGTGGTGGGCTCTTTTGTTGGATCTGTCGTCCCAACTGATTCTTCTCCATCTGATTGAATGTAGGTGGCCTCCCCTGACACAGAATCAAATCCAAAGTCGTCAGGGATCGAACGGGAAGTACGTACCATACCGATGAAGACGTTGATCCGGCCGATTGTCACGATAGATCCGGATTCGAGGTGATCCGACTTTGGCCCCCAGCCGGAATCATCCACCATCTTCTCTCCTTCGCGGTCGGTGTAGATCTCGCCGATGACAAGATTCTCCATGTTCTTCCGAGCTTCTCCCGTGATGTAAACACCTTTGGACGCAGGCCCCACGGTGGGCGCCAACTGTCATGGGATAATCACGGCAGACGTTACCGGGGGTGACTTATCTTGGGGCAAGACGACGCTGGTGTTTGGGAGAGGGTTTAGCTCAGAGGAGAACATGATGATATGCGATCTGGTAGCCGGCAAGCAAGTCGCCGAGTCTCCCATCTCTGTATATTAATCTCAACTCTCGTATTACACTGGATACTCGATACCTAGCGATATTGCTCGAACTCTTGGCCCCTAAACCTAACCTAGGGGCCGGCTTATAAAGCATCCAGATCCCTGGCCTGTTCTCCAAGGCGTACTCTGAGTCCAACCCGAACACTGCTTACAAAACCCTAAACTTCCTTACCGGAACCCACAATCCGGGTTACCAGGCCTACGATCTTGGGCCTTCTAGAAGCTCCTTTATTCTAGCCGGGTCTTTGCGCAGCGTCCTTTGGGCCGGGTTACACCTTGGCGTTGGGCTACCGGGTTATCATCCCTCCATCACCACGGTCAGAGCTTCGCCAAGCCGGAGACCATGGAATGGTACAGCGGGTGGAGAGGAAGTGAAGATGACACCAAGTGTGTGAGGGAGAGGGATCTCATGACCTCTATTTATAGGAGGGGAGGCAGCCACAAAATTTTGGTGCCTCCACCTCTCCCCTCATCATGTGGGTGGAGTATCCACTCAACCCAATCATTATCTCATCAATTCCCACCCGAAACTCCAAGGATTTCTTTAATAAATAAATAAATAAAATTACTTCTTTATTTTAATATTTGTTAATGCTATTAACAAACATTAACACTTACTCCCTTGAACTATGTGTTAATCAAACATTAACATATACCACCTTGAACTATTTCAATATTCCCCGAAACAATTCCGGTGACTATTTCAATATTCCCCGAAACAATTTTGGTGTTGTCCAAACTTTTCTCCGATATTACGTATCCTCTCAAATGCATCATCGAACCTTAAGTGTGTCACCCTACGGTTCGCGAGTAACATAGACATGATCGAGACTCCTCTCCGATCAATAATCAACAGCGGGATCTGGAGATCCGTGATGACTCCTATGTATTCAACGATAACTCTCGTGATCGTGTGAACCATCAACGTCGTGACTATTCCCTTTGTCTCGCGATATTATACTTTTCCGAGATCCGATCATCGGTATCACCCATACCTTGTTTTGATCTCGTTACCGACAAGTACTCTTTTCTCATTTCCGTGATATGACATGCTTGTGATCATATCATGTGCTTGCAAGCAGTGTCGATGTGATATCACCGAGAGGGTCCAGAGTATATCTCTCCGTCATTTTGGATGGACAAATCCCACTCTTGATCCACTAGCCTCAACTAATACTTTCCGAATACCTACCGGCACCTTTATAGTCACCCTGTTACGGTGTGACGTTTGATGACATCAAAGCACCCTTCCGGTACCAGTGATTGACATGATCTCATGGTCTAAGGAATAAGTTACTTCGTACGCAAGATATAACAATATAAACTAAATGACTTGATCGTATTGTTATCTTGATATTGGTTATTTGTTCATAACATCATTCTTCTAATGACATGACCTCTTTATTAACAACATCCAATGTTCATGATCAGGAAACCATGATCATCTATTAATCAACGAGCTAGTTAAAAGAGAGGCTTTACTAGGAACCATTGTTTGTTTATTAAACACACATGTATCAACGTTTCCAGTTAATACAATTATAGCATGAGAAATAAACATTTATCATAAACAAGGAATAAGATAATAACCACTTTATTATTGCCTCTCGGGCATATTCCATTCAGTCTCCCACTTGCACTAGAGTCAATAATCTAGTCTGTAAGCACTTAACACATATGGCGTTCCAGTGTTATTACCATGCTTCGCATGTGGTAAATATCATCAAAAAGATCTGAATTGTTCAGGTCCTATTGTATTTGCATGTTCTTTGCGTCTACACACATCACTCATTCTCTAATGAGATGGCTTTGTATATATATGTTCAATCGGTGAAACCTTGATTCCTCAGCTTAAACTAATGTCACTAACATTGTGAAAATGTACCTTCATAGTGTCAGCATTCTTGGAAATTCACCAAGTTCAATAAAGAACTCCTTGACACAAAATACGCTTAATATCAGTTGTCAACACAACGATATACTTTAGCCTTTGTTATAGTATCTGTCACAATATTTTAATTTTGAAACACTTTCAAATCCAGCATGGAACTTTCTTTCAGCCTATTGTACTACCCTTCATCACATATTTTAATTGAGATAAAATTACTTGAATAAATGACAAGACTATTAGTGTAACATATTACAACTGATATTTTGTCATTACTACATAGGAAAACATCTCCTTATCATTTCTAAAATGACACAAGGATCTCTCCCACTGTTGTCTAATCATCATATGAATTATCCTGCTATAACATTTTATAGCATAGGACTTATCTGGTTGTGTACATAGCATGGAAATATGACTTAGAAATCTCAATTTTAATGATGCTCATCATGTGTCAAAACACTTGAATCTTGCTCAATTATTTTCCATGTGACAAGAACTCCTTGTCATTTCGATATTGACTTACTTCAAAATTTCATCTATGTAATTTGTCTTCAATCATATTAGGCGCTTCAATCCATCTTTTATAGATATCGATGCCCAATATCTTCTAAGCCTTTCATCAATATAAAAATCTTAACTTTGTTAATTTAAAATACATATTTTCCAATCAACCATATGTCATATACATAAAGTATTGGAAATATGTCATAGCGCTCCCACTTAATTTCTTGTAACTCAACAAGCATCTTTATTGAAGTGTGCATACCTTTCCAGCAACCTTTTGAATTTTACAAAACTCTCAGACTGTGTCAAGTACACATCCTCGATCAAACTTCCTTGAGAGGAAAGTTGATTTTGTTATTCAACTGCATATCATAATATGTAACTTTTGCTAGTACTATCTGCAAAGACTAAAGCATCACTACGAAAGATCAAAATCTTGTAGTAGTCAACTCTTTGAACTTCGTTGAAAACAACTTTTCGATAAGTAGAAATTTCAAAGGATGTAAAAATCCATGTCTTTGTCGCTATATAGACCCTTTTGCTATCGTTAGGCATCAAGCCTATCGAAAGGACTACCAAGTCACATACTTGATATTCATACAAGGATACTATGGCGGATATAATGACTCATAGTCAATTTTACGAAGTCAGGGCCCATCATTTGCTTCCTTTATAAGGTCCAGGTCCTTTTGTTGTCAAAACAACACTTTACACTTAAACCATAAGTTGGTCTAAGCACAAAGTTTTTGTACTTTTATGGTTTACTTCGCAAACTCATTTGAAGTATCTACAACATTTGTAGTGTCTTCTACTTAGTCAAAATAGGAAACCCTGGAACAACTTCCAGTGCTGCGCTACTCTTGACATGGTAACGAATATTCTCTAATCTCGTTGAGTTTGTACTGTGCTCCCACTCACTTGTTTCGCAAGAACTACTTTCTCAAGAAATCAACCCTTTCTGACAAACAACATTTGTCTTTTGGTTCGGTGATAGGAGAAATACCCAATGTTTTATTTGGGATAACCTTATAAACATATATTTATCCTATTTTGGTTGTAAACATTTTACACATGCTATGCATACCAAAACTTAAGAAAAAAACAATTCGGGCCATTACCCAAACCATATCTTATATGTTGTCAATTTCAACGGATCATGATGGTGCTCTTTTCAGTGAAAAAGCGGTTGTCACTAATGTATAAACTACAAAATTATAATGGCATTTTTATTAATATTACCATGTCCAACAAGGTTTGATTTTGTCTCTTGAATACTCCAAACTAATGTGGGGTAGTTCGAGTAATATAAGTTGTAGAACAATTCTGCAACTTCTCAGATGTTTTGCTAAACTTGTAGCTCAAACTTTATCCTTTATGATCCAATCATAAATACTTGATTATCTTGTTACAATGATTTTTACTTCATATTAACAACCATTTGAACCAATTTAAAATGTCAAACTCCGTTCTCTTTAAATAGATATACTCACATATCTACTCAAATCATCGACATAATTTTATGAAGGAAAAATTAATCCACCATACATGACTACACATAATGGACTATATACATCAATATGTATAATCTCCACTAAATTAGTCGTCCATTCTACTTTGGCCTAAGAACAGAATTCTAGTCATCTTTTCGAAAGGTCTCACAAGCGTCAATTTATTCAAAAAAAATGACTCCGGAAGTCCATCAATATGGAGTTCCTTCATGTTTTCCTTTCCGATATGAACTAAATTGGTGGTGTCACAATTTAAGTGAAACTCTTTTACGTCTTGCAACGTTTAGCATTTAGTCTTATAGATGTTTACTTTACCAACATGATTTATATTAACATATCCATCAATTATGGTATATGGTCATAGTTTGAAAAATCTCATTTGTTCTCACAAAAGACCAGAACAAAAAAACAACTTATTAAATTCTTAAAATAAATCTTGAATGTTTGATCGATACGACAATGAACATAATAACACTTTATTACTGTTTAGTCATAATCGATTCCACATCTATTACTAGTTTATTTTAGGGCCCTTGTATTTCTTGCATTGTGTTGTTTTGTATGACAACTCATACCAACCAATGTGGTATCAGAATACCCAAAAATACTTTGTTAACTAGTAATACATCTATAACTTGTATATCAAGCATATACTCCTAAGCTGGACTTTTCCAGTTATCTTCTTTTTCTGCCATATATCTTTCTGTAATTCTATTTTCAATATTCATTTCCTTTATAAAAGAATCATTCAACATAAAACAATGCTAGTCGTACTAGCTCATTTCTTTGGCGTGTTAGTCATATACTATCACCCATTGAGTCATACTTTGAGTTTGATTGTTCTACTAATATCACCATATTAATAGTATTCTTCTAGATTCCACTCTTAGCAATCTCCAAGTAAGGTAAACGACTTTACCCATACTTTTAATCCATTCCATCATAACAATTTATAATTAAGCTACTATAGCTCGAAGGAAGGAATTTAGAGGATAATTTTTGGTGCCCAACTTCTTGGAATATTCAAACGCCTAGCGTCTTCAATCATTGCATATATTCAGATAACATAAGCAAACATTGTCACGCTAAATTATACTCAGTCATGTTGCCACAAATAAGTTTCTAGATATCAATATATCTTTCACTTGATTGTTTCTGAAAACAACTCTTTTCAGCTCCTAAATAACCTTGATCAACAAAACATTCTTTTGAAGATAAAGTAATATGGAAGCAACCATGACTATGGATTCTAAGTAGGAATTATTTTCTCTCTAGATCAATCAATCATTAACCATATGGAGCTATTTAGGAAATACCGAAAATATACAATAGGACTCAGGTTTAAATTTCACTAATACGGTACCAATCTTAAATGGTATTTACTAGATCATAACAGTTATATCTCAATTAAGAATCTAAGTGTAAGGTAGTTATGTGGATGCCAATGAATACTACAATTTGTGCAAATTCACTTTGATTGGTTGTTCATGATAAATAAACTCAAGTTAATTCAAAATTATGCCATGAACTCCCACTCAAAAACAACATCCCTCTTAGTCGTCTTTAGTGATTACACGAACCAAATTCACTACACCAAAACGGATCATCACGTGAGATGATGTATCTTCAAAGGCGAACATCGACATGTTCATCATATCATCCATATGACTCATGCTTTACCTTTTGGTTACGTGTTCCGAGGCCATGTCTGTACATCCTAGGCTCGCCAAGTAGAACCGTAGTATTCCGTGTGTTTCAAGGCCATGTCTGTACATGCTAGACTTGAAAACACCCGTTGTATGCGAACGTTGAGTCTATCACACACGATCATTACGTGGTGTCTCGGAACGACGAACTTTCTTAACAGTGCATACTTAAGGAAGAACACATTATTATCTTGATATTAAGTGAGAGGGATCGTCTTATAATGCTACCGTCACTATCTAAGATGCATAAAAAGGATTAACAACGCATGTAAGGATAACGTGATATGATATGGTCCTTCTTGCACTTGATCTCCATCATTCCACCGGCGTGGTACCAAGTTCCATTGTACCCCAATCTTGATTGTCCATCAATAGTAAGACAACCATATGGATACCTTCCGGTATATATATCAATAATTTAAAAAATATATCATCTCATAATCAAATTTGTAACATTGACCATATCACATCACATGCCCAGCAAAAACTAGTTAGACGCTTCTAATTTATTTTTGCATATTTTACGCGGCTTAGGACTTTCGAGGATAGAACCGTTCATACCTAAGAACATCAATCACAACGTTGACAAACACATTTTTAACAACCCTTCGTAGATTAGATCTTAACTATAGTAGGAGAAACATACACCCCCTTAGCCACAAGTGAGACAATTCTCGCGTACATAGTACACGTAAACTTAGTCTAGGGCAGCTTCATCCTACTATGCCACTAAGATTATAAAATACTCAAGGAGGCAATCACATGATCATCAACGCCCACATATTCATATGTGTTCTACCCGTACAAAACATCTACTCATAGATCCGGCTCTGATACCAATGAAGGGGTCGTTGCATAGAAAACAAAAAATTTCCTACGCGAGACACACCCGGAAGGCCAAGATCTAATCTAGGAGACGAAGTAAAACAGGAAAAGAGAGGGTTAAGGAGAACACATACCCCCGAAGACACAAAGCGTTACGAGATAAAATCTCGTTGTTGGCGTAGTCGTACTCACATTGATCCCGAGAGCGAGAAGATGTGCACCGCAATCCGGCGGTGCCTCCGTGATCGGTAACATGTACGGTTGATGACGACCTCCGTTCAATCGATCCAGCGGGCGCGCGGAAGTAGAGGATCCCTCGGAACTCCAGCAGCACGACGGCGTGGTGGTGGTGAAGAATTCCACGGTCAGGGCTTCGCCAAGCCGGAAACGATGGAATGGAGCAGCGGGTGGAGAGGAAGTGAAGATGACACCAAGTGTGTGAGGGAGAGGGATCTCATGCCCTCTATTTATAGGAGGGGAGGCAGCCACGAAATTTTGGTGCCTCCACCTCTCCCCTCATCATGTGGGTGGAGTATCCACTCAACCCACTCATTCTCTCATCAATTCCCACCCAAAATTCCAAGAGTTTTCTTTAATAAATAAATAAAACAATTTTATTTCTTTATTTTAATATTTGTTAATCCTATTAACAAACATTAACACTTACTCCCTTGAACTATTTGTTAATCAAACATTATCATATACCACCTTGAACTATTTCAATATTCCCCGAAACAATTCCGGTGACTATTTCAATATTCCCCGAAACAGTTTCGGTGTTGTCCAAACTTTTCTCCGATATTCCGTATCCTCTCAAATGCGTCATCGAACCTTAAGTGTGTCACCCTACGGTTCGCGAATAACATAGACATGATCGAGACTCCTCTCCGATCAATAATCAATAGCGGGATCTGGAGATCCGTGATGACTCCTATGTATTCAACGATAACTCTCGTGATCGTGTGAACCATAAACACCGTGACTATTCCCTTTGTCTCGCGATGTTTTACTTGTCTGAGATCCGATCATCGGTATCCCCCATGCCTTGTTTTGATCTCGTTACCGACAAGTACTCTTTTCTCGTTTCCGTGATATGACATCCTTGTGATCATATCATGTGATTGCAAGCGGTGTCGATGTGATATCACCGAGAGGGCCCAGAGTATATCTCTCTGTCATTTTGGATGGACAAATCCCACTCTTGATCCATGGGCCTCAACTAATACTTTCCGAATACCTAACGGCACCTTTATAGTCACCCTGTTATGGTGTGACATTTGATGAGATCAAAGCACTCTTCCGGTACCAGTGATTGACATGATCTCATGGTCTAAGGAGTAAGTTACTTCGTACGCAAGATATAACAATATAAACTAAATGACTTGATCGTATTGTTATCTTGATATTGGGTATGTGTTCATCACATCATTCTTCTAATGACATGACCTTGTTATTAACAACATCCAATGTTCATGATCAGAAAACCTTGATCATCTATTAATCAACTCGCTAGTTAAAAGAGAGGCTTTACTAGGAACCATTGTTTGTTTATTAAACACACATGTATCAACGTTTCCGGTTAATACAATTATAGCATGAGAAATAAACATTTATCATAAACAAGGAATAAGATAATAACTACTTTATTATTTCCTCTCGGGCATATTCTCTTCAGTTATTGAACTCGATTTGGGCGTGGCCCCTGTAGTACCTCACTTGTGCTTCTCGCCATTGACAAACATGGGAGATTTTGCGCGGACGCCTACCTTCGTCATTACAGTCGAATTCTTTTCTTGTAAAACCAAGCTAGGTGATGGTAGCGTCCAAGACATTGAGAGAGAGAGATGTATTCAGTGGGATGTCGAGTGTACAGATGTTCATCCACGGGAATTACAGAGCATGGAGGAGAGGGCCATGAAGAATTTGGTGGAACGAATTGGGGAGAGTATTGTTTTGGGTTCAAACAAGAGTTAGCACTGCTACGGTTCGACAATGGGAATAGTTGTTCTGTGAGAATTGAGGATGGAGAAGATCTGGTTGATCAAATTGATCGACAAGAAAGTTAGACAAGCAAAGCTGCAAAATTTTGGGCAGAGTTAATTGATCTGAAACATGATTCCAAATTTGGTTACGTGCAATCAAAGAAGGCTTCAGAGATGGCAGATGAAGAGTGGGTTGCGGAAAAGCAAATGTTGTTGTCGATGATATCTGAACTGACAGTAATAGGTGAAGAAAGTGTTGATGAAGAAGAGGGAAGCAATGGTGCTGGAGAGGTTGTTTCTATTTAATGGAATTTAGTAGAATTAGAGGAACGTACAGATTTGGTCATTGCACCAATAGCTGACACTAAGATGGCCAAATTATTTGGTATTACAGCTGATGACGGAGATAAGGAGAAAGATGACTCTACTTTCCCTTCTCGTGCTAACACAAGTTAAAACCCTCAAGATGATGCTGATGTCCTGAAGAATATGATGCAAATTGCTACAGATGATATGGATGATGCAGATGACAATGAACTAGTAATTTTGTATGATAAAAAGAACCATGTTATTGAAGTGGGAACATTGTGGCCAAACATGGATGACTTTAGGATCTGTTTCAGGACCTATGCAGTAAATCATGAGTTTGAGGTCAAGACATTGTGGACTGATTGAAACAAATTTTATGCTAGGTGCCAAGGTTATGATGCAGGTGCCAATCCTTGTAAGTGGTACATATTTGCTAGAAGACAACCTTGAATTACCACTCAAAGACAGTTTCGAGGATGACATCACAGTTTTGGATCATAGACAAGATTACTCCTATTTTAGCCAAGACACCAAACACAACAGCAAAGAGACTTAAAGTTGACTGGAAAAGATGTACCCTATTGTACTGAAATATACCACAGTGCGGAAGGCAAAACTAAGGGCAATGAAATCATTATATGGTGATTCGGAAAACACATTTAGGATGTTGTATAACTTTAAAGCAGAGGTGGAGAAGAGGTCACCTGGCAGTGTGGTGGAGATAGATACTAAGGTAGAAGAGGATGACAAGGTTTATTTCAACAAGTTTTATATGTGTTTAAAGCCTTGCATCGATGGTTTTAAAGCGGGGTGTCATCCATATTTGAGCATAGACTCGTCTTTTTTGGCTGGAAAGTGGAATGGTCAGATGGAAACATGCAATGCTCTAGATGGACACAACTAGATATTTCCTATTACCATTGGAATGTTCCAATTAGAGACAGAGGCATCGTGGACATGGTTCATGATGCAGCTCAAAACATGCATAGGGCCAGTATCACCTTTGGCCATCTACAGAGATGCATGCAAAGGGCTAAAAAATGCAGTCACGAATGTTTTCCACCATGCTGAGAAGAGAGAGTGCTTTGGCCATATGTGGATGAATTTGATAAGAAAGTTCTGAGGAGAACAATTTGGGCGCATGTGGCCAGCCGCAAGATCTTAGACCATAGAGACATATTCCTATCACCTTGGTAAGATAATGGCAGCATGTGGTGAGAATGATTTTTCTACATAGTTGAACACCTACCATTCTCTTTTATGGTATAGGTAAGGTTTTAATACTGCCATCAAGTGTCATCATATCAACAATAACTTGGCAGAAAGTTTCAAGAACAAGGTGAAGGAGTTGAAAGACTTGCTTGTGCATGACATGGTGGACCAAGTCAGGATCATGATCATGCGTTTGTGGAAATTGAGAAGAAGAATTGGTGATGTTTTACAAGGGTATAAAGTACCAGAAGTGGTACAACAGGTGGTCAACAGGAGCCGAAAGCTTTCACATCTATCTATTGAGAATTGTTCATTGTGGGGTGCTGAGGTTAGAGATACAAAACTAACAAGAGGCATGTTTTCAACACTGATTTGCAAGAATGCACTTGCCAAGAGTGGAAACACACTGGGAAACCATATGAGCACGCCGTACTTTTTTTTGGTTCATGATGTACCCAAGTTAAATATGCACACATACTTGCATGACTATTACTCAGTACAAAGATTCAGGGATGCATATGCTACTCCAATTCCAGCATTGACAGACCAATCACAGTGGCCTGAGGTGGACTTTGAATTTTCTATGTGTCCACCCATCACTATAAGAAAGGCTAGGAGGCCCAAACAGAGAAGGTTCAAAGCATGGTTTGAGAAAGGTGGGAGTAGTAATAAAGAGAAAAAAGATAAAGATGTGAAGCCAAAAAGGGCCCAAAAAGGTAACAAAAACAAATGCAAGTTGTGTGAGGAACTTGGGCATAGAATTGGTTCACCAAAATATCGTGACACTCCGGAAAGGCCAAAGTATGTGAATGTTACTGTGTGTGTTGTTTCTTGTTTTCAATGTGTTGTCAGAATCTAACAACGTGATAGGATTTATTTTTTCACGAGAAAGCATGCAGAAAAAGTCCCAACTCTTGTTGTTGAACAGTGTTGGCCAATGAAAAAGGCAAGACTCACTGGTTGTAGAAAGAAGAGAAGGTTTAGTCCACTAACTGAACCTGTTTTTTGATGCACCGAAGAAAACTCAACCTGTTTTGGATGCATCGGAACAAAGTGAACTTGTTTTCGGTATAGAGGCGCAAACTGAAGTGCTTTTCGATGCACGTGAGCAAACTGAACTTGTTTTCGATGCAGAGGCGCAAACTGAACTTGTTTTCGATGCACATGAACCTATTCTGCACACTACCCCCATTGTAGAAGTTGTTCCTAATGTGCAAACTGAACCTGTTCCTAATTTGCAAACTAAACATGTTCCTAATGTGCAAACTGATATTGTTGCTGCTGTTGAGGAGGTGCCTGAGCTGAAGCATGCACTTGGTCGTGTTGTTGGGAGGCCTAATGATCGTGCAAGAAAACCAAGAGCATCAACAAGTTGGTTTTTGTAGAAGTTGATAATTCGAAGAAATCAAGCGATAAGGAGAAGAAAGTGTGTGGTAAGAAGAGGCAAAACAAATAGATTTGGAATGATTTGTGAAAACTTGTTCTTGTAATAATCTGGCAATTGTGTTCTGAAGTTGAAACTTGTTAGTGCTATGATGTGATGCTATTTGTAATAATATGTCGTTTGAATTCTAAATTTCAACAAAATTTGAAAGTTGAACCAAAATTCAAACTTTTTCATTGTTTTTGTGCTATGCTCGGATCTGCAATGTTTCAAACTATTATTCACTTGTTTGCTTCAACTTGGACATCAATCCGAGCACGGGGTTTCGGACGGGGATTCCGGGGTTCAGGGTTAGCATGGGTTTAGGGTTTCAATGAGCTAGGGTTGAGCATAAGTAATTTTAAAATAATCGAATAAATATGAAACTTTAACTCATTGCCTAGTTATGCAACTACATTGCTAAAAAAAAATTAAAACTTGTTATATCCACAGTTAAATGAAATACATTCACACAATTCAAGCTATCGATCGAATGAGCTAGGGTTGAGCACAAGTAATTCAATAAAAAAAATCAAAACAACATACAACCAGCGCACATGGTTTACTTATGCAACTAAGTTGATAAAAAAAATATAAAACTTGTTATATCCACATTTCAATTCCAACATTCACACGTTCATGATATCGATGGAATTTGCTAGGGTTGAGCTTAAGTAATTAAAATAAATCAAACAAATATAAAAGCAGCACACATTGTAGTTTTATTAGACATAGATATCAGGAAAAAAAATACAAACTTTGATTTTCTGTCGATCAACGGTTTTGTGCAAAGTTTTACCAAACATTCAAATGAGCACAAATAATCAAAAAAATCAAAATAACATAAAACCGGCGAACATATTCATTTTACATGACATATTTATGAAAAAAAAAAACTTGGTGTACGAGTATTTTCATGAGAAATCCTTCACACAAATGAGTTACCACGAAACGAAGTTGTAGAGAGTTCAAGGAAGTGAGAGAGGGTTTGATGTTTCGATTTTTTTTTAAAGTCAACAAAGCTTCATTTTGGTGTGACTAAGAACGACCTAGGCTTAGTTTTTTATTTTGATTTTTAAAACTTGTTTAAATGTTGGTCAAACTTGGGTTTGCCCGATTTTGAAATAATCATAATATATTTAAAAAGCTTCAAATAAAATTAAAATTGAGTGCACATGGTCGTACTTTATCATGTACTAACAGCTCCAACTGACAAATAAGGTCTAGATATATATTAAACAAGAAATGCTTCAATATGGTGTGAAATCTCACATCTCAAACTATGAACTCTCATGTGTGAAGAGGGGACGTTTATGTTTTGAGAACTGAAAAAATATTGGTCAAGACACTATATTAGTGCAATAGATGTTAACCCTAGAGTTTTAGATCATTTGGAGAAGGTCAAAAAATGACAGGATTAGAAATGGGGTTGTTTGCCCTACCTTTGGGGCTCTTTTGTAGATCATTTTGGTGCATATTGATGTTAGTGAAAACTTCTTTGTTATAATGTATATAAATCATGTTTTTATTTTTCCTAGACTTGTATTCGACCCATATAGTCTGATTCCAAAGCCTCACTATTTATTGGATTAGTATTCATATTATTTATTTTCTTTTGAATAATAATGCTTTTATTCGAAAACAGTAAATAAAACAAGTTTAAAACATGAAAATGAGAAAATAAGTTTGGATCTTTCTTAATCACTCCAAAATGAATCTTTGGTGAGGTTTTCAAACTTTTCATTTCCAAAATTCTAAAACCCACATCATCTCTCTTGAAATCTCTACTACTTTATTCGAGTTATCACATGTTAGTGAATTATCTGTTATAATGTATATAAATCATGTTTTTTTCTCGTTACTATATGACCTAAGAAGACTATGGGCGCTGGTTATATGTATTTTTGATGTATTTTTTTTAATGAGTGATGCTCATTTGAAATTTGGTCAACCCTCACAAAACCACGTGAACCCAGCCGGAAACCTTCTAGAAGCTAGCCCGCATATTCCACCTGGGCTGGTGGATCTATGCCTTCTAGAAGGAATCTCGTGTGGACGGTTGTGATCGGCTGAGCCATGGCGATCCGCGACACTCTCGTTATGCGCTATGATTGGTTGGTCAGAGAGACACCCGTTGGCCCGTCATGCAACGCACCCATGTAGGCTTTGGGGTGCTTTTGCATGCATGCGTGGGCTAGTGACGCAATGCCATGCATGACCTGGGCCTGCAACGTCAGATCGCATGCAATGTCTCGCGCTCTCTCGATTTAGACGTCGCACCGCTGCCATTAAAACTCACAACAATTCAGAGAAGCGATCTAACTAGTCGCACCGGAGCAATTAACCGTGTTTCAGACTCTGTTGCAAACGGGGAAAATCACCCAATCGATTCTGACTTGTCGTACACACGGGAAGGACATGTAGTGAGATCAATCACACACCTCTGTTCCTCTTCCTCTTCCACCCGGCTATATAAACGCCCCTCTTCCTCTCCTCTATCTACCCAAGCCACATCCATCCTCTCCCTTCCAGTTCTAGCACAAGAAAATCGGCATCATCTCAGAGCACTCCAAGCGCGCGCCAGCCAAGATGCAGTTAACCCGAGCGATGTTCCGTCGAACGCCTACGGTGCCGGAGAGGCGCTTCCCCACTGGCGTTGTCGTGGAGGACACCCTCCGCGTGTGGGCGATATCGAGGTGGAGGGGGCAGGTCGAGCTTGCCAAGGACTTCCTCGCCGCCGGCTTTGTCCACCTCAACCTCCCACCGGTCACGCATCCCATGTTCCTCCTCAACACGAACTATGCAAACGACGGTGTCACCGTGAGGCTGCTCACGGTCACTTTCACCAACATGTTCGATGCGTATGCGCTACTCGGGCAAGTTTTTTGGTGTGTCTCTATGAGTATATCGCGTTCACAACGTACAACATCTACACCAACTTCGAGTGCATCTTCCCCATACTATTAGGGAAAAGGTCATGCGTGACGCACCAAAATGCCTTATCCGTGACGCACCATGGTGCGCCACGGCTCTCACACCTCGCCTATTGAATTAGCCGTGGCGCACCTGCTCGGTGCGCCACGCCTATTTGTACATGTGACGCACGGTCACGATGCGCCACTGCTATGGGTGGTGCGCCACGCCTAAGTTACTTAGGTGCGTCACGCCTAAGCTCACTGGTGCGCCACGCCTATATTTTGCCTCCACGGCTAAGTTGCCTGGTGCGCCACGCCTATTCGTCTAGGTGCGCCACGGCTATATTATCCTGTATTATTTTAAATACGCGGTATCGTATTTATACAGCTCAAATACATAAGAGTATAAGTAGATAAAGTTGATCAAAACAGTTATGTGACAATCAAATAATATATCATAGTCGATCATACTGCTTAGAATTCCGAATAGCAACACCAAACAGTTGATAATCACTACAAAGTGTTCATCAGAGCCAAATAGATACATCGGATAGTTAATCATCGAGACCGATTACATCGATCGATGCTTCATCATCATTACAAGTGACATGTCTAGTCGCCGATAACCTAATCATCTAGCTAGGAACGATAGCACCGCAAGCATGGCGAGCGAGGCGACGGCGACAACAGCGGCGGCGAGGGTCTTCATCCACTTGTTCTTTTTCTTCTTCTTCTTCTGTTCCTCGAGATGGATGAACCACCTAGCTTCCGGCGCCACTCTAGTGTTGTAGGATTTGTAGGCATTGCCCCTGAAGTTGTTCACTTGCTCGAAGCAGCCTTCCCAGTGGTCGTAGACTCCTGCAACCCTGCCTCTAAACACCACGTAGCACCTCGGCATCTATAATGACAAGAAAGAAAACCACAAACAATAGTTTTGAACATGTCTGCAATAATTAGTAAATGGAGAAATATGACAGAAATAAGATGAAAGTTAAACAAAAGGATCAAGTTGGTCGTTCATAACTTGTGCTTGTTACGAGGTAGTATACGTGATGGTAATGCAGAGAAGGATGAAGACAAGAGTTTCTGAACTTAGTTGAAACTAAACAAAATCACATACGTAAGTGTTTGTGAGATCCGAATAAAGTTGGAACATTTCGTGCACATACATATTGGGGATATTCTGCATAGCCCCGTCCGGGGCTATGAAAAATATCCCCATTATGTATATGTACCAAATGGTGCAACTCAGTTCTGATCTCACTAACAATAATATTACATATGCGACGTTCCTTAGTTCCAACCGAAACCCTCATCTTCATCCTTTCCGAAGATCACCACCGCCCGCAGTACCTCTTAAACGGCACAAGATTGTCATCGGGTCTTGATGTGAAGTTGGACCTTCACATTTTGTGCTTGTTACGAGGTAGTACACATGATGGCGATGGGGGAGAAGGAAGGGTTTCTGGAATTTTTTGAATCTAAACAAAATCATATATGTAATATAGTGAGATCCAGAAAAAATGGACCCTTTTGTGCACATCCATAACGGCGACATTGTTCATAACCCCGGAAGGGATTTCTGAGGAATGTCACCATTACGAATGTGCACCAAAGGGTTCAACTTCGTCCGGATCTCACCAACCATATTATATATGTGACGTTATTTAGTTCCAAAGAAGTCCAGAAACCCTCGCATTCGTTCCTTTCCCCGGATCACCACCGCCTGTAGTAACTCTTAATAGGAACAAGATGGCCATCGTCTGTGTGCCTCATATTTAGGGTGGACACATACAAGCAGCCTTAGTGGACCCGGCGCGCCAAGTGGGATGCACAAGATCATAATTTTGTGAAAATCACAAGGCGCACCAGACCACCAAGGCCATCTTAGTATGAACCAACTCTTTTAATCATCGGCATTTATTCAAAAGATCGAACGAACATCACAAGTAGGACCACAATAATAAAAAGCAAGATAATCAAGCATTGACATAATTGAGCATAGGTTACACGATGGACGATTCACAATCCTAACGACTGAGTTCAACTAAATTTGAAAAATGTAGCAAGTCTTACAATAGTTCTCACTCCTTCTGACTCATCCGCCCAGGGATTACAATGGGACAGCCCTTCGGAGTTATGGATGGCCTATCGTCACATGCAGTTGCTAGGTAGGTATCTATGTCGCGGTTCGGCATGGCGAACCGGCAGTGAAATGTCCCACTCTTGTTCACAACTTCATGAACGATTTTCGTGACAAAGCACTTCTGGATATCATATATCTCTTCGCTAACCTTGTCATCGCCGACCATCGACAAGCGGGAGGCCCATTCTTGGACTTTACTAGGCAAGGTAGGGTACTTCTGATCTTGTACGTACGCCCGCATGTGATGGATGACATAGTAGGTGTCTCTGTTACTGCCTGACGGCTGCTTGACGCAGGCGAAATCCGTCGTGTGGGTGAAAACCCGAGTGCCCTGAACGACCTTCTCCCTAGTGAGTCTGCCCCCCTTTGCGTGGTAGCCCGTGAGAGCATTATTCAGAAATTTCTTCACGTTGGAGTAGTCTTTCTTCACCGCACTCCCTGAGTCGAGATACGTGGCCTGCGAATGACTGATACAAATGCAGATGAGTGTGCATTGTGTATATCTGCGCGGAACAATCCAAACAAAGTGTTTGAAAGGAGCGATGAAAAACTAAAGAAAATCACTTTCGATTCGGCTAAGAATATTGCCTTACCCGGCAAAATAAGGCATGAGGATGTAATCCTTCGTCTGGTTCGCCAGCATGAAGTCCTGGAGATATGTCGACGTGATTACCTGGTTCCCAACGGAGCACAACACGTCATGGCGCATGTAGAAGGGGTCCACTATCGCGATGCCCGGTGTATTATCCCTCATGAGTTGCACCGCCAGACTGAGCGAGTATAGGCGGACCATGGAGTAGTGCAGCGGATTGCTATGGAACATATCGAAGATGTCCGAAAACACCAGGAGTATCCTATCTGTGTTGGTTTATACGACGAAGCCCAAGTCCTTGGGCACCATGGCACTGAAAACCGGGTATGATGGATCCTTGGTATCAATAAGGCGTGATTTGAGATAAAGAACGTTTTCATGCAAACTCCGCATATCCCCACTTGTGGCCTTGAGCTTGTTCTGGTGCAGCATAGGCTGACCCATCACATGCACCTTCGGCGTATGCTTGGATGTAGCTGGCCCGTCCTGAACACGGAGCGACATCTTAGCAGGCTGGCTCGCGGACTTTGCGGCCTTGGCGGCCTTGGATCTAGGTCCTCTTTTCCGTGGCTTTGGCGCTTTCGGAAGACATTCCTTCTCAATCTCCTCATTAGCCGCCTTACGGATTGTGCCGGGGCTGAAAATAACTCCTCCCTTCGCGCTTTTCTGAGTCTCGGTGTAGGGGGCGACATCTGGAGGCGTGTCTTCCTGAGAACCGAACAGACGCTTGCAACTGGATTTATCCGCGGGAGGAGCCTCACCACGAGCCTCCGTGCTATGGTAGGGTTCTTCTAGGAGAGGAGGAATGTAATCTCCGCCATCAAAATCATCGGCGATGAGATCCAAGGCATCAAGATCGTCTTCCGTCGGGTGTTGTGCCATCTGAATGCCAGGGGTAGGCGATGGCGCTACGACGGTCTTGCCATGGATTCGCTCCGGCGCTTCTAGAGGGGTTGTTTTGGAGGTGGTGCCTCGCGCCGGCAGTTCCAAAGGTGATGTCTGCGCGGTGGCGCCCCTCTTCCCCAGGCGAATCTGGCTCTTCGGCCATTCCATGTTGCGAGGTAGACACTAGAGCAGCGTCAGGGTATCGGGGTCATCTTCTTCCTGGTAGGGTTAAATGGGAGGCAACGAGTCGTCGTAACCCGCCAGCACCCAAAGCACTCGAACTCTATATACGTCATCTTGCATCGGCCTATTGTGGAACCTGCGGGTTGCCGGTTGAACGATCATACCCACAACCACATCCTTCAACACGCCATCCACTGTGTGTAGGAGGGTGCATGGAACGTCGGCGTTCTGCGGAAAACATGCAGGGCGTCAGAGATGCCATTCTAAAGCAAAGGAAGATCAAAGCTCCAACTCTTAACTATTTACCTGGGTGGCGATGGCGTCGAGCTCCTCTAGTGGCGAGGGGCCAACGACGGCGGGCATGCTAGTGATGAATGGCGAGGGACCGCCGACGGCGGTCGTGCAACTGATGACCATGCGGTTGTTCGTTCGTGCACGCTCTTCATTTGGCGGAGGACCGCCGACTGTGGGCGCGCAACGGATGGTCAGGCGGCTCTCGGCGGGCGGAGTCACCATCGGCGCCATGTTGTAGGCGGGCGGAGTCACCAAGGGGTCCGCCACCGTGGTGTTGGCAGGAGAGACTCTGGACAAGTCTCTTGAGTTGCTGCCCTGCATGCTAGGCACCGGGCACGGCCCCACTCGACCTCCCCGATCCCATTGAGTAACCACATCGGAGAGGGCAGGAAAAACGTTTTCCATGTGTTCTGCCAAAGCTTTATTGACAATATTCGGAATATCGTCAACTTTGGACTTGAGGTCTGCAATCTCGCGATCACGGGCTTCGTCATGTTGGATCTCTTCGATGGTCCTCCTTCTATTCCTTCTCGTCTCCTTGGGCTCCTTGTAGTACTCTCTGAGCTTTGTCGTCTTGCCCAAGCCACCAACTCGGCCACCTGACGGCCTTTTGTGCTTATCCTTCCCCTGCGTCACGTTCGCCGCCCTGTTAAAATGGTCGTCCCACGGGCCGTGCAGCGACGACATGGATGCCGAGGTTCCACCACTTTCGATTTCTGTGTTCTACACAAGTAGCGTGAACCGTTTAGAATTCCCCCAGTACACTATGATGCAATCGACTTGATCATCGAGAGCAAACTAATTAGTGTGTTGTATTTACTTACCAAGTTTTTATACAAATCCTTCACCTTCTCATCATCATAAGTATACTCATTAGCTACCGGGTCATATGTAAACTGGCCCTGATGAAGTTTTTTGTCCGCGACAAGTACCTTGCGAGGGGGTCAGGGATGCCCTGTGCTGCACGTGTGGCTTCCTCCTTCTCCCAATCGGGAATCGCCGCTCTGTAACCACCGCATCCCAGTTTGTGGGAACCTATGTTCAACCCCCGCAGCTTCTGCCCCCATTCACTATTAGCCTTGGTGACTTTGCTCTCGCAAATTAGCTTGAAGTCCCGGAGTTCAGCTTCGGTGAAGTTCGGCTCACTCGCTAAAACCTCCTCAAAGCTTTTTTTGGGGTTCAAGAATGCAACCTTCACCCGGTGTTTCCAGTTGGACAAGGCGTTGTTCATCTTACCAATGGCGGCATTGTTGACTGGATTCCCCCCAGACTGTCGTTATTGTACTTAAGCGGCTCTTCTGGCGGATGCGGGAACAAGTATCGTCTGTGCAGCTTTCTAAAGAAAACAACCCGATAATGGGTAATCTCTTTTTTCCTTAGATCATCGGTGGTGATATTGACAGTCTCCCGGACCATGCAACCAATTTGGTTTCCGAATCCTTTGACCACCGACTCGGGCGCGATAGGATACCCGTTGCTATCCACTTCCATGAACGCTTCACGGTAGGTGCGGAGACTGGTCCTTTTCTGTTTTCTCGTTGCCGTCTTCTTCTTGGCTTGGCTACCACCATCTGTCTGACCGTCGGCATCAGTGGTTTCATTCCCGCCGGCGGCGCGACTAGTAGTATCACCGGCGCCACTAGTCGTGGCGTCATCCTCCTCGCCACCGCTAGTGGTGGAGTCAGCCCCGGCATCTGCCGTCGGGTCGTATTGCTCCTATTCTTCCTCGGAGATTTTCTAGAACGGCTTAGAACCTGCCGGCCTCGTCGTTGTGTGCCATGTTCTGAAGGGGGAAATTATTGGTTAATCTAAAGGCAAAAAATATCGACGTACTACTCGATCACGGGACAATGGCTAAGTCCTAAATTCACCGAAAAATCTGGCATGACCTTTGCTAATTTTCTAACACTTGAGTGCCCGATTTTCGCCGAAACGGAAATTAATCAACATTTCGGCGAAAATGGGCAACTCATTTGAATTCCCTACAAAGTTTTAAATGGCTCAATAGCCGGACAGATTTCCAAATGTGGTACCAACACCCTGCAAAGTACCAATTGCAAACAATCACAACATCAACACCAACCAGCAAGAACTGGATGGAGGAAGGCTAACAACCCAACAAGAACTGCATGGAGGAAGGCCAACAACGCAGCAACACCAACCAGGAGTAAATCCACAAGCTTACTAAACAATCACAGCATCAACAGCCAACAGTTTGAACTCTACACACCACTTAGCAATAAATTGCAAAGCTATACACAGAGAATAGGGCTGTGATTTTTCTCTCAGCCTGGCATAGTGTCGCTATACTAAAAACATCACGTGGAATTAAATAGTAGCATAATATCTTTTACTATCTATATGAAAGTGCCTCAGAACAACATCACAGGCTTGGCACCACTAGCGGTAGAGCAACAGAAGCAAAGCCCCATTTCAGTGCCATCACACCAGCTCGAGCTGCACATCTAAAGAACACAACAGGAGATAATTCTCCACAAATTGACCCACCATCAGGAATCTGTGAAAGGCATGGGGGAAGGCCAACAACCCAGCAACACCAACCAGCAGTAGATCCACAAGCTTACCAAACAATCACAACATCAACACCAACCAACAAGAACTGCATGGATGAAGGCCAACAACCCAGCAAGAATTGCATGGAGGAAGGCCAATAACCCAGCAAGAACTGCATGGAGGAAGGCCAACAACCCAGCAACACCAAAGAGCAGTAGATCCACAAGCTTACCAAACAATCACAGCATGAACAACCAACAGTTTGAAATCTACACACCACTTATCAATAAATTGCAAAGCTATGCACAGAGAATAGGGCTGTGTTTTTTCCCTCGGCCTGGCATAGTGTTGCTATACTAAAAACATAACAGGGAATTAAATAGTAGCATAATATCTGTTCCTATCGATATGAAAGTGCCTCAGAACAACATCACGGGCTTGGCCAAGGAAAACAAGTAAGCATAATATATGTTCCTATCTATATGAAAGTGCCTTGGGTCAATTAAACAAGCATAGATCTGTTCTTATCAGTTATAACAGGCAATCACTTAATAGTAAAGTTTTTGGGCACCAAAACCATAGGATTTGGCACCTCAAACACAACTCATCCCATGTTTTCCATATCAAGAACTTAGATATTCATAGAAACACAAGAGGGGGCATTGTGGCACATCCTCTCAGATTTGGTTCAAGCATAGTATATGTCCTTATATAAATTAGGGCCTCAGACTTTGCATCATTGGCCAAGGGCTTAACCAAGATGGAAGCAACTGTTCCTATCAAATAATAAATTCCAGGGGCAACAAGATCAAGCAAGTATCATATACTTATCAGTTCAGGAGCTACTAGGGGCATAATCATCAATAAATACCACTGGAGAATTGTCTAGCTCACAAGCACTTGAACAGTTTGTTGCACGTGGTGGTGTAGAACAACACAGTGGTGTGAGGCTCAAGCAAGCAAAGTATATAGGCACTTTTTCAATAAAAAGTAGTTGTCCGTTAGTTGCTCGATGACAGGAGTGAGGAAAAGAGTGGAGAGTTTGGTGTGTATTATTTGTGAGGGCCATCGGCCACTAAATAACATTGATGACAGGAGTGAGGAAGCAAAAGGCAGGACCAACATACTTGCCAACATTTTCCAAACAGGGCAGTCAAGGAACCAAACAGGGGAGCCAAGGAACCAAGATACTTTCCAACATTTTCCAAACAAGGCAGTCAAGGAACCCAAACAGGGGAGCCAAGGAACCAAACAGGGGAGCATCTATAGACATACACCATAGTTGTTATTTCGTGTGCACAAGAATTAGGCCACAATTGGCATCACTTCTTCTTATGAAACATTCAGAAACAGTAGGAGGGAGGGAGGGGCCATAGGCAACATTCAGAAACAGTAGGAGGGAGGGGCCATGGGCGGAACGGTGCAGATCGTGGAGGGGGTTTTATTACTGAGTGTTCTTGGTTTGTTTCTGCAGCTACTGAATTTGGTTGGGTTACTACTAAACATACATGAAGTTCATACACGGGCAGCAATGGACACAGATGCATACACGGGCTAGAGGGAGCACTAGGAAGAGAGGGGAGAGGAGCTCGGGCACGAGCACGCGAGGAGGACGGAGGAGAGAGGGAGAACTTGGCGGTCACCTTGCAGTCGAGGACAAACACGGACGCGGTGGCGCGTCTCCTGCAGGTGGATGGCGTCGAGGTCGAACGGGCGGACGGCGACTTCTCCTCCTCCCGGTCCTGGACGGCGGCGCGGCTCCTCTTCCTCTTGGTCCTGGATGGCGGCGCAGATCCTCCTCCTGCTCCTCCTTGTACTGGACGGCGGCGCGTCTCCCCCTCCTCCGGCCTGGGACTCCCCTCCTCCTTCCTGGGCGGCGGTGGCTAGGGCAGTGGCTCTGCGGAGGCGTGCGTGCGGTGGCTAAGCGGATCGAGGGGTGCGGTGGCTAAGCGGAAGCATGCGGGCATCGGTGGCTAGACGGGAGGCGACGGTAGCGGCGATCGATGGAGAGAAAAAGGGGATCGATGGAATAGGTTTAGAGAGGGAAGAAGGAATGGCCGGGCGCCCCCTCGATCTATACCAGCTATAGCCGTGACGCACCACGGCAAGGTGCGCCACGCATTAGATAGCCGTGACGCACCACGGCCCGGTGCGCCATGCGTATTAATATTATCTATTCAAAAGAATTGAACGCGGGTTTGTAACATACCCAGTTGCTCAGCCCAGTGGCTGCCCCCTTGTTCCCCTCCTCCACTGCCCCGAGTTCGAATCCCCCCACCCCCTTTTTTCAATTTATTTTTTGTTAGGAAATAAATCAAAATAAACTAAAATAAATCATGTAAAATCAAGCAATTTTTTAATTAATTTAAACATTATAGCTAGTACATAGATATTACGTTGTCATCACTTCCTGGAATGCATGCATCCTAAATCAAAATAAATTCAAATAAATAAATAAAAATCAAGCAATTTGAAGATTAATTTAAACATTACAATTAGTGCATATATATTACATTGTCATCACTTCCTCGAATGCATGCAAACACCCGACACATCGTTGTTCTTAGAGCTAGCGTTTCACAATTTTCTTTCCCTTCTTTGTCGTGGTTGAGTAATTTAGCCCAGTAACACCGTGACTTCTTCTATGGAATGGGCGACCTGTAGGTAGAGTTGTCCTTCTTCTTCTTGTTGTGTATTTCGTTCCATCGTCGTTGTCATCTTCCATTTTTGGGTCGCCGTACTGGTCAAAGTCTTGCTCGTTGGCTACTCCATCCATTCCGATGATGCTTCTTTTGCCTCTCCGCACGACAACACGGCTAGGCCTTGTTGGGTCGGTAATGAAGAAGCATTGGTCCACTTGGTTAGCCAAGACCCATGGCTCATTTTTTGCGGTGACATTCGTGCTGGATTTGGCTTCAGGTATAATCATGGTGGTGAATTATTGTCCTTTTTTTCTTGCGCTCTTGGCCCATGTGACACGGAACATTGGCACCTTCTCTCTGCAGTAGTCGAGTTCCCATATCTCGTCGGTGCTACCATAGTATCTTTCCTTGACGTCACCTACTAATGATTCCATCATTACCCCCGAGTTCTGGTATTCGCCATTCCGGTCCTTATTTGTTGTGTATAATGTGTAACCATTGATATTGTATGCCTGATAGGTCATGAGATTATGTGCGGGGCCTTGTGACAATGTGAGTATGAGTTTTTCTTCTTCAGAATAAGGCGTCGCCGGGGGATCGGCCATAATCTTCTCCCTGAACCACTCTGTGAAATGGATGTTGTTCTCTCTGATTATTTCTGCTTCGGTCCTCCGTTGTCCCCAGTCATTGTAATACTTCACGATTAACATTTTGTGCTCTTCCAACCAAGGATCGACCACTGTTAGGTGTTGTAGCGCAACTAGGTTTGCTCTGTCAAATTTGTTGCGTCGGCCCTAAAAGTCGACATTCATTTCGCGCTGGCCCTCGCGGTGTCCCCATCCAGCAAGCCTGCCAAAGTGTCTGTTTACAGGCAGACCGGGGTTCTCATCTTTCTCTAGAAAACTCGTGCAGAAAGAGATGCACTCTTCTGTCAGAAAGCCCTTGGCAATGCTTGCATCTGGACGGGCCCTGTTGCGGACGTATCCTTTGATGGAACCATTCATCCTTTCGAACGCCATCATGGAGTGTAAAAACGGCGGCCCGAGCTGGATGATATGATCCACGACATGGACAAGGAGATGCACCATAACGTCGAAGAATGCGGGCGGGAAGTATGTCTCAAGCTCGCATAGTATCACCATGATATCTTCCTGTAGCCTTGCGAGTTGCTTCACGCCAATCAACTTCCGAGAGATGACGTCAAAAAAGTTGCAGAGTCCAAACAGCGTTTCACGGACGTGCTCGTCCATTATCCCTTGAATTGCAACTGGAAGTATCTGAGTCATCATCACGTGATAGTCGTGAGACTTCATCCTGCTGAACTTCTGCTTTGCTACGTCTAGGTATCTTCTTATCTTTCCCGCATAACCATAAGGAAATTTGACTCCTAGGAGGCACTTGAAAAATTGGTCGATCTCCTTCTCGCTTAGCGTGAAGCACACGACGCGGCTCCTCCTCTTTTTCATCATGATGTCCTTAGTCTTGATCATGATCATGTCCTTCATCTTGATCATGATGTCCTTCATCATGTCCGGGAGAGTCTTCATCTTCTCGCTGGTCGCCATCGTTGTTATTATCCTGATCATGATGTCCTTCCTCTCATATCTGGCCGTCCCATTAGCGTCGTGTTCATCTTCTTCATCACTTGTCGGGTAAGGAGTGTAGCCATCCATGAAACCACGACGGATAAGGTGCGACTCCAAGTCACCACAATCTTATCTGATCAAGCGTTGCAGTTTGCATCTTCGACAAGGACATCTTATCTCCGTCATGTTATTTCGAAATATTTCGGCCGTTGCATGTTTCATAAATCTAGCCACGATGTTTGTGCTTATATGCATGGTTTCCTGCATAGTAAAAAAAAGATCAAAGGACAAATTAATTAGAATCAAATTATGCAATATATGGACGATGCATGCATGGTTGTCGACGGAAAAATTCGGCATGACCTTTGCTAAAAATAGGACATTCTCGGAGTGCATGGTAGCCGAAATGGAAATGAATCAACATTTTGGAAACACATGGCAACTCATTTTTAAGACATCCACAATTTTCATCAAATATATGCAACACAATTTCTCATATGTATATATGCAACCATATGAATCTTTTGTGACGAGGTACACACCGATCGTTGAGAGCGAGAGAGAGACACATATACATACAACATATTCACACACACACACACACACACACACACACACACACACACACATATATATATATATATATATATATATATATATATTATTTGACTCCCTGGGTCGATCCCAACTCTAGAAGAGGATGCCGAACCAGCCACGCTCGCTCGATGTACGTGCTGAAAACTACCAACGTAAGAAAGCTAGAAGACGACATAAGAAAACTGCATGCAACTTCCGAGCCAGCCCACGGGCCACGCTGCATTTTTTTTGCCGCCGTAAAAGGAAGTGGCCAACAACTCTGAAAAAACTAATTATGATTCTGCCATCCAGCGTAAATATATTATGTTGTGATTTTTTCTTCAACACGGCAAGGCATTTTGTTTTTGGCGAACTATCATTCGCCAATGTAACTATTTTGGTATGAACTGATTCCCTGACGTAAGATTAGACCTAAAAAAATTACGGCAACTGATTAACATGACTTAAGACTATTCTTGATTAGATTTTCTGAACAGACAGACATACGAATTTGACCGATTACATGTAGTAAAATTGACTGGGGCATCCTGACGAAGTTTTGACAACTCTTATGCCACTGATCAAGGGTATGTAAAATACATACATGTGGGCCTATCCCCATGTGCCCATAGAATAGACAATAGCATAGCAAGATCTAATTAAAATTAAAATGCCTGTCAAAAATTAAGGAACTAATCTTCGAACATGTAGTGAAGTACATGTCTCAACGTAATCTGTACTGAGCGACGCTTTGATGGTACATTTCCATCTTATTAGGGAACACAGTGTCGAAGGCCACCTCATCAGCTCCTTGTTGGGTCTGGCACAAATAGTTCAAGCCTTTCAATCACTTGCTTATAAATTTTGAACTCAAATGGCTAATCACCATCATCAACTTTCCTGTTCCAGTTTTGTTGCAAAAAATACACAAATGGATGTTAAATCCGCAAGCTCCGTTAGAAAAGTAGGGCTTGGGAAAAATAAGATTATTATTTTACTACCGAATCGTACATAAGGAAAAGAAAATTCGACAATTCATACGATAATGGATATGAAATTATTCTTGGTTACATGAAGAAGGCCAGCATTTCTTCTTTTCCTTACGAGTGAAGCTAAATAGCTAGTAAGTACTTAGTTAGCATCCAAGAAAGAAAAAAAGATGAGGCATATTAAGTGAAAAAATTGATTGCAGCCAAAGAGCGTCCATCTAATATGAGCGTGCAACAAATTAGGCAATTGCTCATAAGTGGACCTGACAAATCTGTACACATTATTCCAGGAAAAAAGGGAAAGAATAGATCTGAATTGCAACATAAATCAGGGTAGTAATTCTAACACAACTGCACAGAGCATGGTATGCATAACTAGCTTTCAGGAATTATCCACACGGCTGAAAGTTGACGGCAAAAAACTTGGATTTCTGTAGCAAACATATGGAGATGCCAGGTTTGCAGTAATGTGAATCATTACTTAGGAAATAATTGTCTTTGTCATTGGAGTAATAACAGAAATAATCGATGAATTGCAACGATGATATGCATAGTAAAATAATATATCAAACGTAGTAAAATAATATATCAAAGTGTAACTGACAAAATAGATTCATTAATTCCAGGAGGGTTCCATACTATTGTTAGCTGGACAGATCTATCGTGAACAACATAAGTTTGTTTTAAGAATGTGCAAAAACAGATGTTAAATGGTCCAAGCATGTATTATGTTTGCGAGCAACTAATGCATCACATGATAAGAAGTATCACCTGCTAGCAAACCACATGCACAAGGGGGCATATATAACTTCTCCATGTGCACAGCTTTAACAGAAAACATATAACCAAGGAAAATAATTTTCTTTTTTTGCAAATTACTAGCTAACTTGTATTTTCTCAACAAGAACATGAGACAGATTGGTGCTTCAGGGAATTGTTTCACAACATTTACACTGATAGCAAGCAGACTACGGGAGAAAAAACGAGTAACACACCTTGAGATCCACAGGCGTGATCAGCCCGCAGCTTACCACGATGCTGATTAGAAACACAACGCTGCCTACAGCCACCACCCAGCATGCTGCTCAACACCAAGGAAAAAGGACACTCACGATGCCACTGATTCCTGCTGCCCACCACGACACCACCGAGTCCACCCACCGACCACAAGGAAACCGACATCGCCGCCAAGCCTGTCCGCTGCTCAACTAGACTACAAGGATGCCCGCCGCTCATCATGCCTCGACCCATCGGAAAGCCCGGCTGCATTCGCTCGCAGCCCCTCCGCCCCTCGATACGTTCAGGACATAGATTCAAGCTTCTTACAAAAAAAATACAGTAACCCATAGCAATTAACTCCTTTGAAGTTTCAGGATATAGACAAAACACTAAATTATAATCTGCATAATATTGAAAATGCCAAAGGTAACTTCTTTAGAAGTTCAGCATACTATCTGTAAAATTAACAAGATTAATAGGAAACTTTAGAGATCATATTGAACAGTTGAAGGTGATGATTAACACAACCTAGCAGCGCTACACATGAAAATTGTACCTTAATCATCGACAGTGGCAACAGACGTTCACTAAAAGCTGAGCAGAATCATGTGATTTATTTTTATGCTTTAGGTGCCCCGACTCAATCTGGTTTTGACCGGAATCAGTGCCACTGGCTACCGGATGAACTGACCTGAAAGAGGCCAGGCCAGGTGAGGGTAACGATTTTTTTTTCATACAATTGAAAAATATCATGGAACTGGGATCCTCCATTCCTCCTTAATAGTTATGTATACAAAAACTTCTACCAGAAAGAACGGTGAAGCCTATCGGCATGCTCCACCCGCCATGAAATCAAAAGCTGCAATTACCTTAAGGTGAATGCCATGGCTCATCTTGAAGC